>CALNHX010000123.1:0-494312 GCA_940337035.1 Agriotes lineatus
TTTCTATGTTACACTTGACAAAATGAAAATAAAATATTAAAAACATACACTGGTTTAGATTTTCTACATAAATAACCACTGTTTGATTCTCGAGGTTAGCATTTATTATGCGTTAAAAATGCACAAATTATCGATTAGATTGTCCAGAGTCACATATTTTTTATTGCATTATCCATGCTTATATTAAGTTTTGTACGGTATGCTAAGAATGTAAATTTAAAAAAACAAATTATTTTGCAGTTTACAGTTTCCAAGACATGCATGTATTATTTACCGTTTCTGTTTTATATTTTGATTAACATTTTTGAGAAACAAACTAAATGGTTTTAAGTTCTAAAAACGTAACTATATTTACAAACGAAAATGACAGAAGGGATAACCAATTAACCACTGGCGGAGATATGGGTATTAGTGCTATAAATTAAAAAAAAATGACAACCTGTAGAAAACTAAAAATTAAAAGATATCGTCTTAAGTCGTTAAAGTCTGTTTCGTTTCTTGGTAAATTTGATTTTTGCAATTTATTTCGTTGATTTTGCAAAAAAATATTAAAAAAGTATTATTGTGGAATTTAAAATAAATTTAGTCGAAAATACATTTTGCGTAAAAATTAGCTAAGGTTAAAATGTTGTACACAGCTGCTCATTTTAGATTGAGATTTACATTTCTATTCTAAAAATTTTCGCCGCTGCACCGATATAAAATCATTGTGATATCTGAGAGCATTGAAACATATAAATATCGGATTGAATTGGAATCTGAGCAACGCTGCCACATTGTGGAGGCGAATATGAACGCAAAGTCTTGGGAGGCAATGGCTACCTTCTAATATAACAAGCGTATAAGTGTATTAACAGCAGCGCCTCTTACGTGTGATCTGATGAACTAAAATGTATGTTCCAAGAGAAGTTTGTGGCTATTTCGCCTCCATTAAAAATTCTACCAAACGTTAGGAGTCGCTACGATTCGTGCTTAAATGCTGTAATACTATAAAAACATGTTCGCCTCCGAAATCGGAGGCGAACGCGTAAAATCGGAGTTCAACTCGCACTCATGACTTAGCATTTGGAGGTGTATACGCACTAAATGCATCTATATATATATATATATATATATTAAAGGTAAACATTTCAGGGTGTCATACCGCTTAATAAATTTGAAGATTTCTTCAACTGGTTGAAGAACATCTTGAATGGCGTTTGGGGTTGGACGACGTTTCGACGAAATCACATTCGTCATTTTCAAGTCCTTTTAGTCCTGGTTTGGCTTCTAGTTATGCGGCAACACGACGGACTGTCAACTTGATGTACAGCTGACTGAATGTGATTTCGTCGAAACGTCGTCCAACCCCAAACGCCATTCAAGATGTTCTTCAACCAGTTGAAGAAATCTTCAAATTTATTAAGCGGTATGACACCCTGAAATGTTTACCTTTAATACATATCAGCCGCGAAAACCTTCGTAATAATATATATATATATATATATATATATATTGCAATGGTATTTAGCCCTCAAATCGGCTCTGATTGCAGTACAAGCAAATAGCAAATTAAATCATTAAAGCACAGAGTTGTAATAATGCAAGCATCTGAGAAAATTCACATAAATTGCCAAATCATAATAACACTGGTATAATTCGCCAATGACATTGATTATATTTGAATAGGCATAGAAATATGGAAGCTCAAATTCCGTGTATTGGGTTTAGCAATGTAATTTTAATCGTAATATAATTTGCACAAACTAAAAGGCGAATCTAAATTAATTAAGAACTGGCACAAAAAGTTCAAGTTAGACACAGCTTAAAAATGGAAGCGTAGAAAGTCATTAGAGAATGAATAGCAAATGAACATTTTTAATAAAGGTGAGAACAAGAATGACTAGAAAAATAAGGCAAGGAAAATAGAAAAGCCAGGCAAGTCATTTATTACATGAAAATACAAGACTTGGGGATTTGAAAAGATTGAAATAGCAAGAAATTAGATGGAATTCAAATAAGCAAGAAATTAGACAATGTTGGTGGATTAAAAACCTAGTCAGTGTAGTGTGGGCATTTAAGTGTGGTAAAAATCAAGTGAGTGGCGCATTAAAAAACATTGAGAAATAAACAATTCCAAAAGACAATAATTTTAGTACATAAGAGTTTGTAAATAACTGATAAAATTTGTTAAATTAGATTATAAGTTATGTTTTTGTACCTGGTTGATTTCCTACAATTCAAATCTGTAGACAGTGTTTTGTCAATAACGACAACGGAGAGCAATTGTTTAAAAATAAATTGGTGAAAGCTACCTGAATTTGCTCTATCTTTAATTATCAAAATTTAATAGAAGGCATAAACGTATAAAAAATTAAATAGCACCATCGTAATCAGCGAATTCGAGTGTATCAGCACAATTGGAGGCAGAGATTCCAGGTATTTGAGTTTTTGGCGTTCCGAGGCGACGACGGCAGCCACGGCTTGGAGGCGATTTCCCGCAGCATCAATCGCAGCACCGTGGGAAGGCATAGGGTGTCAGGATTCTTCCGGCAGCTCCACACATCTGGCCAGAACACAACCCAGCATCACGAGCAGCCCGGGGAGCAAGATTTCAGCCAGAATCATCACAAAAAGGCGGTCCCGACAAGACTACAAAGTGAGGTTAGTGAATTGTCCAATTTTGACTCGCCCGATCGGTGTGAAAATTTGAGCATACCTTAATTACGACCTGGAGAACACGAAAATCATAACAGTTCCCGTGGATGGCGAAGTGTTTTCCCAGGATTTGCAATTAAAATCGTCAGTTGGAGGCACCAAGAAACAAATGCAAATACGGCGTCCTTTTTAAAATGCACCAATAACGATCTGGAAAACAAAAGATTGCCTAGACGCTCCTTGAAAGCACAAGTATTCAAAATCTTACCGTAAAATTTGTTCATTTAATTGTTAATAAGTCAATTTCACACGCGAGCTGAAATAACTAGAACTTGTTGTGATAGATTTGACATTTCAGTTACAAACGGCACATCACGCTTACATTTTAGTTCACATGTTACGTTCCAGTGGCGTACCATAAAATTTTAACTAGGATTGAGGAACCCAGACCTGAGATTTTGAGTTTTAATTTCATGTCTCTGCTTAAAATTGAGCTAGCGAAGTCATTAAATCAGATGAATGGATTAGATAAAGGGCAAACTACCATAAGAGTAATTCTCAATTTTGGCGTACCCAACGAAATAAATTAATCAGTTAGTTTGATTTTAGCAAGTGGTAGAACGAAATTAAAGATTGTGTGGTGATTCTTTTTATTTATTACATTAATTATAACCATAGAAATATTATACGATTAAGGGTCATTGCAATATCTACTCAGCTCGTTGTGAAGGACCCTGTACTTGCCTAGTTTAGGAAATGTCGTAGTATGAACTTAATTTGAGTAATTTGCCGTTATAATAACAACTACAAAATATACGAAAAAAGCAAACTGGGATCCAAGTTCATTATTAGCGATTTTAATTAGAGCAGTTTCTTTAATAAAAGATAATTTTTGGATAAAAAATGTGTCGTTATCATTTATAATTTAGGAAATGCAGGTTCTTCCATTTATAGCCTGTTTAAATTTAGATTTTGGTTGAATTATAAACTCCCTAGATAAAAATAAAATGTTTAATTAATTTTGTAAGCAATCAAAATTATTTTCAATATCGTAATTGCACAACTTCAAAGCGATTTGTGTAGAAAGATCTCAACAATCCAATCGGACAAAACCGCACCAAAAAAAACCCGTATCAAAACCCCAACATATTATGTTTACAGGGTGTTCAATTTTCGATTCGATTAAATGGAAATATTCGTTATTATTCGAGCTAGAGGAAAATGATTTGCACATTATGAGGTCAACTTTTCGAGGGCAACGGGAGCTTTTTGTCCGGGTTTTTTTGCCCGGGGGTTCTTTGTCGGGAGGTTTTAGTCCAGGGGGAGGGGGTTGTCAGGAGTTTTTTCATTCTAGATTCAATAGTATAGCTTTTTTTTAAACAAAACGATAATGTTAAAGCAGAACTTAAATGTCAATTGTCAATGTAATTTTGTAGGTTACATTTCGTTATCCTGGGGTTTCCAGGGGAATTTACTTCTGGGAGCATTTTTCCTTGAGGTGTTTTTCCGGGACGTGTTTTCGGGGAGATTTTTCCGGCGGCTACTTTCCATTCAAGTCGTAACAACTAGCCCAGCAATTAAAAATTTCTTGAAATTTTGTTGTTGGATATTTTATTAAATTATTGACTACAAAACATTAATAAAACAAAATTACAATTACTGTATATAATTGGTGTTGCTTGTCAAGAATCTGTACTACTTACAGGACTTATAGAAGAAAAAATTGTATTTTGGTGTCAAACGACTTACTGCGAATCTACTTTTTTATAGAAAACTTGCTAAATATATGCTTCGAACACGTTGAAAATTTGCTGTCAACAATCAACAAAATTGAACTGTTAATCAAATAGCTATCTACAGAATAGAAGCAGCTTCTTGTGTACTAGTCTGTTTAATATAAATTTAAAAAATTAAAGGTCAACAGTGTAATTTGAGGGTTAAACAGAAATTTACAGTTTCCAAGTTTTGGGAACCGAGAAAAATTAAACATTTATTAACTTTATAGGTTCTATAATAACATCACTGCTGGGATTATAGGGGCACATATATTAAAGAAATTCCAGGAATCGTAAATCATTAACGTTGTGGGCTTCATCAGTCCATTTTAGAAAAGTCATTAGAAGGGATTAAAATTATACAAGCAAACTGCGCGCTACGCGCACGTGAAAGAAGATACGCGAAAGGTCAAGCTCCTATCCGAGCGCTAAGATAAGAAAAACAAAACTTAAATAAATATAAACATCTGTGAAGCCGGAACGTGAGATTTTATTTTGTGCCACAGTGCCACAGGCACACATTAAGGAAAATTATATTATAGATGGAGATTCTGTCTCAAGATTAACAATATATTTACGGCTGATTGATGGGTCAAACAACACAATACAAATTATTTTTATGCTGAATCGGGAAAATGTACACTTTTTTATGGAACTGCAAACCAACAAGTTCGACTTACTATCTACTAAAAAATATAAAATTGCCACGAATTTAATATTATTAAAGTTACTGAAATACTAATGTGGAACTATAAAGTGAATATGATCCTTGTTGAAAATTCTTGCACAAATTACTGATAATAATTGTTCATAATCTTTCAGGGTTTGTCGGCACAGCACATTTACAATTTTAATTTATAGTAATCGCCGTTACACCACTGCATGTAATCAATTTGAAATTAGGAAAACGCATTCCCGGAAGAAAATCCCCTTAAAAAAATTCCCGGAAAAAATGCCTCCAGAAAATATGTCCTCAGAAAAAAGCCAACGAAAAAATGCAACAAGAAAAAGCGCCCGTGGAAGAAGTTCCATAGTTCGAAAAGTAAGCTAGAAAATGGCATTAACGTAGACAAGACCATTTTACGTACGCTTTACTTCCACATAGCTACAGGAAAATTAATGACTGAAATATATAATAGTATATTACGTAACAAGAGTTGTAAAGAGCATATTACGTACAAGTGGATGAATTACATACGAGCGACGTAGGAGCGAGTAATGTAAACCCACGAGTACGTAATCTCTTTACAACTCGAGTAATGTACCTACTATACTTTTTCTACGAGCATACATCTTATAATTCACAATTTATTAAAATAGTCTTGAAACGAGTGCAATTTTTAAATTTAAAAAAAACGTGTAGTGGCGTACCTGATTTCACTAACACTTGACGTTTGAGTCGTTTGACCACCGTTTGGCAAAATGACAGATAACAATAATTAACATTCTTGTGGACAATAAAATAAGATTCAAAGATTTTATTGTTAATTGTATGTTGATCCAGAATAAACTATGGACAGTGGTCGTTCGTTACAGATATTTGAAAGAACACGTCATTTCGAAGTTTTCGGAAGTACTTAACATAACCTGCACGTTTATCTGACTCCTCTGACTATGAAGGTAATTTGAATTATTTGAAGACATTCTTTTCTTTTACTTAATTAGCATTTATTTTAGGTACTCCTCAAACGATTTTGAGCGCAATAATATTTGCAACGTCAAATGTCAAATTAATTTTTCTCTTGGTCTCAGGTTACGTGATAATTCAAAACTTCTTCATAACTGGTACGTAATATATACAGATTGTCCGGATTGTACTCGGGACATGAGAAATTAATGAGTGCAAAAGGGAGAAACAGATAAATGAGTAGGTATGACAGAGATATAACATATCCAAATTCATCAACATACCAATGGACACTTTCAAAACTTTTCACGGATATACAAGTTTTTAAAATAAATTAAGCTCAGCTGTCATTAGTGCCCTTAAAAGTTACAAAATTACAAACAATTCTGGATATGCCTGAACGTGAAACAATGGGACGATTTTCAAACGTAGTTATAAATAAATTTATAGTTTCATTAATTGAGTTCCCAGCATAAATCCATTTAATAATTTGAACCTTTTCTGCTACCGTGTACTGCATTTTGAAATTTCTAATGACAGATGCGTTTAATTTATTTAAAATATGAGCATCCATGAAAAGTTTTGAAAGTGTCCATTGGTATGTTGATAAATTTTGATATGTTCTATCTCTGTCATACCTACTCATTTTATCTGTTTATCCCTGTCGCATTCATTAATTTCCCATGCCCCGAATACAATCCGGACAATCTGTATATATATATTACGTGCTAATTCCTTTTTTCATTACGTGCATGTGTTCATAATGCCATAGTTACTGATCAAACAAGCGGTTGCGGTCTTGGCTTCTTACTATTATGGGAGTAGAAAAACGTATTTAACGCGTTTTCGGTAAAAAATGTGCATTATCCAGAAAAACATTTTTGATTTCAAAAAGCTATTTTTTAGGTTATATTTATTAATTTTGCACCTATACATTAATAGTTTTTGCTTGTTAAGTTTTTGGATAGAAGGCTGATAAGTAGTTTGCTTTTTTATTTGTCTGAAATTATTTACTGAGCAGTCATAAATTGAAAAATCCCGTCATGCAAGTGACTCAAGATTGGAATTTCGTTTGCGAGTATATACATTTTTGTCGTGCGAATGTGACGTTATTGCTAGAGAAAAATAATGCTGGTCCTCTACATTACCGAGATAGAGAGTACGAGGCTGCTTTTGTTTCCCAAAACGGTATAGAACCAAATATTTTAAACTCTGCTTTAAAAATTCATGTAAATGCAGACGATTCAAAGCTAAGAAAAATTGTAAATCGTTATAAATACTGGAAGTACGATCAGACTCCCGAAGAAACCTTTTGGACGAGTTAATTTTTTTTTTATAGGAGGGAAAGGTATTATGCATATGAGATAGCAACAAGGAGGTTATTAACTTTAAATGGGAATGGTAAGTAATTTACTTCAGCAACATTTATTTAACAAAAGTACAGTTATTTTTGTAAAATTAAGCACTCCAAATTATTTGTTTTTATTAAATTTTATTACATTTCTGAAAATAAACCCTTCAAAAGCTATAGATCTTCAAATCATGTCATGGGAAAGGGACAATCATTTGGAAGTCCATCCACAGCTTATCGATCGTGAAATCAAGCGAAGGGGAAATGAGAGTCAGTCTGGTCGCGTTTTCTGTACTTATCTCCATCATTTATATTTTCTAAATTATACTGATTATACCACTCCCTCTAACATCAACCAATGAAAACCGGCAAAATGCATAGTTACGCATGTACTAACCTTTGATAATGTACATAGCAACTGACAATCACATACCTTCCTGATTAATAGGTGATAATCACACGCCTTCACAAACATCACGTTACCTGCTGTCAGTACAATTGTCATAACAACCACATTAACTGTACTTTTAATATTTAAACTACACTATTTAAACGTTGTTTATTGACTCATGATATAATCTAGCCGAATGCAACTCGTGTCTTCTCGATTATCAAATCATTTCTGTTTCCGCTCGATATATTGTTTTAGGCAATCACGCTCGTCCTTCGGACTCGCGTAATTGCCAGACAATATATCTCGTGTAAACAGAAATGATTATTTCATAATCAAGAAGCCACTAGTTGCATTATATATGATAAAATACACACAAACAAGGAATACAATTGCTTGAAGTATTTACATATTATATATATATATATAAACCGTAATTCCTTTACAGGAATCACTGGCGTCTTATGTAGACTCTTCAATCCCCTTCGCTTCGGCTGGATTAGTGCCTTTCTTTATAAATTTCTTTCATACGTTCTTGTTTGATTTAGTTTGTAGTAGAATGTTTTTCCATTCTTTTCTGTTGGCGGTCCTTTTCTTCCAGTCCGTAGCATTCATTCTTCTCAGGTCTTTTAAAACTTCGTTTTTCCATATGTCTAGGTTTCCCTTGTGGTCTGGTCAGATCTGGTTTCCATTCCGTTATTGTCCTAATCATTCTGTTTTCCTGTGTTCTTTCCAGGTGTCCTAACCATCGTATTCGTTGTGCCTTTATTTCTCTGATTATGTCTTCCCCTTTTATTTCGTCTTGTATTTCTTTGTTTGTTTTTATTCTGTATTCATTCTTCCCCAATTTCAGTGGCCCTAGGATCTTCCTTAAAAATTTTCTTTCGAATATGCGCAGTTGTTCCTCTTTTTTTTTTGGTTGCGCGCATTGTTTCCGCTGCGTATATACTGTAGGTCTGCTTAATGTTTTGTAGATTCTTATTTTTGTTACTTTTGTGATTTTTCGATCTTTTAGTAGTGGCTTTTATATATTAAACAATTAAACCCTCGGTGAATCCTCCCTTTTATGTCTTGCTCGTTGTTATTTTTGTTGTTTATTTCCGTTCCCAAGTATGTAAATGTTTGTACTTTTTCAAATCCATGTTTTCCCACCTTGTATTGTTTTGGATCAGTGTCTTTCCCTTTTTTGGAGTGCATACATTTTGTTTTTTCGGTATTTATTGTGAGTCCTCTTATTTTTGATTCTGTTTCAATGATGTTAAGTGTTTTTTGTAATTTCGTTTTGCTTCGCGATATTACGACTAAGTCGTCTGCATATGCCAAGAGTTGCATTTCCTTATTGCTTATTGTGCTTATATGATCAGTTTTCCTCATAATGTTTTCCAGTACAATGTTGAATAAAACCGGTGAGAGAGCATCTCCCTGTCTAACCCCCATGTTTATTTCAAAATATTTTGCCTCCCCGTCATCCAATTTTACTGTAGTTTCTGATTTTTCCATTGTCATTTGGGTTAGTCGTATTAATTTCTGTGGTATTTGTAGTTGTTTCATATCTTATATTAATTGTGATCGTTTGATTTGATCGAGTGCCTTTCAGAAATCTATAAATAAGAGATTCAATTCAATGTCATATTCGTGCGCTTTTTCAATTACGTATGGCATCCACCGTCGACCTACCTGGTCTAAACCCACATTGGTAGTCCCTTAGCTTCTTTTCAGTGTGCACACGTAGCCGTTGTTGTAGTATATATGTAAAAGCCTTGTATGCTACGTTTAGGAGAGCGATGCCTCTATAGTTGTTACGTATTTCTGGATCTCCTTTCTTAAATATCGGGATTATCATTAATTTTCTCCAGTCGCTTGGCATTTTCTCTTAATTCTATTATTCTGTGTATCCTGATGTATAGTTTTTCTCCTTCGTATTTTATCATTTCTCCATTTCTTTCATCTATACCTGAGGTTTTACCATTTTTGACTTTTTTTATAGTTCTCACAACTTCGGTGTAACTGGCTCTCCATCTGCATGTTCGTCTCTTGTGCTCTCCATTTCTACTTGTTCTTTCGTTTCGTCTACTCTAAACAGCAGGTTTTAATAGTGTTCTTTCTATATTTCTTTTATCTTTCTGGTAGCATACTGTGATTGTCCTTGGTAGTCTTTCATTCTCCTTCTCTTAATTACGTTACTTCTTCTAGTTTTTTATGTTCTTATACATTTCTTTCGTGTTGTCTAGCTTTCTACTAGCTTCTATTTCTTACATTTCTTGGTCTATCCATTCTGTTTTCTTTCTTTTGAATACTTTATCTGCTTCCTTCTTTATTTTTCTATACTTCTCTTGGTCTTCCTGTTTCCCAGATGTTAGCCATTTCAGTCTAGCTTCTCTTTTCTTACTTATTTCTTCCTCACATTCTTCGTCAAACCATATTTTGCTCTTTTTATCTTTTTTATATCCTAAGATTTTTTCTGCTGCTCCCTTGAAGCTTGTATTGATGTTTTCCCATTCTATATTGATGTCACTTGCTGGTCTGTATGTGCTTAAATTTAGTTCTTGTTCTACTGCTTCTATGTATTTTTTCCTGTTTTCTTCATTGTTTAATTTTCCACTGCCCATTTTCTTTGTGAGTTACTATTTTCTCCCCCTTTTATTATTTTCTGTTTCAATTTCGCTATTACCAGCATGTGGTCTGTGTCTGCATTGGCACCTCTATACGTTCTAACATCTTGTATGAACGTTGCTTTGTTTCTTGCGGTTAGAACGTGGTCTATTTGGTTACCTCTATTTCTTCCTGGGATAATCCATGTCTCTTTATGTTCCCTTCTTTGTGGGAATCTAGTGCTGCTTATTATTAGATTTGTTGCTGCAGCATAATTGCATAGTCTTAATCCATTGTTATTTGTTTTAACATGGGTTGTGTGTGTACCTGTCACTTCTCTAAGCCAATCTTCTTTCCCCACCATGGCATTGAAGTCCTCTAGTACCACCAGGGTATCATCTTTATAATTTGATCTGTTGCTTTTTCCAATTCTTCATAGAATTTCTGTTTCTCCTCTTCGTCCGCTTCTTCTGTTGGCGCGTATACATTAATAATCGAGATGTTATTTGGTTTGCCTTTTATTCTTAAAATCGATAGTCTTCCATTTACTGGTGTAAATTTCATAATTGCGTGTTTCGATTTCTTTGCCACTATAAATCCTGTGCCAGTCCTTCCTTGTCTTTCTTCTCCAGAGTATACCATTGTAAAGTTTTGTTTGTTAATTTCTCCATTTCTTTTCCATCTCACTTCCTGTACTGCTATTATACCCAAATTATATCTGTCTATTTCTTTTGCTATTTGCATAATTTTTTCTTGTATTAGTAAAGTTTATATGTTCCATGTGCCTATCTTTATTATGTCATTTTTTTTGCGTTTTTTGTTTTCTTTATTATGTTTGTTTTATTTTTAGGTTCTTTAATTTTTTTCTCACTCCTATTCATATTCTTCCTCCATAGCTTGTTGGTCGTTTTATCTGCTTTCTTAGTTTGTATTTTCCACTTTTTATACATTTCTTCTCTTATCCTTTCTTCCATCTCTTTTTCCGTTATCTTGCCAAGGTCGTCTTCAATTTGGATACCTACCTATTGTTCTGATTTACGTATTAAATATGTTAAATACGTATACCATCGGTTTTTTTCTCCGGCTTTTCTTTTCCGCCGGCCTTTTTGTCCACCGGTTTTCTTCCTCAGCTTTTTTTCCTGGATTTTTATACTCCGGTTTTTTTCCACGGTTTTTTATTCCGCCACCCGATCGAATAGATTGACGTTCTGAACAGGCGTAATAAGAAATAAGACATTGTGCGTCCGGTGTCGGCGGTCGGTTTACGTTACCGTAGCGGTAGAAGTTGCTTCGGCTAGTATCGCTATTCCGTACGGTTACCGTCTGCATTGGCCGATATGAACAAAATTACAAATGGCCAATATGAACAAGTTGACAGATGTGAACGCCCATAATTGGCCGATGTGATCGGTGGCCGATATGAACTTTAGCCGATATGATTTCTCCCCTTTCTTAGATATTCCGCCAGCGTTGGCCGATATGAAAAAGAATAAAAGTGACCGATATGAACAAGTTGGCCAATATGAACAAAATCTGATGTTAGCCGATATGAACATGAAAAGTTGGCCGATATGATATGGACCCAAAAAAACTTACAAAGATAAGTGTATTAATTAAAAGTTGCTCTAATTTAAGCAGTTATCAGAATTACTCAGTATGTAGCATATACAGAGTATGGTCCAGAAAATTTCTAATAACTATACAGTAGCTTCGCTTAGTGTTGTCCCTAGTTGCGATGTTTTCAATTTGCATTTTTCACCCATTACGACCAAAAACTTTTAGCCTGCCACGATTCGCATTGCGTCCTTTTTAGTAGCTGCGAATTCGGGAAATTCCAATTTTAGTATCTTGTAGTCACACAGCAGTCCTGTTTGGGTCGTTGTGAGTTGGTGGTTTGTTTGTGGCTTGTTATCTCATTACATTTTAAAATAATTTAAGGTGTTTTTGAAGGAAACAATGTTAAATAATTTTATTTTTATTTCAACACTTGTAAAACTTTACTGTTGTGTGCTAATGAGTGGAAGCAATAAAAAACCAAGCGAATAAAGAAAACAGTTTCACTGCAAATGAAAATTGAACTTTTGAGAAGACTTGATCCTGGTGAGAGGGCTGTTGATGTAGGAAAATCGCGAGGGCTGACTCCTACAACGGTTCGTTCAATTCATAATTGGGATGCTGCTAGAATACGAGAAAGCGCCAAAAACACAACTCCGGCTGCTGCAAAACGAATGACTCGGTGTAGAAGCAATATTATGAATAAAATGGAATGTCTTCTTTCTACGTGGATACAGGAACAAAATCGAAGAAGGGTACGTTTGGATAAATTGCTAATAAAATCAAAAGCGAAGAACTTGTTTGAAGATTTATAGTCAAAACCGGAATTTTCTTCCGATAAAGATGAAACATTTCAATCTGTAATGGCTGGCTTGAATGCTTCAAAATCAGAAGAAATCTCACACTTCACACTTACGCCTTACTCTAAATAAAATAATTTTTCATTTTTAAAATTGAATTATAAATAAAAAAGTTACACAAGATGCTTTTAAAGTTTTTAACAAAGAAAAACAACTTTTGCTGGATTGAATAGCAGTTGAAGAGCGTTGAAAGTTATCTAAAAAATTATGTAAAAATATTTTAGTGTTTCTAGTAATACTAAAACAGTAAGAGGAAGCACTTAGTAATGCAAATTACAATAATTTGCAACGAACCAGGCGAAATTTGATTGTTAGCGTGATGCTTTACATGATTGGCTAAATTCCTCTGCCTAATGTACTTGCTTAGCTTTACATTATGAAGGACATGGTCACAGCAGGACTGATGGAGAACAAACTTCTTCCAGTTGTTGACGATGAAAAGGTGACAGCCGCCGACACGCAGGCACAACACGTGTTTATATAAAGGTCGGTTTATATAAAGGGTAACCCAGGAAAAGTTTCAAGAAAAGTAAAAAATGTATTTTCTAAGTCCCAAAATTGAGTAAAACTAGGCAAACCAGTGCAATGTTCAGACTAGGAAATTTTTTACTTTTTTTTAAACATTTTTTTGGACCACCCTGTGTAAGGATGTTAGTTTTTACTATATATGAAATGATGTAGTGTATTTATGTTGTCATTGAATTGATATGTACCTGTTTTTTTTAATAAATTGTTTATGAGAAGCTTGTTTCTTATTTTGTTCCAAAAGGTCACAAGGTGAAGCTGAAAATATGACAATGTACGTAAAAGATACGTACTAGATCGCAAGTGGCTATCCTCTCTTGTTTGATATATTTGTACAGGGAAACATTTTTCACTTAGTCTTTGATTTTGTTTTACGTTTTCCATTGACACATCTCCGATGCAAGGCGAGTATATAGTGTGCATAGTGTAAATGAATCTTGAAAAATCTGAATTTATAAACTAAAAACAATTAATGAATCTAAAACTTGAATGCTTTATACGTTTTTAAAGAAGCAAGATATTTACATATGTATGTAGAAACTGTATGACATCATCTTAATTGTTGATTTCTACTAGATGGAAAATGTATTTAAAATATTTTCTGTTTTTTTAAAATAAGAAAAACATTAAAGATTTTTAAAAAATAGCTAAAAGTTAAAAATTATTTAAAATTTTACTTATGGCACCTGAACCACCTATATACTCAGAAAAAGAGATCAAGACAAGACTTAGGTGTGCACTCGAAGATATAGTTTAAAAAAAAAATTTGCACTATCTGGAATGACCTTGCGGATCTGAATGTGGAGCGCTCCATTCTTTTTGAGATTGCAAAAAAGCAAAAAAAAATATTTTTCGACATTTTTTTATTATAAAAAATTAATGAATAATATGCGTACATCGCATTCACAAGTTTAGTTTTGAATATTCCTCAATGATTTTTAAACCAGTGGAAAGCTTATTCTTTCTGGATTCTGATGATGTCAAATTAATCACAAAATTAATTTTAACAAATGCTACAGAAATTGTTAAAGCAAAGAGTACCGGCAACGCGCGGTATAAACTTCAGCATCGAGGTATTTTTTAAACGATTGCACATAAAGGCATACTTCCAGCGTATGAAATGTTAGAAAAGAATGGAGAAATTTTTAGTGACAGAATTATCTCTATTGCTTTATTTCTCCAAAAAATACGATTTATTTTCCGCTGCTTGTTTTGAGTTTCACTCGTGGTGCGCTTTGCCGATCACTGATTTGAACAGCCATACGATTATATATGGTGCTTGCAAATAATTTTTATGTATTATACTTACTCATAATTATATTATGTGATAGGTTACACTTAGATAATGTCATTTGTAATCACTAAAAAGCAGAAATTTAAAGATTAATTTACTTGCGAACATAAACAAAACCATTAAAAGTAAGTACTTCATGTTCTTCATCTATTTATTACAACTTAAGGGCGAATATATAAAAACATAAAAATAATGCAGGGCTTTTTTATAAAGCAGCTATAAGCACAACAAAATAAAAAAAAATGAAAAAATCGAAGCGATAACTTTCTTAAGAAGCTACCAGTTCACAAAAATGTTATTGATTATTTCTGTGCTAACGCTACCTACTTGAAAAATAATACAGTTGTTATTGCAAGCAAAATTTTATGGTTTATATTTTCTTGATAATAATTATTAAGTTTTATTTTCCATATAAGCCTAATTTAATAGGTTATAAATAGTATATTACATACCGAGGTGGAAAGTGTTTCATTACTGTCGAGAGATTAGGTAGTTTACCGAGACGCGTAGCGTCGAGGTTAACTTTATCTCGAGACAGGGATTAAACATTCCACCGTGGTATGTATACTATTTTATTTGCAATCATCTAATTTTAAAAATAACTAGAATTGAATTCTGAATAATAGATATCTTGATGTAGCAAATATTTTTGTTACCATGAAAACAACCCACTCAATGTTTTGTTACCATGGAAACACCCCACTCTTCAGGTATGTAATATTTTTCGGGGTATGTAATAATTTCCTGGCTAGTTTCAAGTAATCATCTAGTTCCCAGCTGTTGTCATGTCATGAAATTGACACATTACAATGTGATTGCGAATAAACATTATTTAAAAATTTTCCATATAAAAACATGAACATAATAAGATAAAGTCTTCGTCATGTAAATCGTTATACGTTGCCTTACAAGAAAAGCACTGTATACACAAATACAGGCCCGGATTAAGAGGGGGGCCCAAGGGGCCCGGGCCCTGGGCCACCCACCAGGAGTGGGCCTCCCACCAATATAGGGGTGAATATCACAAAACAGGAAAAATACATGAATATTTGCTGTGAACTGCTTAGGGGGATGGGGAACATTTAACAAAAATTTCCATACATTCCGTCTTACTTCTCTAGCTTGATATGAAATGTAACAGTCAAGATTTTATTTTAAATTAGTTAAAATTATTGAAAATCATAAAAAAGTTATTGTACTGGTGAACTGGTCCGTTCTTCCAACAACATAGTAATGCACATTAAATTTAGTTACAATGGCTGATAATTTACTAATTTACACCAGTTATAATTATTCACAATTAAATGTTTAGTATATTTTTACTTGAAAAATACAAATTGAATTATGTTAAAAGTCAGATATACTGCGTGAATTGGACTTTAGTGACATCATCAGCGATTTTGCAGCACGAAAATCAAGGAAAGTGTCTGTAATGGTTATAACATTATTCATTCGCTGATTTGTAATATATTTATGTGTTATTTGTGTTATGTTATACTATACTTTTAAATGAAAAAATCTGTCAAAGACTTTACGCAGAACTTCCCTCTTCGACATTGTGACAATAATAAATTTAAAAATCAAATTCACATTTCTAATAAATTAAATACATTTTCAAATAAAAAAAAATATTCCGCTCGGGTTTAAACCCGCCGCATCTGCAGAGCGACCCAACATAGAGACCATATCTCCATAAAGCTATCTACGCTACCAAGCCGCTTTCAAATAAGTCCGGAACGCACTGCTCTTAAAAGAAACGCTGTTATTGCTGAAATGTTTTTACTCTTTTGTGACATTATCCTCTATCGGCTGTGTCTCATTTTCGGCAAATGTAAAGCCTGACCTATGTGAAAGTTATTACTTCCTTTCATTTCAAAATCAGCACAACAAAATTTTATTTTTTTTTAAGTGCTCACCCTGTATATATTTGTATGCAATTGTACCGGTTTCATGCGAGGTAGATATATAATATGTATGCAAAATATTGTCTTCCTCCGACAAATACTTTTTGAGCTATACTGCCAACAGGCAGACAGACAGACAGACAGACAGACAGACGGACAGACAGACAGACAGACAGACAGACAGACTGACGGAATTGAGAAAACCTCTTTTTCGTCATCTAGGGACTTTGAAACGTGAAGATCTGAAAAAATCTTTTTCAGACGAGGGAAGTAAAAATTGAATAACTTTAACTAAATTTCTCTGCGTAAATAAATTTTGTAAATAAACTTGTGTTCGTTTCATTTCGTGTTTTTGCATTACATATTGCAACACCTTGGGGCCTCCCACCAAAATGGGCCCCGGCCACCCACATCTTGAATCCGGCCCTGCACAAATATGCGTTTTTAAAGCAACTTAAAAGCTAATACATTGACCCTCACAATAGCAACCTACTATACATTTCAATTCAGCTTTGTTACAACTATGGTTCCTAGAACATTTTCTAAATTCACACTTACAAAATACATTTTCGTAAGTTACATTAGGACGAACACATAGTTATTAAGCTTGTGATAAGCACATTATCCTTCAATTTCCAACCAAAATTAATTGGATTGTGTATTTCTGGATTTGTCGTAGTCGCACTTTTCCAAATAATTATTTGATACGCAGCTTCATAAAAGTAACTCTATGTTTCTGGAGTTATGCATGGGGCCATTATACTAGATTCTGAACAACTTTTCTTAATAATGTTTTGCCATGTTCGAAACAGAAATCTATTTTACGTTATTAGACCGGTAGCAGCATTTTTATGGCCGCGCCAATACTTTACAGGTCCAGCCCGTAGGGCGAAACCTGTATGTTTGGCAAGGCCATAAAAATGCTACCGGTCGTGTATCGTATAAGATTTTTTAGGATACTGCATTGGTAACTAGCGTTTACATAAAATTTACCGACCTAGACTAGTAGTAGAACTACTACTGGTCTAGGCCGGTAAATTGTATCTACTGGACTCGTTTGTAACTATGTAAACGCTAGTTACCAATGCAGTATCCTAAAATAGCTATTTACGTTATTAGACCGGTAGCAACATTTTTATGGCCGCGCCAATGCTTTACAGGTCGAGCCCGTAGGGCAAAACCTGTATGTTTGGCAAGGCCATAAAAATGCTACCGGTCGTGTATCGTATAAGATTTTTTAGGATACTGCATTGGTAACTAGCGTTCACATAAAATTTACCGACCTAGACCAGTAGTAGAACTACTACTGGTCGAGGCCGGTAAATTGTATCTACCGGACTCGTTTGTAACTATGTAAACGCTAGGGCTCGACCTGTAAAGTATTGGCGCGGCCATAAAAATGTTGCTACCGGTCTAATAACGTAAATAGCTATTAAACTTCTGCCAGCGCCTACTTGATATGACGCCGGCACGCTAGAGGCGCGGGTTTTTAAAGGGTTACTCCTAAGGTACTCAGGAACATTTCTGCCAAAATTCAGGACTACGTTACTCTTTTTGCGGTAGATATCTATTATGCCTGGACTAACTCCAAACACGCAGCGGAAAATAACGGAGCGATGTACCAAAATAAATCGTATCTTTTAGAACAATAAAGCAGTAGAGATAATTCTTTCACTAAAAATTTATCCATTCTTTTTTATACATTTTATACGCTGAAAGTATGCCTTTATGTGCAATCGTTTAAAAAATACCTTTATGCCGAAGCTTATATCGCGCGTTCCAGGTACTCTTTGCTTTAACAATTTCTGTAGCATTTGTTAAAAATAATTTGGTGATTACTTTGACATCATCTGAATCCAGAAAGAATAAGCTTTCCACTGGTTTAAAAATCATTGAGAAATATTCAAAACTAAACTTGTGAATGCGATGTACGCATAAAATTCATCAATTTTTTATAATAAAAAAATGGCGGAAAATATTATTTTCTGCTTTTTTCAATCGCAAAAAGAATGGAGCTCTCCACATTCAGATCCGCAAGGTCATTCCAGATAGTGTAAATTTTTTTAAACTATGTCTTCGAGTGCGCACACCATAATTTTTTTATTTGATTTTTTTTTTATTTATTTATTTAAACAAGAAACCCATATTACAAAAATAAAAGTACATTATAAATACAGGCTACGTCTACACTTAAAAATTAAAGGTATATAATACTTCATCATAAACTACATACTTCTTGTAACAAAAAGTGTATACTAGCAAAACCACACTAAAGTAATTTTAATAAGGAGCTCTTAAAGCATCGAAATGAACTATTAAATACATCCAACCTTTTCTCACTATTTAAAAAATCTAGAGATTTATCCAAAAAAGAGTTTTTACCATAATTGGTCCTATGAAACCCAATATAAAATAAATTATTTTGTCTCAGCACTCTCTGGGGAATTGAAAATTTAACTTGTGATAGTATATCTGGACAGAATAAAATACCATTCAATAACTTGTAAATAAAGCAAATGTCAAACATTGTTCTTTCGTCCAATGGAAGCAGCTTAAGATAATCTAATATTTGAGAGTAGTCATGGTTAGCAATGAGATTTAGATTGAACATGTAATTACAATACCTCAAGAACTTTTTTTGCACACTCTCCAGCAATGACTTTATAGACATTATACTGGGGAGTCCATACAATTGAACCATACTCAAGTTGTGATTTCACTAACCTAACATATACCGATGGTACTGCCTGCAAAGACAACCCGCTACAATTTCTAAGAGTAAAACCTAACATTCTATTTGCTTTTACTGCCAGTTGGTCTATATGATTATTAAAGTTCAATTTAGAATCAAACAGTATACCTAAGTCGTTAGCCACATCATTTATTTTTAGTTTCTGTCCGTTAATTGTGTAAATTGATGGTATGCTGTTTTTTCTTATTAAAAGAAATCTGAAAACATTTATCTATATTCAAATCTAACAAATTACTCTGACACCATTGAGAAAGGCTATCAAGGTCTTTTTGTAATAAACCGATATCAACTTCATTAACAATCATTGAAAAAAGTTTGAGATCATCAGCAAACATTAAAAACTCGCAATACTTCAAGACATTTTAAAAGTCATTAAAAAACAGATTGAACAGCAATGGAGAGCAGTGTCCCGCCTGGGGGGCCTCAGAACATACCTCGATCATCTTAGATATAAAATTACCAATTTTAATCACTTCCTTCCTATCACTAAGAAAACTAAACAGCCATTTTAGTAATCTATCAGAAAAACCTATGTTTCTTAACTTTTCAATTAATAACAAGTGACTGACTCTATCAAATGCCTTGGAGAAGACCGTATACACAGTATCCACTTGATACCCCGTCTCCAAGGCATCCGATAACCTGCTATGGTATACAAGTAAATTTGTCAGTGTAGAACGACCCCCTCTAAAACCGTGCTGTTCATCGACAATGATCCCTTTACAATGCCAGTTCAAATGGTTAACCATGAGGCTGTCAAAGACCTTAGGGATAGTTGACACACGGATACACTACGGTAATTTTTCACATCATTTCTTGACCCTGATTTCCCTCCAGAGGTCTGGAAATATTCCAGAAGTGAGAAATAAGTTAAAGAGCTTACACAATGGCTGAGATAGTGAATACTTACACCGTTTTAAAAAAATATTTGGGATGCCATCAGGCCCAATCATCAGTTTATTAGGCAGAGACCCCAGCTTCTCAAATACCTTAGATAGGCGTATAACAGGACTGTCTATGTTAATTTGGCTAATAAATTTTTCAGGAGGAGTTGTCTTTGCATTCGAATAGACTGTAGAAAAATGAGTAGTAAATAGGTCGACAATTTATTGACCATCAGTAGCAACAAAATTATTTAAAAACCATATTTTTTGGGAATATTATTCGAAGCTCTTTTTTTACTAATGAAATTCCAAAAGTTTTTTGGATTACTAGTCAAGTTCTCATTTATAGTAGCAAGATAGCTTCTATAGCACTTCTGGCTTAATCTTTTACATTGCGCCCTTAGCACAGTAAATTCATGGTAATCAATTTCATTATGAGACAGTTGATATTTTTATGTTTACTGTTTTTAAGTGATATCCATTTCCTTAATTCGCCCGAGAAGTATGAAGGAAAGTTTGATGTTTTAATTTTTTTTGTGGCACAACACATTGAATTCCAAAATTTAAAATGTTATAGAATTCTGAAACAATAACGTTAATATCTCTAATGTTTAAAATATTTTCCCAGTTTACAGAACACAAATAATCATTTAAACCCTGATAGTTGCCATTCTTAAAATCAAAGTAAAATTTCTCTACTCTAAGTGAATCTAACCCTACATTGCCTACTCTAAAATCACAGGTATGGGACGTATGATAAACAGAGTCACAAGCGTTTTTTGAGAGGCCAGATTCCCGACTAACTAATGTTGGAGAAAATAATCTATACAGTTAGAAAATTACCTGAATTATTATTATAACTCCAAAATGTAATTGATATTGTCCATTGCAGAAACATCTTCCGCAACTGTTTAGAGAGAAGCTCCGACGGGAAGTAATCTAACAAGCGTAAGTATTAATTATGTGACACTAATAACTTGGAATTGATATCTTTTTATCAATATTTTAGTTTCTTTTTTGAATTAATGAAGCATTTGTGTGCAATCTAATTGGTAGTGTTAGTCACAATTATTTTTGAGAATGTCGTGAAGCTCTTGATTCGGTTTTTTTAATTCTTAACTTTCAGTAGGGTAAACTGGTTAGATTACGTAGATGTTAGTCTAAACGGTTAGTCGTTGATGTCTATTGCATTGCTACCAGCTGTTGTGTTATTGTTTAGATAATGTAGTATTACTGCTTGCTCGGTATTGTCTTTTTTTTATAGTTACTATGAAACAAAGTTATATAGCTAAAAAAAAATTTCAGATATAGGCAAAGTGCCTCTTACAGTGAAGTTTAGTGTATCAGACATTTTTATTTCCTTTTACAATAAAGGAAGTATTCGATTCACCCCAAAAATTCGAAATTGAGTTTTCAACAGATCTTCAAGTTTTCGAGTCCCCTGAACCCAAAAAACATGTTTTTGTTCATTGGTCTGTCTGTCTGTCTGTCTGTGTGTGTGTCTATATGTGTGTCTGTCTGTGTGTCTGCCTGTGAACAGAATATCTCAAAAACGAAAAGAGGTATGGCTTTGAAACTTCATATATAAGTTTTGTGTACTATGTAGATGAGACAGCAAGCTTTTGAAGAAAATCGCATAACCGGAAGTAGGTGTTTACTCTTGTGATTTTTCAGTTTTTTTCGATTTTTTCAAAGCGGCTCTAACGATTTTCTTTAAACTTTACATTTTTACTTCCTTTTACAATAAAGTGTGTGTGTCTGTCTGTGAACAGAATATCTCAAAAACGAAAAGAGGTATGGCGTTGAAACTTCATATATAAGTTTTGCGTACTATGTAGATGAGACACCAAGCTTTTGAAGAAAATCGCATAACCGGAAGTAGGTGTTTACTCTTGTGATTTTTCAGTTTTTTTCGATTTTTTCAAAAATGGCTCTAACGATTTTTTTTAACTTTACATTTTTACTACATTTTTAATGTGTATTGATGTGAGATAGGTGATTTTCCAGTTGAATACTTCTAAAATGGGTTTCTTTTGTTTTTTTTCATGTTTTTTTTATTAACTCCTATTTTAAATAGAACACCCAGTATATTATTATATTTTTGAAAAATTACATATTCCACAAAAACGGTACAAAATAGAGCGTTAGCTCAAGAGACACATTTTCTATAGAATTTTAAGCTGAATTCAAAAATGTAATAATATAAGTGGTTGTTCTACTTAAAATAGAAGTTAATAAAAAAAAATTAAAGAAACAAAAGAAACCCATTTTAGAAGTATTCAACTGGAAAATCACCTATCGCACATCAATACATATTAAAAATGTAATAAAAATGTGAAGTTTAAAGAAAATCGTTAGAGCCGTTTTTGAAAAAATCGAAAAAAACTGAAAAATCACAAGAGTAAACACCTACTTCCGGTTATAAGATTTTCTTCAAAAGCTTGACGTCGCATCTACATAGTACAGAAAACTTATATATGAAGTTTCAAAGCCATACCTCTTTTCGTTTTTGAGATATTCTGTTCACAGGCAGACACACAGGCACACACACAGACAGACCAATGAAAAAAATATGTTTTTTGGGTTCAGGGAACCCTAAAACGTGAAGATCTGTTGAAAACTCAATTTCGAATTTTTGGGGTGAATCCAATACTTCCTTTATTGTAAAAGGAAGTAAAAAAAAATAGGAAAATTGAACTTCAAGGCCCTATAACTCCTTACTGGAGGGACTTTGTACTAAGGTATATTAGGTTTAATCGATTTATTATAACCTAGGGAGTCTATAACTAATCAGTGGGGAGGCAGTTCTGGGACACCCTGTATTTTGGGTTTTGCAAGATTGATAATCTTTTGAAATACAAAAAAGCATGGTCATAAATAACTCTTGAGAATGTTATTTACTATTTACAGTACTTCTTAAGGTGATCGTTATTCCTAAACTGAATATTTGCTTCTAAAATTGAGTAATGGAGAAAAAATCCTGCTCTGGGTTTATAAAATTTTTCAAGTTATCGAAAACTTCGTCTTGTCGAAATTCGAATTATCGAGAGGCTTGCATATGGGAAACTAGGAATTAGGTTAAGAATGTGACGTCAATTCGAGTAACCGAGATATTACATTTATCGAAATTCGAGGTATGGCAGTTCGACTGTACAGTCTTGTTCATTAAAGTGTTGTACAGCATTTGTGCTTTGTGAATATAAATGAAACATTGCAAATATTTTGTAAGTATACATTTGGGTCTACCTAGTTAATGATACAGTGTGAGCCTTTGTTGAGTAATAACACAACCACCAATAAACTTACAACTGTCGCTGCACAACACATTTTTGAACACACTGTACATCCAAATCTTTTCTCTCTTCAAATATACTCTATACAGGGTGATCAATGACATGTGTGCCAAACCATAACTGGTGACACAGTGGTGTTGAAAGGTCCTGCATCAGTTCACAAAATTCATGAAAATTCCTTCAAATACTTTTCAAACTCGAATAACTGAAGACTGATTACATTTCATTATGGCAGCAATTTCTCGACTCGAGGCACCTCCTTTATTGTGAAAAATAATTTCAAACCGACATTGGTCCGATAATTTTGTTTGTTTCTTCTGGGATGTCATTTTGCAGCTTTTGACAAAATTCAAAGAGCAATTCAGATATGTAGAAGTATTACATATATGGAGCAATTAAAGATTTTTAAGAAGATACTCGTAATTAGCAATAACATAATTAAAACCAAATAGTTGAAGTAGTTAGCGAAACTATACAGACTTCTTGTCTCTTGTCACTACTGCAATGTCATCGGCATACGCAATTACTTGTATTGACTTTTGTATTATGGATCCGGTTATTTTACAATTTCTTATTACTCCCTCTAATGTTATGTTAAATAGAGCTGCGAAGAGCCCATCTCCTTGCCTTACTCTTTTTGTTTGTTTCACTGGGTTTTTTATTCCTTCTTGTGTTATTACAGCTGCCTTTGATTTCTCCAATGTCATTTTAATTAGTCTCTTTATCTTTGTTGGTATTCCCAATATATTGATATATCTTCCATTATTGTTTTCCTTTCCAAACTGTTTAATGTTTGTTTAAAATCTTTATACAGGCAGACCTTTCCGTTCGCGGATTTGCGTTTCGCTGATTTGATTATACACGGTGCACTTCTGTGCTCCCTTTTCTTTGCCGTTCGCGGATATTTGCTTTGCCGTTTGCGGATGGAATTGCCACACTTAATCGAGCGTATTCCTTTGAATCTCTTATTACCAAATTGGACCCGAAATAAACCGTAAATTATAACTTGAATAAACAAATTGACATTCGAGCTCTAGATTCAAGTGGCAGACTTATGTTATGTATGGAATTTTAGTTTGTATACGCACGTTTATGTATTTTTGACTTTTTGAGGTTGCATAGCATAAATAAATCTAGTTAATGGAACCTAATCCCGTTTTTATCATTTATGTGGTTACTTGCGCATCGTGGTTTTGCGCTTCGCGGCATTCTTCTGGAACGTAACCCCCGCGCACGGCGAGGTCTGCCTGTATAATATATGCAGCTCAATTTCTCTTTCATAGCATTTTTCTATCACTTGATTTAGTACGTGTATTGCGTCAATTGTAGATTTTCCATTTTGATATTCCCTTATCTCTCTTTGTATGTATTTATTCAATCTTTTTAGTATTATTGATGATAGCACTTTGTACACTACATTTAGTAGCATTATTCTTCTATTGTCACACTTTGTTAGATCCCCATTTTTTGGTATAGGTATTATCATCCCTAGTCGTCATTCTTTAGGCATTACTTCTTTTTCCCATACTGCCAGTGGTAGCTCATATATTATTGTTTTTAGCTCATTTCCCCCATTTCTTAACATTTCATTGTGTATACTATCTGACCCTGGTGCTTTTCCATTTTTTAGGTTATTTATAATATTATTTACTTCCCTTTTGTTGGGTTTTCCACCGTTTCTTCTTGCATGTTATTCGATTTTTCATCTTCACTAACATCTTCTTCTGCTGTTTATATGTGCTCTAGGTACTCTTGCCATTCCTTTTTGTTAATTTTTATTATTGCATTCTTTCTTGCTTTTTGTCTTATTTGTCTATATAATTTTGAGTTGTTCTTGTTGTCCTTTTCTAGCTCGTCCATTCTTGCTTCTAACCATTTCGGTTTCTTCTCTTTTATCAATTTTATTCAGTTTTTTCGTATTTGCTTGAACCTTTCATAACTTATTTATTTATTTACATACACCCAACAGGCTAACGCCCAATTACAGGACTAAATTACATTGTAGGGTGAGGTATACATAGTTAACCTAAGTAGATAGAGTAAACAGGAAACTAAAAACAAAATAAGAACATCTAGTCTGGAATATATGATATAAAAAGAAGAACTTGGGGTAAATTACCAACCCCTTCTCTAATTTGGCAGCAAATTCACAACTTCCCTCTTCAAAGTATAATTCATATTAAGCAAATCAACTGAGGGCAAGCAGTTTGCACTACGACATATAGTGGTTATTGGATTGTGAAAATCATGCACAGTATTCGACACTGGGAAATAAAATTTCAAGTTCTTTCTAGTGACCTGACGTGGAATATAGAAATTGATAAAATTTAGTAGGGTTGGAGAATCTATAACATTATTAACAATTTTGTACAAAAAACATACATCCTAGACTTCTTTGCGCTTACGGAGGGAAGTAAAGTCAAACTCCTGCAGCAAACTGTCATAACTAATATCTCTAACAGGGTATTGAGCATATTTCTTAAAGTATAGGTATTTAAGGAATTTTGTTTGAATGCTGTCCAACATATCGATGTACTTTTTATTAAATGGATTCCATAGTGAACTGCAGTATTTCAATTTGCTACGAACTAGAGTGAAATATAGGGAGCATAGCGCATCTATCAAGGAGAATTAATTTGTATTCCTTTTCAGAAAGCCCAGCATTTTCAAAGATTGCTTAGAAATTGTTTCAATATGTTTTCAGAAAGTAAACTTTTCATCGAATGTGACACCTAGATCTTTGGTTTCATATACTCGTGTTAATGTTGTATTATCCAAAGAGTAATGCAAGTCTATTCTATTTCTTTTTCTATAATAGCTCATTGTTTTACATTTTTGAATATTCAGGTTCAGTTTGTTAGAGTAACACCAATCTTGCAGCACTTCCAGGTCTTTCTGTAACTCAATGCAGTCCGACAGTGTATCTATTTGTTTGAACAGCTTTATGTCATCTGCAAAAAGCAGGTACCGAGATGACAGTTTGTCACCTATATCAGATACAAACAATATGAAAAGCAAAGGTCCCAAGTTAGACCTTTGAGTGACCCCTGAGCTAGCCACAAAGATGTCAGATTTGATACCATCAAGTTCTACATAAGATTTTCTGTCAACCAAGAAGGACTGCAATAACTTCTGAGTACCTCGGGAAATCCCGAAGTTATATAATTTCTCAAGCCAGATTTGATGACACACGGTCAAAGGGCTTACTAAAGTCCGTGTATATCACATCCACCTGTCCCTTGATGTCCAGTGTATTAGAGATATATTGTGTGAATATACACAGATTGCTCTGGGTGCTGCGAAATTTCATTAAACCGTGTTGGTTTTCAGACAGGTCCTTTTTCACGTGGGCATAGATAATTTCGAAAAGAATTAGTTCAAATAATTTAGAAATTTACCGAAATTAATTCAAATGGTCTATAATTTGTGATCTCAGATATCAAACCTGACTTATGTATAGGACAAACACGTGACGCTTTCCATATAACAGGTTTTAATTATAAGATTAAACAGGATACTAAGTGGAATTAATAGAGCGTGAATACAATATTTTACAACTAAAGGAGGGATGTTGTCCGGCCCAGTTGAGAGTTTATTTTTTAACTTTTTCGCGGCTATTAAGATTTGGCTATTGGATATCCTGTCAATATTAAGAAAAGAGCTAAAATTCAACACCTCCCCAAGATGATCTTTGTCAGGTTCAAATAACTCATTAGGAGGTAAGTGCACACTCTTAAAATGCATTCACTATCGTTTTAGGTGTTGAAACAGAAGTATTTTGGTATGACATGTCTCCTGGAATGCGAGATTTTTTTTTAATTAACATACGACCATAAATTCTTGGGGTTAAACTTAATATCTGATTGAGATTTAAATACATAGTTTCTATATGCAACATCAACGAGTTTCTTCACTTTCCTTCTTAGATTTTTCAGTTTGAGTTTAAAAATAGAGAAATTTATGTCTTTTGTACATCTTTAGACAATGTTTTTTAAGTTTAATTTTGTGAATTATTACTTTGTCAAACCAGACTGGGTACTTAAAATTTCTAGGTTTTTTCATAGGGACACATTCAGACAAAATATTTTGCAGGGTATTATTAAAGTGTTCACGGGCTAAATCAGAGTCCCTGAGAGCTTGGAGCTCATACCAATCAGCATCACTTATTAGTTGATACATCCTGACAAAGTTTGTCTTTCTAAAGTTGTATCTGGGCACTTGAGTTTCGAAATTGTTTGGTTTTTCGGGTATCATTGGGAGGCTGATCCGAAGAGCAGGATGATGTAGTAGGGGATCTTCCTCACTGCAGACTTCACCGTTAATATTTTTAGAAACTAGATCAAGAAGCCTTCTGTTTACATTCACTATACCACTGATTTGAACCAGAGCACAGAAATTCATAAAATTGTTCAAACACAATGAGAAATTAGAGCATTTATCTGGATTACAATATTCACTTATATTGAAATCACCAATCACCAAGTATCCATCCGCTGCTCCAGAAACTCGAAGAACTGAATGTATTCATTAAGGGTAGTACTAGGTGGTATGTACACCACAACAATGAACAATGGTAGACTGTTTTGTTTGCTAATTTTCACACAGATAATATCCATTTTGCTTGCAGGAAAAACCATATTGACCTGTTCAGAGCGATATGACAGTCAACAGCCAATAGTATTCCTCCCCCGCGAGATTCGAAATCTCTGTCTTTTCTGTACACTATGAAGTTATCAGGAAACAGTTCAGCATTTTGTATGTCTCTTAGCCATGTTTCTGTGATTGCCAGTATTTTATATTCTGAATTGAGAATATTTTTATAAAATAACGTTGTTTTGGAATTCAAGCCCTTGCAGTTTTGAGAATAAATGGTGGTATTGTTGTAATTTATAGCGGTGACCTTGTTGGATGTATTTACAGGTTTTTTTGTAGAGATAATAGGAATTTCATTTCTGTATTTGATACACAAGTTAGTTTCACCATTGCTAATGCGTTGATTTAATTTAGTACGCACTTTTAAGAAGTACTCACGTTGACGAATGGTTTGATCAGGTTTCAAGTAGATATCTTTGAAAGTAGATTTAATGGTTTTATTTTCTTCTAAGGGCCGGTTGCAGAAAGCAATGTTAAGTCTGGTGTTAGCTAACGTCGCGTCAAAGTGAACAAAATCGCATCAAATTTTGTTTACTAATGTATTAGTTACCATGAACATTTGAGATTTGATTCGTTTTTGTTCACTTTGACGTCGCGTTAGCTAACACCAGACTTAACATTGCTTTCTGCAACCTGCCCTAAGTACAACATCTTTGCGGTAGAGAGCGACTTTGACTGGACGATTTATTTTCGAGTTTGCTTCTGGTTCTTTACCTAGTCTGAAAGGATTAATTGCGTTTTCTTCCAGGTTGGTAATCTTAGTTTTCAAGATGTTACTAACATGTTCTGTGAGATTCTCTGTACTTTCAGGAATACCGAAAATTAGACAATTACGCTCCCTGTTCCTGATGTCCTTAATTTCATTGATAATCAAATTGGTATCAATGGTGGCATTAGGTATGGTTTTGTTTCTGACTAATTCTAGCTCTGCTTCGTGCTTGAGTTTGATAGATAAGGAGAGAGAATTAAGGCCTTCGTTCAACTCAGCCAATTCTTCTCTTACTGACTTGAGCTCACTTTGGGTCACTTCCAACTTCTTTAACATTCTAGGCACCTGCCAGAACCCTCTTTCACAATCATTGCATAGAAAAATCAACCTTCTCTTGCTCTTCAACTCTAGGCACTTGATCTCGGATGAAGTTAGGTCGGCACATGATGCACAAAATTGCCTCTTGTATGCATCACATGAGAAGATGTTTTTGCTTTCCTTAGAACATTTGAAACAGCTTTTGTCCATGTTCCAAGAAATGTTAGATGGTGATAGCAGATGAGGTTATACTAGATAATAAATATTAAACGTTTGTAATACTACTCAGCCTGATTTGTGGGCTTCTCAAACATTCACTGCTGCTTCTTTTGCTTTCACAGGAACACCTCACCAACTTTCGTGCCTTTTCTCCTCGTATTATTCAGTTTTCAGCCAAAACTCAGGAGCTACTGTTATTACACCACCATTTTGATGTGATTGTTTATTATCTTCTTCCTTGCTTAATCTTATCCATTTTATTCTTGGTCTCTCTTTTTCTTTATCATTTTGTCGCATTCATCATCATACCAATAATTTTTTTTCTCTATTTGTTTTCTCTTTATGGCTTTTTCTGATGCTTCGATTATTGCAACTTTTATGTTTTCACATTCGTCTTCTATGTTTTCATTTTTGTTTCTCCTTCCTATTTGTGTTGTGACTTCTTCTTGGAACAGTATTTTATTTTCTTCATTACTTAGACTTCCTACATTCCATTTTTTGTTATTGCTTTGATTTTATAATCGCTTACCAGTCTTAACTTTGCTTTAGCTATTACTAGGTGGTGGTCCGTATTTACGCTGGTTCCTCTATAGGATCTGACGTCCTCTATTATATTTTCTCTTTTCTTTTTAATTAAGATGTGGTCCATTTGGTTTCCTCCGGTTTGTTCTGGTCTTGTCCATCTGATTTTGTGCTCCTTTTTATGTTTGTATTTTGTGCTTACTATAAACAAATTAAATTCTTCTGCTAGGTTGCATAGTCTTGTCCCATTGTCGTTAGTTTTTTCATGCAGTGTTTCTTTGCCTGCTACGTTTCGTATGTGTTCGTCTTTTCCTATCATTGCATTTAAATCCCCCAACACTATTAACGTGTCGTGTTTTGGGATTTTCTCACATGTCCTTTCTATGGTTTCGTAGAATATGTCCTTTTCTTCAGTTGTTGCTACTTCGGTTGGTGCATATGCATTTATTATAGATATCTATTTGGTTTTTTACTCTTAGATATGAAATTCTAGCATTTATTGTCTTGAATTCGAATATTTGATTTATGCTTTTTTATCTGTCATGAACGCTGTTCCATTACTTCCTTGTTTTTTTCTCATGCATATAGTAGTGAGTATTTTTCTTTATCTATTCGTTCTTTATCTTTCCATCTCACCTCTTGTAGTGCTAATATTCCAATTTTGTATATTCGCATTTCCCTATTTACTTCTTCCATCGTTCCTATTTCTAACAATGTCTTTATATTCCATGTCCCTAATCTTGCCTTATTTTGATTCTTTCTTGCCATTTTACTTCTTTTCCATTTCTTAGCCATTATCATCTTTTTATTTCCACCAGTTTCTATTTGCATAGTTAACTTTTTGGTTTGGCTTCGTGCTTCGCAGTTAGAAACCCCGTTAGGAGACTTTGTGTCCATACAGCCTTGCCTCCGGATTGATTAGTTCTTTCTGCTTCTTGTCCCTTTTCTTTTATTACTGTTAACTCCAGGTTTTGTTTGGTCATCCGGTGATCTTTTTGCCACTGAGCGTTTCTTGTTTTTTGCCTCTTCATTATCATATCCTAAGACATCATTTTCTTGCAGTTGTAATTGCTCGAGTGTGTAGTATTCTCCATTTACTATTAATTTATTACCGACCGACTAGCTTTGTCCTGTAGTTCTTTGCCCTCGCTTTTTTCATATATTCTATTAATATTCTCCTTTGTTCTCGTACCTGTTTTGCGTAATCTTCAGAAATCCAAATATCTGTTCGTTTTAATTTATTTGATGCTTTAAGGACTTGTATTTTTTTGTTCCTGGAACTAAATTATATCATCACCGGTCTATTTTTCCCTAGTTTTTGTGTTTTCCTGACTATTCTCTTTATTTTACGGAGTTTAGTTTCCATATGTAATGTTATTTTTATTTTGCCTAGGATACTTCCTACTGCTTCCATCAGTGTTGGTTCCTGTTATCCTGTTCACTGTCGTGTTTATTTATTCCTTATATAATTATTTTGTTTTTACGCAATTCCTTCTCTAGTGATTTCAGTCTTACGTTTTTTTTTCTACTTAATTTGCGTATTCAGTTTTCCGTTCATTTGTTTCAGTTTTTGGTTCTCACTTTTCACATTTTGTATTTCTATTTGCAGGGCATCTATTTTTGTTTCAATGAGTTTCTTCCTTTCATCCATTGCTTCATGCTTGTTGCTCATTTTATCTAGTATTTCTTCCATATTATGCCTCTCCCTTCCGTGCTTTTGAAGGTATTCTTTGTTCAGGCCATTAGGTGTGTCTGATCGGCACGTTATGCTGTTTCGTTGTTGTATTTCTTCTCCTGTATGCTGCAACCCGTTGTATTTGTTCGCCATAGTGTGTTGTCTATTTACTAGCGGGTTTGGCGTCGCTCATCCACTTAACTGCTCTTAGCTTACACAGTTTGTCTAAGAACCTAGACGAGAGCTGGCTTCACTCCGCTATTGTAGAGTAAATGTCACTCTTACTTTCATAAAATTCGATTTGAATATAAAGTTGGTTTTTCTTATCTCTTATTCTAACCTAACCGCATTTACTTATTTATTAATAGTACTTATCTAGTCTGGAACTTCTCTTCAATTGAGTATGTCCTTAGTATTACCTAGTATTCTCTGCACCTTTTCTCACTTCGATTTTATACTTTTTACCACTGAAAACTATTAAAAACCTTAGAGCTTTAACACGACATTGCCACCCTTATAAGCACTTAACTACAAAAAATGTGATAGGAAATTTAGTGCTTGAAAAAAGACAGTGGCATAAAAGGTAGTATGTTAGAAGTTTTTTTCGTGAAATAGCAGTTTGAAGAAACATTTCTTGCGTTTCTGACCAATCTTAATTTCCAAAATGCAAATGCGTTTACAGACATAGTACCGTGGCTAATTCAAACATTAAATGGTCAAATCTCATGTTATAGTAGTTTCATAATATCTTAATTGCGTTGTTTGACTTTCCACAAAAGTAATTTCTGCTTAAAAATGCCTCTGAAAAGTTATAATATTAATTAACCTCAAGTAAGAAGTCATTAAACGTGTTAGAATTCTCATGATTGCGAAAAATTTATCAATTCTAATGAAATTTTCTAAAACGTTGATTACAATTTTAGTTAAATGTGTGGTCAACGGTTTTTACATGTTAATAGCTATTTCATAACAGATTCAAAAATGATACATTACTATTCACTGTAATTGCTGTTTAACCTATAACTCTGTTATGTAGTTTCCACTGTGTTTACTGGCTAATAAATCACTTTTTTCTACTCATGACATTGAAATCAGTCATGTTGACATTGATTCCGGTGGTTTAAATCGCATTTCAATAGTCTAAGAGCCAGCGACAAAAATAGTAACGTAATTTCATTAAGAAAATATTTCATCTTAACGGCGCTGATAATTAATTCGGAAGTCTGCCTGGTTTTAGGTGGTGGAAGTAGAGATATATCTATTTCTTCTGTTCCCCCAGAAAAGTATGTTTAGTTAGCTGAAACTGACTTACAAAATGTCACGTATCCTTTTTAAATTAGGTTATAATTTTTTATCTTTGACAAATATTTTTAGCTATACGTGTTCTTGTCAAATGTCAAAAATTATAACCTAATGTGGTACTTTTCCGCATTAGCAACACTTCTGTATAGCAGTAGTGATTTGTTTTGGCAGTACTGAAATGTATTGTTGGTGGCACTGTAACTCTGTACCAAATTCGAGGATAGCAGGGTAGGGTTTGCGTTAGTTTTGATACAGACTGACGCAAAACCTAACCTGCTAACCTCGAATTTGACATAGACTTACAGTGTCACCAACAATACACTTCAGTACTGCCAAACGCATATCATCAACTGGAGCTGCTTATTGTGCTTTAGTACATATAAACGAGTTCTGCTCAGCTTCGTTATGTTTTGACATTTATTGTCACTTTTATGTAAAAATTTAATATTTTACGTTTCTTATGAAATACGATAAAATACTATACGTAACACGTTAGAAAAGTGGTTTTACTGAACTCGCACTGCCGCTTAAGTACTCGTTAACGGTCTTACTCAACTGGCCATACTTGTTCACGAAAACATCACTTTTCTAAACTTGATGCGTAATATACGCTCTCCTTTAAAAAAAATTCATTGTCTTGTAGCCTTTTCATGGCTATGCTTTATCACATCATTTAAGTTTTCATTTTATGTATAAGTAGTTATACTGAATGAAATACAGGGAATAGCAATGTGTAATTGTGCTTTTAATTACCAGAGCATCTCCTAGACCTCTTAACATATCTCCACTTCCAGGCGTGGCACCACCGGAATCGCTAGGCACCGATGCGGACTTACACACGTTTAGGGAAGCTCTCGCAAGATCACCACTGTCTCGCCGACCCTGAGGATCTGATCTGTGTACTTTCATCACTGACGAAATTGCTCGGCATTGCAAGCATTGCCCGCCAGTCCTTCAGACGTGACAATGAGCAGTCCCACGCATCAAAAGAAACCTCGGTATATGTGAAAGAGACATATATTTAAATTTGCTGTCAAGTGACTTGTATACTGCAACTGTGAATAAGATAATTAGTTTAGCGATCTAGCATCGGTAATCCTCATGTTATATATAAGCTGTGCGTGCAACCCCGTTAGATTTTTGGCTGATCTTATTGATTCTGATAGTAGTCTGTTGGTTTTGGCTTACTTGTGGGTGGCAGATATTTCAGTTCGCAAACAGTAAGCATAATCAAGTCTGGAAAATTGAATATTGTAATATATAGATTCACCTTTGTTATCAGAGCGTTGTAACGTGTACGTTCCTGATTAATTTATGTGTAATAATAAACTTGTTAAATTAATTTTCAATATTTTTTATATCAATTGAGTTCTGTTTAAGCAAGTAAGCAAACCGCTGATTACGTGGTAAATATCAATTGATGGGACTTTTACTCTTGTTGATAATATTTTTAGTCCATGCAGAACGTCAAGTCGGTTTTAAAAGGCTTCCGTTTTTTGTTTATTGTTATTTTTAAATGCATAAGGCTAGTTATGCCATGTATTTATTATCACGTAAGTTTTCAATGAATATAGGTCGAGTTCTAAAGTATTTATAATAAATTGTCCTAACTAGGCTTTGTTTCTTTAATTCGAGGTAAGTGCAGTATTGATTGTTGGAGTTTATTATACATTTCTAATAGCAAGTGCTAACTGCAGAATAGCAGTGTGAATATTTTTTATATATAGAGAGATAATACATTATTTAATATAAGTAGTTACTGAAGCAATCAATTATTCTCGTTTTTTTTTGGCTAAGTGGCAGATTTTGTTCAATTTCATCTATTATTGCTGAACAACATAAAATCATCACAGTAAAATGACTTTCGTAGCAAACTCTACTAATTGTTCTATGTATGTAGCAACAAAAACACTAAATTAAGCAAAAGCTATGAAAATATATTGTTAGTACAGACAGTTGAATTACAGTATTTGTAATATCAAAGATAATTTATATTAGACATTTTCTTATATTTAGTTGAATTTCAGCCAACCGTATATGCAAAGAATTGAAAAATATTTATATGTATAGGCCACTTTAGTAAAAACTTTCTCAATTTTTATATATATTAGCTACCTATTCAATTATTATGTTATGATATACAGATCCAATCATATGGGTGATTTTTTGTTTGTTATAAAAGCTGAAGAGTAGGTTAATTTGTTAATATTGTACCGTATTTAAAGCAGAATAATTTTGTACAACTTTATCGCCACGATTGTGGAGATACACATTTTTAAAAGCAATCCGAACATATTAAGATGCTTATTTTTGTATAATTCCATTGATACCAACCAATTTTATCAACTTTGAAACTACAGTAATAAAAACGTTACTCTTACAGTCTGATAGCAAACAAGCACCCTATATGTATTCTGTGATTACAATTTTAAACCAAGCTGCACTAACACTTCAAAAAAATCAATTCTGTGAGCATATTGTAATAGTTATTTACCTAACAAGTTCGGGAAGTTAATTTTCCCGAATGAGCACTTTGTTTGCAGCACGACCGAAGGGAGTGCTGCATGTAGTGCGAATTCGGGAAAATTCTTCCCGAAAGAGGTAGGTACAATGGTTTTTGTAACGAATAACTCAAAATATTTAAAAAAGTTAAAAAAATATTATTTAGTGTTTTACAACTTTACCGAGTTAGCAGCACAAATTACTAAATTTTTATGCGTATCCTAGCACCTGTTAGTTTTTGTTGACGTTTACAGCGCCCCTGGAACACACAATTGTCATAGTTTTTGTGGGAAAGTAAAAAACACCCCGGTGCGGGAAAAGTCATTTTCGGCGCATCGGGAATGACCGGGAAATATGAATTTTGAAATCATGAGTGCAAAAAGATTTTTATGTAATTTTTTCAGCAAAACAGATTTTAAGTTTGTAGGTATTTTCTAGTTGTAAATAATAATTAGTTATTGTATATTTTTGGTTGTGTACCATATATTGTTCGTTGTTATGTATATTTAAGGCCGGGTTTAGATTGTATAAAGACATTTTCATTTAAAATTTCAAAACTATGGTGTGATGATTATCCAGGTTTTGCTGTTGGATGGGTTTAATGAAGTATCATGTGTTCAAGAACTGACTGATTCTGATGCTTCCTAAATCAGATTCTGTTTGAATTTGATGTCGTTTGTAAAGATTTAGCAATTAAAATTGCAAAACGCTTTGTAAAAGTGATTCTCACACTTTATAAAAGTGGCATTCTTTTAAAATCTTTACGGTTTATTATGCATTACCAATAATTCCATGCCATGATTAATTGATTTTTGTTAAATGTTTTCCAAGTGATCTAATGTAAAAACACTTTTGTAATACTTCTTTATTATTATAGGTCCCACATCCTCAAATTTTTTTATTTTCTCAGAGAATAGGTATATTTGTATAAGCATGCCAAAAATTATAATATATCTTATATTAACGATTGTTTTTCTAATAATAGTGACCAATCTATCAGTTATTTTAAGTTAAAACGTAGCCACTAAGTCTTTCATTTCTGTTATTTGAATAAAACATTTTAGTTTTGTAGTGGACATGTATTTTGTTTTGAATAATATATACTTTATTGTAAATTATAATTACTATAAATAAACTAATTATTGCAAAGAATTTACATATTTTTTTATTTAACTCCATATTAAGTAACATGTAGTGTAACATAGTGGGGTTTGTCTAGTAATTTACTCCCCAAATTATTTCTAACGTATGTATATGTAGTACGGCATATGGAAAATAAGAGGGCAATATTGCTTAAAATTTACTTGTTAGTGACAAGGCTTCAGGCTGCGATGTGAGCGGCTTAGCTGTTGCAACAGAAATAGAGTGAAGTGAAATAAACTGCTCAAGTACAGGTCTAAAGAGTAGCGTCAGCACTGCGAAAACAACGGTTAACCTTTCGCCAAAACCAAATAACGCATGAAGGTGCTCGGGACCTTAGCAACAACTTTGCCCCCTTTCAAAATTTCGATATCTGTAGCCGTTCGAAAGTTACAGGCGATCCAGACAGACAGAGAGACGGACGCACGGACGGACGGACAAAACGTTCGCATAAGTACGCTGAAGCTACTAATAAACGTAGTAAAAGGCAGAGTGAGTGTTAAAACTTAGAAAGTGTACAGTCGGTGAATACAAGTGCAGAGGAACAACAGTGCAAAAAACCAGAAACAACAAATTAAAACCAAAGCGAAAAACTACAGTAAACACGCGGAGTGTTACCATTGTTTAAGTTCATTTTCACTAACGCAAGGCCAAGCGAGTTATATATATAGAAACCGCTTAGTTATAATAGATACGCTTTATCTGCTTCCTGTTGATTACTATTATCAATGCTTATATGCAACTTTGCGAGTCTGCATTCTCGCCTTTTCATAATATGTTATTTAGTCTTAAGCCGAATGTACTAGTTAATAGATCGTTCTACTTAAGCTCCCCTTTTCTGTGTATGAAAGAAAACAATAAAGTTTTTTTTGATTTGGGCGTTACCAAACTTATCACTGGCGCAGTCGTTCGTATGTTCAGAAAGGGCACTAAACAAATTTTCGAACATTAAAATTTGTAGTGTGCACTTCGAACTTTCTGGACATTCAAGCTACCGAAACCAACAATCCCTGGGAGATCCTGAACACTTGGTGGAAGACAAACATCGCGGAAGCCAAACGGAAGGAAACCCGCCTGGAAGCAGTCGATTCCCTCATCAAGGACAAAAACGGTGAGCATCGCTGGTTCCTGCAACTTGCAGTCTATCGCAGACACCTGGCTATCGGAGCCCCCTGACTATCGGAGTCACCTAGAAGATGCAGTTCTACGCATCATAAGTAATTTTTAAAAGTTTGCAAGTGAAAGTGCAACGATTTGCTTTTTATTAAATAATTTAAACTCTACTAATATTATTAGCTTTAAGCAATTAGTTATAAGATTGGGTAAGTGCAAAACGAGATGAGGTACTGGCGTACACGTTAGGTGTGCTTAATAATTCAGCCAACCGACTTTGCACTTATGCGTAGGTACCTTGAATTAGGTTAATTTTAAGGCCCTACTAACGTAATAATTCCCATTTAAAACAAAGTGCAACGTTTAAAATCCGAATACGTATGAATAGCTCAGATTCTGACTCTTCAGAATTCGAAAGCAAAGAAATAGAACAAATAATAAACCCTACTAGACGTATTGAAATTAATTTGCGACCATCAATTTTAAATATGTCTTTAGAAAATCAAAGTGGCGTACAACAAGCCCCTCAACAACCAATTTTAGTAAATTATCCTCCAGGATTTCATATGTCAATATTAAACGAAATCCCATGATATGACGGCAATCCTATTGAACTCAGCGAGTACATCCGAGCCGTAGAGAACATTTTTGGTCAATTTTATCAGACAAACAACGCTAACGCATATATCAATAAACTTCTTTTATCTGCTGCCCGAAACAGACTAAAAGGATCAGCTTTAGATGTAGTCACCGGACAGACAATTCTATCATGGAACGACCTAAAAACCATTTTAATCGAAAATTTCGGAGATCAACGTTCAGAATTAAGTTTAGTTATCGATATGACAAGACTTAGGCAAAATTTTAAGGAACATCCTGTTGTTTTTTACAACAGATGTCGCTCTTTATTAGCAATTCTAAATTCCAAGATATCCCTTTCAACTGATGCACAGGATATTAAAGATTATCGCATAACCAACGCGAAAGCTTTAGCATTAAAATCATTTACTGGTGGACTTATGGATCCGCTTGGACCTTTCATAAGATCACGAGCCCCCCGTACACTAAAAAATGCCTTAACTATTGTTAAAGAAGAATTGGATGTTAGATATTTCCAAAATTTGCAAAATAAACCCCAAATTTTATTACAACAACCAACAAAAACCATTCAGAAACCTCACTTTTCGACCCAGAACTCTCAACCTTCGCACTCACGTGCCCAGCAAAATTATTTTCCACGATTTCAACCTAATGTTACACCTGTAACGCAATTAAACCCTAATCAATCTCCAACACAATCTTTTGGCTACCAAAGACCAGCTTCAACTAATCGTAATGTATTCGCACCAAAGAAAAATTTTCAACCGACACATAAACCTAAACCCATGGAAACCTCAACGATCCAGAAGCGCCCAGCTTCACAACAAATAGGAAACTTTAAAAGCCAAAGATCATTTAACCAATTTCACCCTTTCAATCGAACTTTTCAGGACCAAAGCAATTTCCAACAGAGAAACAATTCCCCACATTTTCCATCTCAGCAATTGCACAACATGAATGCTGAATTCCAACACCACGAAGTGGCTGAGCACTCAGACGAATTTGAAAATTTTCAAATAAAAAACGACAACAACTTTGAATCATATTACGCAACATTAGATCCAACCATAGATTTCTCCTGTTTACCTGAAACAGATTTTCCTCATTATCAGAGTCCCGAAGAAGAAAATTATGACAATGAAGACCCTAACGAACTTGTAAATTTTCGTTAAAGGCCTCGGTAGAACACTTCTCTATAAACCCTAAATCAAACCTACCATTTATAATAATTCCACAAACCAACGAAAAACTCTTAATTGACACTGGATTATCAAAAACAATAATATCCCCAGAATTTGTTTTTAAAAATTTCCCAGATTCTGTTTATCAACACAACTTTGAAATTACAACCTCTCATGGCACCTCTAAACATAATCTAGTCGCCGACATTCCTTTACCTACACTTTTTTGAAAACCTGGCAACCATCAAGTTTACCTTTATAACTTTCACGACGAATATGTAGGCCTCATAGGATCAGACCTATTGGCCACCCTTCCAGCTAACATTGATTACAAATGGATGCATATACAAACCATTCTTTTATAACCCATCCATAACAAAACAACAACGACAAAAACGAAATGAATGTAACTTCCTAAAATTCAAAAATCCTGAAAATATTCTGTACCACAAAACAATTTTACCCCGTACCGAAACGATTATTAGATTACCAGCCATTGGACAAAATGGAAATAAATTATGCCCAAAAATAAAAATTTCTGACACTCTAACCATACCCTGCGCTATAGTACATTTACACAACAATTCGTTTACAACAACTATATTAAATGTGCCCGAAAAAGAACAAGCCATATACATAGACACCCCTTTATATTTAGAAGAATTTCAAATTCAAGACACTGAAACGATATCAGTTAATAACCACAATTTTTCCATTAGTAACGAAAACACCGCGACCTCAAAAAATAAAATCTTGTAACAAAATTTAAAAACAAACCTACGTTTAGATCATTTAAACGAAGAGGGACAAACACTCCTAAAAAACCTTTGTTTCGAATGCAAAGACATTTTCTATACTCCAGAATTACCTTTGACTTGTACTAATTTGACTCAACATCATATTCGAACAAAAACTAACAACCCCATTTTCACTAAAGCTTATAGATACCCACATTGTTATAGAGCCGAAGTTAAAACACAGATAAACAAAATGTTAAAAGAAGATATCATAGAACCGTCAGAATCACCTTACAATTTCCCCATTTGGGTGGTACCCAAGAAAAAGGATGCCTCCGGCAAACAAAAATTTCGTATAGTAATTGATTATAGAAAATTAAACGCTGAAACCATTGAAGATAAACACCCTCTCCCAAACATAGAAACTGTACTCGATACTTTAGGACGAGCACAATATGTCTCGACCCTAGACCTCGCGAGCGGTTTGCACCAAATTAAAATCAAACCAGAAGACCGAGAGAAAACGGCCTTTTCAACCGAAGAAGGCCATTACCAATTCAAAAGAATGCCTTTTGGCCTAAAAAACGCAGCAGCGGCTTTCCAAAAAACCATTAATACTGCCCTACTAGGACTAACACCCCAGCAATGTCTTGTATACCTGGACGATGTTATAATATTTTTGACTTCCCTACAAGAACATGTAAATAGATTAAGAAACGTATTTCAAAGATGCCGTAACACAAACCTAAAAATTCAACTCGACAAGTCAGAATTTTTGCACAATTCAATAAATTACTTAGGTCATGTTATTACCCCCGACGGAATTAAACCAAATCCCGACAAAATTCATGCTATCACGAAATTTCCTCTCCCCAAAACTCGTACAGAAATTAAATCATTTTTTGGACTTTTCGGTTATTATAGAAAATTTGTAAAAGATTTTGCTAAACTAACAAAATTTTTAACAATCTGCTTGAAGAAAGATCGCAAAATTGTTCATTCACAAGATTTCATTGATTCCTTTAACCACTTGAAAACGTTATTAATCAACGAACCAATTCTAGCCTATCCAGATTTCGAAAAACCTTTCGAATTAACAACGGACGCCTCTAAAGTTGCTCTTGGAGCCGTTCTTTCCCAAAACTCTAAACCGATATGTTTCGCTTCAAGAACACTGAACGAGACAGAACAAAAATACAGCACGATTGAACGTGAATTACTGGCTATTGTTTGGGCTACCAAAAATTTTAGACCTTATTTATTTGGCACAAAATTTGTACTATACACCGACCACAGACTTCTCATATGGCTGAAGAACCTAAAGGAACCTAACTCAAAATTAACTAGGTGGTCACTTAAATTAGAAGAGTATAATTTCGATATTCGATACCTACCAGGTAAATCTAACAAAGTCACAGACGCCCTTTCCAGAATTCAAATATATCCAATGTCCTTGACCAACTCAAGTAATAAACCTAGACTTGATACCCCTGAACCAACATATGACAACATAAGTATTTTACCCGAACGAGCAGATTCCCCTAACCTAGAAGATTTTATGACAGTCCCAACGTTCACATTGCCCCCCGACATTTCTCAACCTTCAAAAACACCTGAACAAAATGTTGACGATAATTTCCTACCAGACACAGTACACACACAAGCTAGGTCTTCGCCTGTCATGGATATTTCCGAAAAACCACTTCAACACTTTAAAAATCAGATTGAATTCACCTCAGCTAACATGCCCAGAGAAATCAAAATCACAACTTTTGACAATAACAAACACATTTCAGTATTTATTAATGAATCAAACATAAGAGATAAATTTAACCAGCTATTGATTGAACATTGCCAACCAAAAACTAATTATTATTGTTATTTTTCATCAGACCAATTATATGATGCATTTTCTCGATACATTAATGACATAACTAATAAAAATACACCAAAATTTCACCGGTGTATGACACAAGTAATATACATCACTAACCCTAACGATCGATTAGCACAAATACAATTATACCATGAAGGAAAAACCAATCACCGCGGAATTAAGGAGACACTCGAACACCTACAAAGGAAATATTATTGGTCATCCATACAAAAAGATATTAAAAACTACATAGACAATTGCGTTACCTGTAAAATCCAAAAATATAACCGACATCCTATTGATCAACCCCTAAATTTGACTCCCACAAACAATCGTCCTTTTTATTCCATACATATGGACATATTTCAAATTAACAATAAGAAATTTCTTACTCTCATAGATCCATTTTCAAAATTTGCACAAGCTTACCACCTTCAATCTAGTAACCTTGTAGATATTGTGGACCGACTATTTAATTTTATTACGACATATCCTATGCCTCAATTAATCATAGCCGACAATGAATTTAATAAACAACCTCTGAAAGATTTCTTAAATTTTCACAAAATTCAATTTCACGCTACTACCCCACGTCATCACAACTCAAACTCACCCATCGAAAGACTCCACTCCACTCTAATCGAACAATATCGATTATTTGAAGATAAAGTTCCTGAACATCAAAAAATGCAATATGCCATTTTGGCCTACAACAATACAATTCACTCTAACCTAAGAATGACCCCTAACGAAATAGTTTTTGGACATACAGAAAACCGAAACCCATTTGACTTGGAATTTGACCGAACCTTTCTAACCGACTATGTCAATGACCATAAAAATAAGATGAAAAAGATATACCAAAATCTAGCAGGTATCCAACTACAATCAAAATCTAATCGAAATTCGCGGATCAATGCCAAAAAGAAAGACCGAAAATTTACAATAGGAGACCTAGTCTACGTGAAAGCAAATAACAGAAGCAAAAACAAACCCCGTTTTATTGGCCCTTACAAAATCCAACAAGTTTTAGAACATGACATATATATTTTAATTTATGAGAAAAACCAATCCACTTTAAAAAGACACGCTAACGAGTTACAACCTTTCACAGGACAATCTACACCCTTATCGCATTCACCTGGTCCGTCAAATCCGACGTAACCATCGAAACCCTGACAGACAATCCAGGCCTTTATCCCTTAGTGAAAGGCACAGCAATCTTAAAAGACAGTGAGTGGACATTAGTGAAAACCCTTGACTATTCCCCTCTTTTACAAAATTATATCCATCTAAAATCCAACATAGAAGAGACTATTACGACCCTTCAAGGACGTAATTATCGCATATACTATCCAACAGGAAATTATAATACCCCTGACAATCAATTATTAATCCTTGATCAGTACCTGAAGAAATCCGATTTATTGATCAGACAACTCTTTCCCGAAATACAAATCACCCGTTCCAAACGCGAACTCCTAGACGGTATCGGAACAGTGATTAAATTCTTCACAGGAAACCTTGACGCAAAAGACGGAAGAAGATATGACGAAACTATCGAAAATTAACCAAGACCACAGATTTACAGAAAACCATCCTAGAGGAACAGACAGAAATTCTCAATAATTCTATCGCTACATTTAATGATAATATTCAAAAATTATCCGAAAACCAGAAAACAATTGCGCAAAACTTACAAAGTTTTATTTTGGAAATCGAAACTAACAACGGCAAAATCCTAAATACTTTGTGGACTTTTACTACCCTCGTTGAAACTATAGAAGCCCTCCAACTTTTCATAAATGTTTTTATGGAACTTGAGACATCATTAACATTCGCACAAAATCAACAAATCCATCTCTCTTTAATCGATGACAACAATCTTCTAACTTCGTTACTTGAAATCCCGAAGTACCTTAATAAAATACAAAGCAAAACCTTACAATTACCTTACCCTGTTGAACCGTCAACCCTACACTTATATGAAAGTTTCATCAAAATCAAAGCCTATCGGACTAAAAGCAGTTTCACATTCATCTACGAGATACCACTCGTGCAAAAATCGATAAGTTACCAACTTATTAATTTGATACCTATTCCTGCTTATTACAGAGATCAACTCTTTCACATGACATTACCCACTTTTAACTCAATACTGTTTTCAAAAGAATATAGTATCCCTATGGAACCTCAATATTGTTCAATAATATCTAACAACCAATATTTCTGTCAAAAGGAAAATCATTATTTCATACCCAACAGTAAATTGTGTGAAACGCAACTTCTTAGCTTTAATACAAATCAAACTTCTAAACCGTTTACGTTTCTCTTATCTCACTCTAAATTGATTAAACTTACAAAAAATACTTGGATCTTTAGTTCACCTAGCGAAGTTATTTGTGAAATTCAATGCGATAATGTTCAATACCATAAAACTCTCGTTAACACCCAGTTAATTCAAATAACACCAGATTGTTCGGCAATCATAAATTACAACGATGTTTTATTCACTTTCGAATCATCCTCAAGAACTTCAGTAAATCAATTAACAACAACCATTGGTAGACTAAAAACCAATACAATCAAACAGCATAAAAATAAACAGTTCATTAGACTTATCCTATGTGGTCGTAAACTCATTAAAACATGAACAATTACAATTGAGTTATCACAAGGAAAGACTACAACAAAGTGATCCTTCACTTATATATAATTATTATAGCATAAGTTCCATTATTATTATAATCCTATTTGTATTAATCATTATTTGTCTTTTTATATATGCCTATTTTAAACGCCATATCTTAATCAATAAAATAATCGCAAATTTACAAAATATAAATACTCCTACTCAGACTGTAGAACAACCATTAAATTTATTACAATGTAAAGTATGAACAGCATATAATTAATCATTGAAAATCAATTTTCCAAATATGCTTTTCAAACTGGCAAAGGAGGAGTTATATATATAGAAACCGCTTAGTTATAATAGATACGCTTTATCTGCTTCCTGTTGATTACTATTATCAATGCTTATATGCAACTTTGCGAGTCTGCATTCTCGCCTTTTCATGCTATGTTATTTAGTCTTAAGCCGAATGTACTAGTTAATAGATCGTTCTACTTAAGCTCCCCTTTTCTGTGTATGAAAGAAAACAATAAAGTTTTTTTTCGATTTGGGCGTTACCAAACTTATCACTAGCGCATACATCACGGCACGCGTCATAACGAAGCCGCCAGAGATTGGTGCATTAAATTACGAGCCAGCTGACAAGAATTATGAGGACACGCAAACGAGTAAAAATACACGAACATATAAAAACACGCGGCTCGTAAAACCGCCCAACGCAAAAATAGCGAACAGGATTTGAAATTACGGGAGACGGCGCAAAGTACGAGTTGAAGTAGGTAATTTAATTTGATGGACAAAAAAGGGGCAAAACCCGAAAGATCGAGAGTGCATAGTGCGACAAGCAGTAAAGAACATATTAAAAGGAAAAGGAAGTTATAGGATCCAGAAAAGTTCAGTAAGTGAGAAGAAGAGCAAATAGCATTTACAAAAAGTGCAAGGGTACAAAGAAGCCTGCAAAAGCAACAAGTAGGTGAAGCAATCAAAGATACTTCAAACAGAGAAAAAGAAGCAGAAGAAATGGAGGCTGTGCTAAAAATGTTAGATGACGTTAAGGAAGAACTAAAACGAGAAGCAGACACAAAACACAATGAGTGAACTAGGGAAGGTAAAAGAAGATTTCCAGGCGGCGAACATAAAATGGAAGAAAGAAGCAGAAGAGTGGAGATGAGAAAAGGGAATAATGGAAATGAAAATGAGCAGACTGGAAAACAAACTAGAAGCGCAGAAAAAAAAGGAAAAGAAGAACAATATAATAATTAAAGAGCTGGGAGCAAAAGTTGGAGAAACTCTTGAAAGAGTAGAAGAGTTCTTTCACAAAGAGGTGGGAGTAAACGACCTGATACATAACACAGAATGAGTTAAGTATACAAAATAAAATAAAGGTATTAACAAAAGGACAACGCGAACAAGGAAAAAACGTTAAGATTGGATATAAAAAAAAATTAACGGAAAGGTCTTAGTGAAGTGAACAGAAAAATTGTCTTAGCTACAAAGAGGCAAAAAACGATCCAATAGAAGAAAACGGCAAACAGAAAAAAACTAACAAGACCGGAAGTAACGATAGGAAAAACGATAACAACCGCAAAGAAAAAGAAAATAGATAATAAACAAAAAAAACAAGGAAAGAAAATAAAATAAAATCGGAACATGGAACATAAAAACCATGCTAGCAGTAGGTAAAATGAATGAAGTAGCACAAAGACGGAAAGGTACCAAATCGAAATATTGGCACTGCAAGAGATAAGGTGGAAACAACAAGGAAGAGTCGACAAGAAAAACTTCACGCTTTACTACTCTGGCGAAGATAAACAAGGAAGAAACAGAGTGAGGTAATCCAGTTTAGAGCGATAAACGAAAGAATATGTCTTATAAGAATACAAAACAATCAATCTAATTTAACAATAGTAAATATATAGGCGCCTACAGAGAAATCGAAAGATGAAGACAAACAACTATTTTATGAAAAATTGGAAGAGGTCTGCGAAGAAGTACCCAGGAATAATAAGTTGATGATTATTAGTGACTTCAATGCAAAAATAGGGAAGAAAGAATACAATAAACGTGTTGCAGGAAAAGAAACAGTACATTACACCACAAACAACGGTTCAAGATTATGCAATTTAGCTTCACTGACAAATACATACATAGTAAGCACCAAACACAAGCACAAAAAACAACATAAGGAAATCTGGATAATACCAGGGAGAACAGAAGGAAATCAGATAGACCACGTCTTAATAACAAACAAATGAAAAATCATTGTGAATGATATAAAGTCGTATACAAAGGCAAATGTCGATTCTGACCATATTCTGGTAATTGCAAAAATACGGATAAAAATATTAAAACATCGAAATCCAGAAAAAGTCAGAAGACAATGGAACACACAACACCTGAACAAAGAGGAAGTCAAAAATAAATATATTGAAACTATAAAAAAGAACTTAAAAACAAAGGCAAATTCCAGCATAGAAGAAGAATGACAGAATACAAAAGACACAATAATACATACGACGGAAAAAATTCTAGGAGAAAGAAAGCATGCAGTTAAATATAGTTGGTTTGACAAAAAATGCAAGGGAAAAATTAGAGAAAAGAAACAAGCAAGACAAAGATGGGTACAAACAGAAGATGAGAGGGAACTAGACAAATACAGAAAGATAAGGAAAGAATCAAACAAATTATGTAAAAAGAAACAAACATGGATTGATAAACAGATGAAAGAACTAGAAGAACATAATAAAGATAACAAAAAATTATTTGGATACGTAAAACAACAGAATAAAACAAAGAAAGCATTCGCAAAAATAGAGAAAACAGAATGGGAAACACACTTCAAAGAACTATTTAAAAACCCGGGAAGGTAAAACGAAAAAGAAACCTAATAGAGACAAATAACCATGAAGAAGAAGTATCAACATATGAAGAATTTAAAAATGTAGTAAAACAATTAAAGTCAAATAAAGCATCAGGCCCTGACGAAATTAACAAGGAAGTAATAAAAAATGGAGGCAAAACATTGTTAACACACATGTATAACTTAATAACAAAAATATAGAAAGAAGAATCTATGCCAATTGATTGGAAAGAAGGTTTGCTAGCTCCAATCTTCAAAAAAGAAGATGCAGCTAACTGTAATAACTACAGAAGCATCATGTTATTAAACACCACATACAAGATTCTAACTTGTCAACAAGGATTTCGAAAAGGCAAATCAACAATAGATGCCATACATGTGCTAACACAAACAATTGAAAAATGCCATTAACACTACATAGATACTTCAACAAAAGGATCCATTGGTAGCTCGAAATGGGGTTGTATATCACAGGAGAGATATTAAAAACACCAACACCAACATAGATATACACATACTGTTTATTGACTTTCAACAAGCGTTCGACAGTATCTACAGAGAAATACTAATAAAAGAAATGGAAAGAATATGAATACCGATAAGGCTGATCAACTTGGTTAAAATGACTATGGAGAACACACAGGCAAAAATAATACCCCGGAAAGAACAACACAAAACATTAAAATAGAGAAAGGAGTGAGGCAAGGGGACGCCTTGTCAACAACATTATTCAACGTCGCACTAGAAGGAATAATAAAAGCAACAGGAATAAACAAAAGTAGAGCACAGAGTCTAACGCAAGTAGTAGCATGTGCAGATGATCTCGCATTAATATCCAGAAAAAGGAAACCTCTAGAAAAAACGCTAACCAAATTAGAAATAAAAGCAAACAAAAGAGGGTTGAAGATAAACGGAATGAAGACAGAATATACAGACAGAAACAACAAACATACGCGGCAGAAACGATGTGTTTGTCAAACAGAGACCAAGAAAAATTAAGAGTGTTAGAATAGTATATTCTGTAACAAGTTTGGAATATGGCATATTCCGAACGAGTGGAAAGTTTGCCACACGAGCCGAAGGCGAGTGTGACGGTTCCACGAGGACGGAATAGGCATTCCAAACGCGTTTCAGACTAATTTTTCTACGCTACAAATTATAAATCATTTAAACTCAGAAAAAAAACATATTTTTGAGTGCAATTATAATTTAAAAAGCTCAGTATTCTTATTTATGAATTTATTATTGTTTCAACTGCCTATTGCTTGTTACTTTAATTTGTTAAAATAAACTTATCCATCAAAATTGTATGTATTGTATTTGTAATTTTTTTAATAACGTAAATTGTAACAATAAATTTAATAAAAATTAACAACCTACTAGTTAACTAATTATAACATTATTCTAAGTAGGTATCTACATTATGCTTTATCTAAATTTTCTTTATTTTCCTTTTTATTTATAGTATTTACGTACTGTTATATTGTTACAGTTAGTGAAATGAAAATTTGATGTATTACATACATTTTCTGAAGTCATATTTTTATTGTTCTGCAGGGATGTTGTTGTGGATGTAATTTGTTTTGAAGTTTTATGAGTGACTTCACTTAATATTTTATTAGCAATATTTATTCTACTATTTAACAAATTATTTATGTAGCTTTTAGCTACCTCTGTGGAATTCCATCCACCGTGTCTTTTCATTGTTGTTATATCTGCACCAGCATCTACTAACATTGTTGCAGAGGTGCGTCTGAAACAATGTCAGGTGTATTGTTCAGGATTTGGTAGTCTGAGGAATAGTGCTATTTGTTTGGGCATACTACCAAATTTGTTTATTGCTATAACTTGTTTAGTGCAACGGCCTTTTTGGTAATTTATATAGAAATGATTGCTTTCAACATTTGTAGGTCGCAGTGCCCAATATTTTTTTTAAATTTTGCAGAAATGTCCTGTTATAGTAAATTTTCTTTCCAGTTTTGTTTTTGTATCAGGAACCCGTATTAAAATTGCCGTCCCTAAATCTTGAATGTGATCTGTCTTCATTTGCCAAAGTTCATGTTTACGGCATGCACCCATAATGCCAACAATAAAAGTAACCTAAAACAAATATGTATATAAGTAATTATGTAATATTTGTCAGTTTAATTTTTATATTACCTTTGTAGCAAGATATATGTCATCTGGTACTTCGTTGGTGAATTTGTTAATTTCTTCTTTGGCTACGGTTTTAGATTTTTTTGCTTGAAAACCATCTGATCTTCTTTTTAAGAAAGTTCGTAATTTGCCATAATTTGCTAAGTCAATGTTATGTTTTATCATAATTGTGGATCGCAGCATAGAATAAATCTTCCATAAAGTGGACGGTTTCATTTTATTTGAAAGTTCACTAAAATAAGCCACAATGACATTTTCGGAGAATGAATTTGCACATTTATTTGTTTTTTAGTCCATAAATTGCTGATAATAGTGTTCATATACTGTAGTGAATATGAAGATGCTCGGTGTAATTTTAATTGATATGATAATTATAGTATATTAACGTATGTCCCAAAAGTTTTCGGAAAAAAAGTAATGGTTAAAAATTTTGTATAATTTTTATTTATTTTGCATGTCAACAACATAACCTTATAACTGTTTTTATTACAAAACTGACATGTTATATTAAACGTCAATCAATTTGATACAATTTGTTTCTAACGACAACTGTATGGGACGTTATTTACTGTAGGTCTATTTTGAAGATTTTCCTAAAACTTTTGGGACATACGTTATTATATGAGCGATTATGACAGGCATTATTCACGAAGATGACATTTGCGCCACAAGCCGAATGCGCGTGGCGCAAGTCATCTGAGTGAATAATGGCCATAATCGCGAATATAATACGAAATTTTATCTACTCCTATGCAATAGGAGTCTTGTATTCATATTTCCCAATTATGACATTTGTGACAGCTGTTAACTTCAAAAGTCATTTAATAATAAGAATGAATTTTGGGATTGGCTACAACCTATTGAGTAATGAAAATAGAATTTTCTGATTGGTTGCAACTTACAAACTATTGAATAATGAAAATAGAATTTTATGATTGGCGGCAAACTGTGAATTATGAATCATAATTAATGGCCATTGCACAGCAGGAGTAGATAATAAATAAACTCACTACACATACTTTTGTTATATTTAAATCAAATTTTGACTGATTTAATGTAAATAAATAATTGTATAAATAGGTTCATTGATTGTAGTGTTTTGCCCTTTATAGTAATTCGCACATCGGCAAGTGAAGTTATTTATGGCTAGCTTTCAGTAGGCATAAAGACTCAAATCTGCAAGTTAGGTTCACCGACATGTTTATATTTAAACTCCCGTGTTACGCCACTGGGCTGTGAAATTAAAAAGCAGCAACGCGTAGACTCACTACGCTGTCAATTTATCTATCAACAATATAAATTTTCGTGCGGTTCGTTTCTGTGTATTTAGAAGTTAATTTAAAGGCAAATCTATGAAAAAATTATCAGGTAATTCGAATATTGCGCTTTATTAAGCACTACTAGTGATCGTTTGCGGCTTCCTTGGAATTCGATTGTTTTGAACTCGTCCTTTAATGTGAAAAACATAACCTCAACTTATATTTTTACAATTTCTGGACCTCATGCTTAATTTTGAAGTATTGTAAGACTGGGATCGGCTCTCTTATAAGACTCGTTCCTCATGGTAAGTTTTGAAACTCTAGCACTAACCTGACCTTTTTGAGGCTGCGGGAACTGGCTCGGAAAGCTTCTCCTGATGCTCACTGCTGGAAGCGGAATTGTAGGAACTGCTGCGGTGTACTCCTACACGGCGTGCGAACTTGGTGTTACCAAAATTTCAAACGTCTAACCTCAATTGTGCTCAAAATCTGATGCTCGTATACTTCTCGTCGTTGGCGAAATGGTTCGGAAGGTGGTCGCAGATGAAAATAGTTTTCAGTGAAGGATTTTCACACCCACATTCTCACATTTGCACTACAAACTCCTGATCACGATGGTATAATTATTTTTAATTTATTTCAATTGTAAATGGCTTAAAACTCAATTAATCTGGAGAGACAAATTAGTCTGTCATAAAATAATTTCTATTCAATTGTTTCTTCTTTTGGTAGTTAACAACAATTGCCTATCTAAATTCATAATTGTGCATGTTAACTAAGTACGCATCAGTTACTTATAAACTAAATTTTAACTTATTTTATTAAAATGTACAAAATCTTAATTCTAAAATTATTGTTTGTTTACGTTCGTATTTAAACTAGGTTATAGCGCCACTCACTATGTTTTATTTGAATTGTCTGTTCACTTATGTCACTTCACTGACTCATTTTTAAACACCAATCTCGTTCATTTCCAGTTGTGTGAATTTCTTGTATATTATAATAATTGTCTGATTTTCACCATTCTTTAAATATTACCGTTCCATTTTTTATAGCCTTATTTGATCTAGTATTGTGCTCTCTTTGCACTATATTAAGAACATTCTGTCCTTCTTACCTTTATTTAACAAGTTCATAGAAATGTACTTATTCAATTAAACTGACATGTAAATTTATTTTATCTACTTCAGTGGGATAAGTAACTCATTACGTCACTCATTTGACACTATTTCAGTTACGTAATGAAGTTCATTACACCCCTCAGTAATGGTTTGACTTCATTACGTAACTGAGATAGTGTCAAATGAATGACATAATGACATTTGCCTACTAAAATTTTTTTGAAAATGACAGATCTGACATTTCTCTTAATGCACTTTTCTCAATTTTAGGCAGTCGTAGATAAAATTTTGTACAATACATGTGTAATAATGCATCATTAATATACTTGTGTGCTTACATAACTCGTGCTACGCACTCGTTTGTAACTTACACACACGTATATTAATGATGCTGTTATCCCACTTGTATAGTAAATAACTATAACACGCATGTAATAAACCCTTTGGTGATAGATTTGTTGAATTTTGATTGGCTTTACTTTGCACCAACCTCTTAATTTATGCTAATTGATAATTCTGTGACTCTAATTTACGAATTAAGCTCTGCCTTATTGCCATTTATTCTGAAGTAATTCCATTTAATATCGGGAATGCTTTACCAATGTAGTTATGAATAAAAATTTCTGACGTAACTTCTTGCAGTTGCCTGACTTACCCCAGCTCTGTGCTTTCTTGACTTGCTTTATTTATCTATGCTGCAAGCAGAGTTGAGTACCGGGCTAAATATAATCTCAATACATCCTTCGATTTTTGAGGTAATAAATTACCTATTGTATAGTCTGTTCAGTAAACATAAAAACACAAAGTGGTCTTTGATTTCTAAAATTTCATGAGTGTAATTTTAAAATTCATCTATATCTAGGAATGTAATTACAAAATGTTACTAATACAATTAGGTTAAGGGTGTGACATTTACTTAACATCTGTCATAAATGTTATAAATAACTTCTTTTAAGGATATTAAACAAATACTGTGTTGGATACAATTGAAGCGTTTATTAATAAGTATTTTTATTACATTTTAAGAAGTTCATGTGAGAATTTCCAGAATAATATGTACTTTGACAATGATATAATGAGATTTATTAATTGTCATTTTTAAATTCAAAGTCGCCTTTATGCAGGTGTGGAAACGTTTGCAAAATAAAATACCGAATCCCTAGTACAAAAATTGTATGCATATGCCAACTTCAAAAAAAATTAAATGTTTTTGTGTTTACTGAATGGCCTATAGCATTTGAGAATTAATAACTGGAGGGAAACAATTCGGAACAGACAGGTCATAAATAAGCAAAACAATAGGTACATACTACATGTAATTGAGAGAAAGAAGAGAAAATAAACCGAATATGTGGAGTAATTCACCACACTAAATGAATTAAAAGAACTTCAGAAAAGAAGCGACTTTTATTTCGACCCGGAATGTATGGTCAATATACAGTGTGTTCCAGGATTGATGTTACAAGAGGTGAGATAGACTTAACACTTTTGAATTTTATTTTAAGATTGTGGGATTAGTTTCTGATTGATCTGAAGAGATTTTTAAGAATATTTTCAGTTTTTGAAAAAACAAGTCGGCCTTGACAGTGAAGCGAAAACTATTTTCTTTTCAGGTAAACTACCCTTTCTGTTTATGATACGGCAAAATGTTACCAAGAAAAGTTGTTCAAAATGGCAAGTAATGTCCCTATACAAAATTTCAGAAAGATCTACTTACTTATATTAAACCGTTAAAATTGTATTTATTAAAAATAACGGGTTAATCTGAGTAGGTAGAACTTCCTCAAATTTTGAGTAAAACCATAATTTTTTAATTTTGAAGAACTCGTCTTGGTAAAATTTTGCCGTATCATGAACAGAAAGGGTAGTTTACTTGAAAAGAAAATAGCTTTCGCTTCACTGTCAAGGCCGACTTGTTTTTCAAGAACTGAAAATATTCTTAAAATTCCCTTCAGACCAAGCAGGATCTAATCCCACAATCTTAAAATAAAATTCAAAAATTTTTAGTCCATCTTAGTACTTGTAACATCAATCCTGGGACACACTGTATATCTACTTGTCAGTTCCAGCAGGTTACATCCCTTCAGTCGCTTATTTGGTCAAAAAGTAAAACCACTGCGTAGGAGTTGGGATGCCCATTAAGTTGCTCTTGATAACTAGTGCTGTATCTGGTGATCTTTCCTGGAGAGTTGGCATTTTTGTTTGAAGGTGTATTACAGTTTGGATTCCGGTTCTGGAGTAACAGACGAATACACAGCTAAAATCCGCTTCAAAGTGGTGAACGCAAACAGGTGATGAAGTAACTGTGAAACAGGTAAAAGAACGAAAAAAATACCCTATTACAAGCAGATCTAAGGTAGGATTAGTATTAAGACATAAATTAAGGCTTATTAGAGCAAAAGCACTGATAAGAAGTTGACCTACAAGGAGTCGACCGGGGCTAATTGCGTCGCACTGTGCAAAGTTAAACCATCAGCAGACGCTGTTGAAATATAAACAACGAACGGGGTCGTATTGAGTGATCTAAAGCACAGCAAGAGGATGCATACATTTAAGAAGAAATAAATACAAAATTAGATAGATTGGAAGCAAGAGTGAACATATTAAAACAGTCACAGTCACAACAGACCATATTAACTCTCCCAGTTTTTTTGTCTTGCATATTACTGAAGGACAGCCGCAACTGAAGTGTTGCTGATTCTGACCATATCGGGCCAGAAGTTTCCCAACATGGATCCTCTAACTCTTGCGAGAGCTGGGCAGTGCCACAGAACGTGCTTTACTGTCTTGTTATCTTCGTTGCATCCGTGACAGTTTGGGTTGCCAACCAGTCCCATCCTGTACATATGTTCGTTTAGATGCAGTGTCCAGATAGAATACCCACGACTAGTCAAAGGTGCCTTCGGGGCAGTTGCACGCAATATTTGGCTGTCTTTGGTAAGGGTGCTGTAATAGCAGCCCTTGCTTGACGACAGCTTGACATGCTAGGTAGTGATAAGAAGCTTTGATACTTTTGCAGAATCGTTCATTCCCATTCTATTCCGCAAGTGGAACGAGACCGTCGGATTCGTTCTCCGAAACGAAATAAAAAGTGAGATGCACATGCAGTAGAAAACAAATGAAGAGCCAATGAGCCAATGCACAACGTTGGTGCGTGCGGGGCGATCATCCATCTGAAATCAAATCTGTTGGTGTCTAGCAACGTTGACCACCGCCGGTGCCCCGCACGCACTCGCGTTGTGCATTTTGGTTTGTTTCGATAATTCCATGGCATCGCTGATCTTTGTAAAAATGCTAGTTTGATTTTTTGCATTCTTTCGGTTCCGGAAAATGGAAAATTGTTAGCAAAAGTATAAATGGGTGCAGTATTTTTTTCTCTACAAAATATGTCTTTACACTTTAGCTCTAAAATAATTAGGGGAGCCAATAATTAAACATGAAGAATTTGCCATGCAAATTCCTATGGTGCGTCGCGCAAGTCAGCACCCGGTATATGTGGAGACGCGCATTCTACAGTTAGCAGTTGCAATGGTGCTTCCTACAGTCGTTGTGATCGATGTAGTGGTCTGTTGTTTGCTTTGAGTGATGATCTTACTGCTCCTTTGTATCCCAGGATAGCAAAGGAGGATGCTAGGGACATGCGGCTGTGTACTTGCGCCCCCACGGTGAGTATAGAAACTCCAATTCAAGTAGTGCAAGATATTGTAATTGCTCGCCCTGACGCTAAAAGTAAGAGTAGCATGGCTGCTAACAATGCAAGCGCTCCTGCACAGCTTCGAAAGAGCAAAGGTGATTCCATTATTAGCATCCGTGCTAAGCTTCCTAAGCGTCAGGGCGAGTCATCACTGTTGAGGGCGCTGCTTACTTCTAGCAGTGTGCAACCTTCTGACAACGGGAACACTCACAACTTGCGCGATATGTTGTTAAATAAACATTACCACCACGATGCTGTCGAGGCATGTGGGGCAGACAGCTCGTCTACAAGCAACGAGTCGCCTGCCTCTCGAGCGCCGGTGGCTGCTACCATGATTGGGTCATCGGCGCCTTCTTCCAAATTGGTGGAGTATGTTTTTCCATTGCCGAATGGAGATTCCACTGCGCCATCGCAAATTTCGTTTAAAGTGAGCGAAATAAATGAAAGTGTTCCTGCTGATATAGATTGCATGTTGGCTGAATTTGAATTGGGAGCTCCCGTGGGGGTTGGTACGCTACCGGACCTCGCCGACACCAGGAGGAAGTTATGGGGTGTAAATGGTTTAGACGTCGGTATCGGTTCCCCGATACAAACCGCTCAACCATCTTCACCCCATAACTCCCTCGTGGGGGATGGTACGCTACCGGGCCTCGCCGACACCACTAGGGAGTTATGGGGTGTAGATGGTTTAAAAGTCGGTATCGGTTTCCCGATACAAACCGCTCAACCATCTCCACCTTTTGAGCTACCAATTGTTGTAGATGGTTTAGATGTTGTAGTTGGTTCTCCAACTCCAACCTCTGAACCATTTACAACTAGCGATGTGCCCATTGCTGCAAATGTTGTGATGTCTGCTCATGCTGACTCCGCACCCATCGATGCTGAGATATCGATGGATGCTGAGCCGGAGTGGGCAGATCTTACCTTTACGGATGATGATTTGCGTGCGATAAATGGGGCAATAGTAAGATGCAAATCAGCCTAGACCTGTGGAGACTCCTCCGCAAACTGTAGCTACCCCCACGGTAGCTGCAGAATGTGTTCTGGAGGATCGTGCAGAAAGGAATAACAGATTGTTGCGTGCCGTCGTGGACATCCGCCTCTACCAATTGGAACAGCACGAGGCGGCTCTGTCCAGATTGGAGAGAGTGGCACGAAAGCAGCGAGAGCAGTTGCGGGTGAAGGGTGGCCAATTCGACAATGCTCACTGCCTAATACGCACCGCAACTGCTCGAGAGTTGAAGATAGGAGAAGTTAAAAAACTTCTTCTCATTATTTCTAATGTGCTCAGGATGTTAGAAGACTAGGTCAGACTATTGTGATTGTTTCTTGCTTCTTCTATCGACATCCCCTCCCTCACTTATAACCTGTCTACTTTCCCTCCTGGCCGACGTAATCCAAACGTCCCCATCGTGTCGGTTGGCGCGTATTTACCGAGAAGCATTGCCCGCATGCTAGTGGCATTATCGGTATATATTACCAATTTGGATTGCCCCTACCGGTATATTAATAATGCACGTTTGCGAGCAACGTTATAGAGAATTTACGCGTCGGAATGTCTTGCTGCGACATCGTCGTTAGAGTTGTCCACGCACCGTGCCTTATTCGTCCTATTAGTGGTGAGTTTGTTGTTCTCCGTTTTTGATATATAAAGTCAACCATGTCGGTCAGTTGCAGATACTCCTATGGATGCTCCTGCGAGGAGGGTATCCAATCTTCCCGCTCCAGAGGTGAGAGAGGGTGCTACGAAAAGAGCTCGACTTAATCCCCCCTCAAGTATATTTCGATTGGTAATTATAAAACCGGGGTGATTGACATGTTCGTATATTCGTAGCGAATGCAGGACCATGTACTGGACCGTCTACGTCGAGGAACGTGTCTGTGAGCTCTCGCCCTGGTAAAGATCTTAGTACACGTATGAGTATGCGTGTGAGTGGGCAGTGTAGTTACGATTGTTGTTACAGACTCCCGCCATTGCTCCGTATGCGACGAGAATGTTCCCGTGTGTGGCTTCGTTGGGCACATGCGAAGTAATTGTCATGCTTTGCGAACCGGGAGGCCAGATCTGGATGGCACCCCTGCAGTCAGCCTTTAGGTCCCGGACTGCCACGTACAAAGTTACAACTATAATTTATCATATAATGGTCGACGAGTTGTTACGGTTCAAAAATCGTTTGCAACTATTTAATTAATTATTTGCCCTAATCTTGGTTAAAATTAACTTTTGCCATATCTTTCTTTAAGTTTAATTTTTCCTACAGCAATACTGAGCATTTAGATCTTCTGAAAACTACATTTCAATCTAAGTAAGCTATCTGATCAGAAGTACAGGTCTGAAAGCCCCTGGTGTGTAGGCTTCACTTTATGCATATTGAGTTACTAATTATCTGACTCCTTCCAAAAATTAGATTTTTGGTTATCAGTTTTTGGAAACCATTTTGGCATTCGCCATTTTTGTGCTGTTAAAGTCAGGTGCCTCGAGATTTCACGTCTTGGAGACGTAACTTTATTGAATTTATTCGGGCATATCTTATGTAGGAGATTGTTTTTGTTCGAAGCCGGACAACTCGGCGCCGCCATCTCGGCGCCGCCACTTCGGCGCCGCCATCTCGGCGCGGGGCCAGCTCGGCGCCGGGACAACTCGGCGCGGAGCCATCTCGGCGCCAGCCAACTCGGCGCGAGGCCATCTCGGCGCCGAATTCAAATTTGCAAACTACATAGTGCACTACGTAAGAAAATTATTGAGACTTTCTTGGAAAATCAAACACTGACGACCAGAGGTGGTTGCAAAGTGATTACAAATGAGCCAAACAAAAGTTGTCACATGACTTCCATTATCAGTAAAATTTTACGTTTTTTTAAAAATAATTACGAAGCATGCATTTACTAGTCAAGATAGAGACACATTTTACGAAAAAAAGTTTTCTGGTCTTAAGATTGTTCAGTCAGCTAAAACTACCACACAATAAAAAAATCTCATGGAAATCTTGCTTAAATTCCGAAAAATAGCACTTTTTGGATTTACACAATTTTGAAAAACGCCATTTTCTAAGTAAAGTGCTTTTTATATGACAAATATTTCTTTAATGTTTATTTTCCAAATCAAATAATTTTATTTTTAAGATTTTTTTTTATTATGAAATAAAAAACTTTTTGAAAAATGTTTGTTTTTCCATAGCCGTTTTTGTTAAAAGTAAAATTCTTTGATATGGGACCTAAACATAAAAGATAATGTGAGAGATCAAAGTTGGCAGAGGATTTTGAAATTTGGTATAGGAACCTAGATGTTGATTCTAAACAACTTCTCTTAATAACTCTTTGTCGTATTTGCTACATAAAAGACAAGCTACTCTACAGTAATAGTTATTTACCTAACAAATTCGTAATTTTCCCGAATGAACACTTTGTTTGCAGCACGACCGAAGGGAGTGCTGCATGTAGTTCGAATTCGGAAAAATTCTTCCCGAAAGAGTTAGGTACAATGTTTTTTGTAACGAATAACTAAAAATATTTGAAAAAATTAAAAAATTGTTATTTAGAGTTTTACTAATTTACTGAGTCTACAGCACAAATCACTAAACTTTTATACCTATCCTACGCACCTGTTAGTTTTTGTCGACGTTTACAGCGCCTCTGGTGTTTGCAGGAGCAATTAAACCAACGAGGGACAATCCTCTATATAATAAAGGAGAACGATCCAGACGTGTGTGTCCCGAGGGTCCCCTTGGAGAGGGGCAGAACCCCGAGGGCTTCCTTAGAGATGGGCGGAGCCCCGAGGGCCGCCTTGGAGAGGGGCGAAGCCCCTAGGCCCCCTTAGAGAGGGGCGGAGCCCCGAGGGCCTCCTTGGACAGGAGCGGGGCCCTGAAGGACCCCTTGGAGAAAGGCGGAGCCCCAACGGCCGGCCTAGAAATGGGCGGAGCCCCGAGGGCCCCCTTGGAGACGAGCGGAGCCCCGAATGTCCCCTTAGAGATGAGCGGAGCCCCGAGGGCCGCTTTGGAGAGGGGCGAAGCCCCTAGGGCCCCCTTCAAGAGGGGCGGATCCCCGAGGGCTCCTTTGGAGAAGAGCGGAGCCCTGAAAGACCCCTTGGAGAGGGGAGGAGCCCCGAGGGCCCGCTTGGAAATGAGCGGACCCCCGAGGGCCCCTTGGAGAGAGGCGAAGCCCCGAGGGCCCTTTTGGAGATGGGAGGAGCCACAAGGTCCCCCTTGAAGAGGGTGGAGCCCCAGAGGCCCCTTTGGAGATGGGCGCAACCCTAAGGGCCCCCTTGAAGAGGGACGGATCCCCGAGGGCTCCATTGGAGAAGAAAGAAGCCCTAAAGGACCCCTTGGAGAGGGACGGAGCCCCGAAAACCCGCTTGGAAATGAGCGGAGCCCCGAGGACCCCTTGGAGAGGAATGAAGCCCCAAGGGCACCTTTGTAGATGGGCGGAGCCCTGAAGGACCCCTTGGAGAGGGGCGGAGCCCCGAGGGCCCGCTTGGAAATGAGCGGAACCCCGACGGCCCCCTTGGAGAGGGGCGAAGCCCCAAGGACCCCTTTGGAGATGGGCGGATTCCCGAGGTCCCCTTTGGAGAAAGCTGAACCCCAAAAAGTTAAAATTTAAATAGAGAATTTTTTACCTTTTACAAGAGGCGTTTCACCTATCCGGGGACACACTGTATATACAGGGTGATTTTTAAGTTGATTCTTTCCTTTTGCCAGGATATAAAGCTAAAAAAAGTAAGCCATTTACCACTTTTGCGAAATATCAAAACTAACGGAGGTACAAGGTGTTAAAGTTTCAAGGTATGAACTAAAATTACTTAACTAACATTAAACTAAACTTAATCTCACTTAAATGATCAAAATTATCAGCATTCGCTTCTACACTCACATTCCGCGTATAAGAGCGATGCGGCAGCCGCATTTTGACGACACTCCCAGTAAATAATAAGCATATTCACTCATTCATTATTTTCATAAACATGAGCCATTATTGCAGCAATAACATTATGAAAATTACAATGGAAAACTAGTTGACAGATCATTGCTTGACAACAGAGATAAACAAAAATAAAATTGTCTAGCCGCCTCTGCGTCAAAGTTTAGTTTTTAATTTGAAACTTTAACACCTTCTACCTCCGTTAGTTTTGATATTTCGGAGTCTAGTGTTAAGTAACAGTTACTGATTCAGGCTTGTAGAAATTTAGAAACTATTTTTTGTGGCTAAACCGTTTACCCAACTAAAATTTTGTAAGAGCGGAAATAACTTCTAAATTAAAGTAGCTATTCACAAAAAAACATTGGTAGTGATTATACATGTGGTTAAAAAAATATGAATGGATAATTTATTGTGACGTGTTTAAACACCCTGTAATTTTACAAATTAAGGTTTATTCCACAAAATGCTGTACTGGTACAAACGCATGGCCAAAACATGAATAAAATCTATCAAAGGTTTTTCGACTTACTTGAAAAAATTTAAAAAAGCTAATCAGTTTTGAAAACCTCTAGCGGCTAAACTAAGCAACTTTGTATACAGGGTGTCAGGAAAGTCAACCGTGGCACTTCTGGAGATGCTAGGGGACGCTATATGGAGTCGAAAAGTCCTAATCCATTTTTCAGAATTCTTCAGATTTCACTGTTGAAATCGGTACCGCAAATTTTGGGAACCGTTGTATGGTAGCTACTGCATTTTTGTGTTTTTGATGTTTTTTTGTCAATTAATGTCAATGTAATAAATAATTGCGTGTTTGACTTTTGTAGTAAAAATATGCACCGTGCAGGAGTATGCTGATATGTTTTTTGTGTATAGTATTCTGGTGCTGTTGGGTCTGTGAGTAGGTCGATACCAAGCCTCCAATTTAAGGCAAAGTACAGCAGTTCTCAACTTTTTCTTTTTCATTTTCAACATTCGTTTTTACGAAAACTATGCTTCTAAGCCAAAAATGGATTAGAAATTTTCGACTCCATATAGCGCCCCCTAGTATCTCCAGAAGTGACACGGTTGACTTTCGTGACACCCTGTATAGGTAAGTTGAGTTAAATCATCATACATTGGGCCAAGGAACTTGTGGTCTTTCGTTGTACAGGTATTTTCCGGACACCCTGTATACAGTGTGTCCCCGGATAGGTGAAACGACTCTTGTAAAAGGTAAAAAATTCTCGATTTAAATTTTCATTTTTTGGGTTGCAGCCCTGCTTGGTTAAAGGCAAATTTCGAACAGCATTTCAATTTTGAAAAATCAAGTATGCCTTCGAAGTTGTCAAAAAACCCATTTTACTGTAGAGTAGAGTGCCTTTTATATAGAAAATACAACAAAAGGTTATTAAGAAAAATTGTTTAAAATCGACATCTAGGCTTCTATACCAAAATTTCAAAATCCTCTGCCAACTTTGACCTCTCACATTTTCTTTAATGTTTAGGTCCCATATCAAAGAATTTTACTTTTAACAAACACTGCTATGGAAAAACAAATATTTTTAACAAAGTTTTTTATTTCATAATAAATTTCAATGCATGTTACGTAATTATTTAAAAAAAAAAATTACTGATAACGGAAGTCATGTGACAACTTTTGTTTGGCCCATTTGTAATCACTTTGCAATTACCTCTGGTCGTTAGTGTTTTATTTTCCAAGAAATTCTAAATAATTTTGTTTCATTTGATGCCAGCTTGTTGGCGATCACTTTATTGATTATTTGTTTATAATAATTTTCTTACGTAGTGCACACTGTAGTTTGCAAATTTAAATTCGGCGCCGAGATGGCCTCGCGCCGAGTTGGCTGGCGCCGAGATGGCCCCGCGCCGAGATGGCGGCGCCGAAGTGGCGGCGCCGAGATGGCGCCGCCGAGTTGTCCTAGACCCGTTTTTGTTGTGTTATGGATCCCGCGATGGTTTGGAATAGAATAAAGTTATTTGCGGTGATCTCCTAGCCCAAACTTCTCTGGCGAAGTGCAGCCGTAAAGATCTAAAACGGGTATGCGGTTTTTCTAAGTTTATTCAGTTCGATTCTATTGTTACTTGTCCTTTCAGCTTTTTTTTTCCGCTGGGAACATACCTACAGTATTGCCGTTTGGCTACATACCTGCAGTACCCCCTTTGCTTGGCAACGTGCCAGCAGCCCTACCTACTTGGTGGCGAATCGAGCATTGCTCCGCCAGTCGACGCCGCTGGCTGTGGATCCTTCGAGCCTGAGTTACACCACGGGATAGCTCCGGCAAACCTCCTGCGACAGCTACTCGGTGGTCGCTAACTTTTTGACCTCCTCATAGCCCTTGGATTTTTGCTTATGACCACCGCAGCCGGAAAGAAGCCCATCGCAAAGGTCTGTCAGATTATTATTTCCGTTTCGAGCTCCCGAATCTCAAGCTTCTCTATGGAGACAATTGCGTGACGGTGCTGCAATGTGCTCGATAAACTTACGATTGCTTTTAACGTGTATTCTAAGCGGTGGAATAGATTTGATTCTGCCTTTGTAAAATTTAGCGGTAGCTCTTTTAGTCGACAATCAGCTATTTAGGTTATATGTACGGAGATGCCTCCGATTTCGGACTAGATTTTATCGGTAATGCAGTTTGCCTTCGATTTTGGACTAGATTTTAGCGGTATCGTACTTTGCCTCCGACCTGGGACTAATTTTTAACGGTATTGTAACTTCTTTGTGAAGTCAAGTGCATGAAAGTATTCCTTCATTTTCAAACGTCACCTATTACACCGTTGAATAATATTACCTATTTGCGCCTTGCCGTGCAAGAGAATTATTGGTAATGCTCGCACCACGATTGTTTTAATGCGGATTGCCTTGCATTATCGTGAATGCGCCCTTACGGAACCAAAACAAGATCTTGTAAGCCCGTCATAGCGTCGGTATAAATTATTTAATAATTAAATAAAGGTTAAGCCTTGCATACTGGGTGTTCGGTTGCATTCAACATGCATTCTAAATTTTGCTTTCAATCTTAACAGTTGTGTCAAAGCCACAATGCTTTCGAACTTTTTCTTAGTGTTTATTCAGTAGTGCGTTTAGCCAAGTTTTAAGTCAATCTTGTATCCTTTTTAATACTACTATTGTGGTGAGTTTAGCCTTATGCTTTGTTTGTTAATATTAGGCTGTGATATGATCTCCCTATTGAGATTATGTGTGGATTGCTCCGTATTATTTGTTGTATAAAATATTTGTGGAACCTCTTTACCATTTGCTTATTCCATGGAATCGTTACCAGCGAATTTTATGTATGCCCCCTTGCCGTATCTCTTTTCAGGAAGTGTTTGGTAGCGCATCTTATCGTATACCTTTATGTGCGATTAGCCAAGAGCTGGGTTACCTGCTACCTGGGGCCCATATTTTTTTAATTTTAGCTGAAGCTTTTGAGTCTCGCTCACGCTCTCCTCTAGCTGAGAATCCGGCCGCTCTTGCTTACCGCCCCTTACCACCAAAGTAACGGTAATCACGGTAACAGAGTTCCTGTTAGAAATTAAAGAAAAAGTGTTGACGTTGTTGCCAATGCAGCTTGAAAATTGAAAGAGTTTAAAGGTTAATTTGGAATTATTTGGATACTTCGTTTTGGAAAGTAAAGGATTGGAAGAAATCAAGTCGTTTAACACGCGCAATGAAATTGTAACTGTGGGTACTGGTCTCGACGTATTGTATGATAATATTTGCTGTATCTTGGATGAGGTGTCTGAATTTCAGAAACGGGAATCTGGTAAGTTGATGTGACCTCGAAGATGGTTGTATTAAGGACACTTGAATTGTTGCAGGCTGGGCTTTGAAGCAGTTGCTGTCGTTGGCCGTCGCCGTCAACAAATGCAACCTCCTCAGAGCTTCCTCGTACCTACCACTGCCATCATTCATTGAGCGAAAGAAAGCTGTTGTCAACGTTCAAAACGAGGATGAGTACTGTTTTGGGTGGGCGATATTAGCTGGTATTGTTGAGCCCAGCGGTTCTCCCCATCGTACTAGTTTTTATCCAGATTGTAGAACTGTTTTGGCGTTAGATGGGTTGGAATTTCCATTGAAATTGCGCGATATTCCAAAATTTTAACAACTTAATCCTCAACTTTCGGTTAACGTGTATGGGTTAGAGTCGCGGTTTTAAAATCGAAAAATAGTTTTGGAAGTTGTGGGACCTTTGTATTACTGTGTTATGAAACAATTGAGACACGTTAACTTGCTTCTGTTAACTAATGACGAGGGTGACAGTCATTACTGTTGCATTAAAAAAATTTCTCGCCTCGTTTCGTAGCAAATAACTGCTAGAAAGGAGGCAAAAATTTTTTGTGACGAATGCTTGAATTACTTCCGAACTGAACAGCACTTGCGAAAACATAACAAGTTTGATTGTAAGCAGGTGTATACCAAAATCCCAACCGATGAGTTGATCGTGGACAAACTTAGTGAAACAACCCCACAAAATATTTTAAAATTTGAAAATTAAGAGAAACAATTAAAGATACCGTTCGTTGTTTACGCAGATTTTGAGACAATTTTAAAACCTGTACAGGAACCTGATACGCAACCAGAGCTCGAGAATTCGTTTACAGTTACGACGTGCGAGCACGTGCCTTACTTGTTTGCATATTTTATAAAGTGTTCGTACAACGACAGTCTTTCTAAATTTCAAACGTACCGCGGTGAAGATGCTTCAACTGTTTTTATGGAGCGATTGGATGCACACGTTCGTTATTTGTATGACAATTTTTTGAAAGGCGTGGTTTCTTTGGCGACGATGACTACTGCGGAACTTCAAAATTACGAGGCTGCTACGTCTTGCCATATATGTGATCGACCCTTTGTCGCCGATCAGATTAAGGTGCGCGACCATTGTCACCTATATGGGGCGTATCGGGGTGCTGCACATTCGATCTGTAATCTAAATTTCAAAGTTCCCAATTTTGTGCCTGTCTTTTTCCACAACCTACATTATGATTCTCATTCGTTCGTCAAACAATTTGCTGTCGCTGGCAAACAGATCGATGTCATTCCTCAAACGAAAGACAAATATATATCCTTTGGCAAGCATCTGTTGGTAGATGAAATCGATGATGGTTACAAAACGAAGAAAGTTTATTTACAAATTAGATTTCTGGACAGTTATCGTTTTATGAATCGATCTTTGAGTACCTTAGCTGATTATTTGGCCGATGATCAGTTTTTTGAAATTAAAAGGTTGTTTGGTTGAGATGCAAAGTTTCGATTAATGAGACAGAAAGGCGTGTTCCCATATTCCTTTGTGGACTCCTTCGAAAAACTGAACCTTGCGAAGTTGCCTTCGAAGGTTCAGTTTTACGACTCTTTACATGAGAAACACGTCTCTCAAACTGATTACGATTGTGCTGTCTGTGTGGAACACCTTCGACTGCCAAACTTTGGGTGACTACTCGGACATTTATTTAAAAACTGACGTGTTGATTTTGGCAGACGTATTTGAAAATTTTAGGAAGTTATGTTTGGAAACATACTAGTTGGACCCTGCCTAATACTATACGGATCCAGGTCTTAGTTAGGACGGTATGTTACGATCTACGGGTGTCAAATTAGAATTATTAACTGACATGGACATGATACATTTTCTCAAAAAGTCAATTAGGGGTGGTATAAGCACATGTATTGGTAGGAAGGCTATTTCCAACAATTGTTTAATTCCAAATTATGATTCCTCCATGCCTACATCATTCATTATGTATTTAGACGCTACAAACTTATACGGTTTTGCAATTCGTCAGTATTTGCCGCACCGAAATTTTGAATGGCTCGCGACGGAGGAAGTTGAAAATTTTGCTGTGTCTGAAATTGATGATGAGCCGGATACGGGTGTAATTTTGGAGGTTGATCTATAGTATCCTGAACACTTGCACGACGACCACAATGATCTGTCCTTTTGTCCGAAACTTATTATTCCCCCGGGTGGAAAATATAAATGTCCAAAATTGATTTCAAATTTGTGCCATAAGAACAAGTATGTGCTTCATTATCGAAACTTACAACAATGTTTAGATGCTGGTTTAAGTCCTACCAAAATTCACAGAATTCTTAAATTTATTCAATCGCATTGGTTCCGCTCATATATTGATATTCATACCACGTTGCGTAACCGAGCACGAAATGAATTTGAGAAAGATTTTTTAAGGCTAAAAATAATAGCGTTTTCGGAAAAAACGATAGCAAATGTCGACAAGCGATCGGACATCAGGTTGGCGAGCACGTGGGACAATGTCGGCAAGAAACTAGATGCTGCATCTCTAATTGCCAAAGCAAATTTTAAGGATTCGGTAATTGTTTCTGAAAATTTGATTGCTGTGGAACTTAATAAAACAGTTGTTTTGTATAATAAACCGATCTATGCAGGTTTCACTATTTTGGACGTATCTAAAATAGTAATATATGACTTCTTTTATAATTTTTTGAAACAAAAATATGGCAATAATGTCTCCTTACTCTATACAGATACTGACTCCCTAGTAATTCACTTACGGACTGACAATTTCTATGAGGACATAAAAAATAATTTAGATCGTTTTGACACTTTAAATTATAAAGACGGTCGACACGGTAGGTATACCTCAAACCGTATCGGTCGTCGGTAAAATGAAAGACGAGTACGCAGGTGTTCCGGTAGAACAATTTTTTGGAGCCGGTGTTAAGTCCTACTGTGTGTTTGTGGAAGGAAAAGAAGTAAAGAAAACAAAAGGTGTGCAAAAGGCTGCTGCCAATAAAAATCTTAGTATGGCAACCTATCGCGACGTTGTTCACAATGTCCGTGGTCAGGCCTTTTGCCAAATGTACCTATGTCTTTCGCTCTTACAAGCACACAGTGTACACTGAATTGAAGAATCAAATTGCCCTATCATATCGGGATGTTAACCGCTATCTTATTCCTCAGCCGAACAACACTCTAGCATGAGGTCATGTAGATATAGACATGTCAGGTGCTAGACCGTTGGACAGGTTACTGGAAATATTGCAAGACGATCAGTAATGCTACGCGCGTATCAATAACAGGACATTGTTTTTGTCGTTTACATAGTAATGGCTGTTTATTTCTTGCAAAGAGGCTCACGAGATTGGTACGTTTACAGAAGTCTTTTTTTCGTAGATATTTAGACAAAATTTGATTTTTTTGTATGCATAATTAGTTATTAAGTAATTTTATCGTAAAATCTTAAGTAGACATAATTCCATATTTTTGTACAATTTGTTACTATGTAATTGTATCATACTATGTTTGTAATTAGTCATCATATAACATTCTCATCTAGTTGAGTTTTTAAATGAAATCTGTAATGTTGTTCAGAATTAGTAATGCATATCTAAAGAAAAAACTCACATAGCTGTACCAGTTTATTAATTAAAAAAATATTTACTACAAAAAATGCTTTATTTTTATCAATAACAGTACATTGTTTTTGTCGTTTACATAGTAATAACTGTTTATTTTTTGAATCTCACGAGATTGCTACGTTTACAGAGGTTTCCTTTTCGTACATATGTAAACAAAATATATTTTCTTGTATGCATAATTGTGACGTTAGCGTCGGCCGAAATTATTATTTCTACGCATTGGAATGCGTTCAAATTTCGTCCCGTTAAAATATTGTCCCAATCAGCTGGAAACATCTCCATAGGCGCGAGAAAATCATCGGTCTGCGCCCGCATCGACAAGACGTCGTTCACGCAGTCCTACCCAAATCCAGGACAGATAAGCAGTATTGGTATAGTATAAATAGCAAACGCACGCTGTTAGAAGAGCTTGCGTCCACCATCCCTGACCAGCGTCTCGCTTTAGGTCCTCCGGGGCCTAGTTCCTGAAACCGGTGCGAAACACTTGATTCCTGCGACTAGAAATTCCTGTGAAACCTTCCTGAACGTACTATAACAAGAATCGTTTGAGGCTTCGTGATTATCGACCCAAAACGACCTGTTATAAATCAATCTCAATTTCTGTAAACTTTCCTGAACTCGCTTTAACGATAATCGTTTATGGCTTCGTGATTATCGACCTAAAACGACTTGTTATAAATCAATTTCGATTCTGTTAAACTTTCCTGAACTCGCTATAATAAAAATCGTTTATGGCTTCGTGATTATCGACCTAAAACGATTTGTTATAAATTTTTCTCAACCTGTAGAAGCGGCTCCTAGTATACAGACCTGTCTTTTCCCTATTTTGAAGCCCCTCTGGAGAAGCTCCTCACGCTAGTCGCAAGAACCAATACGAACTTATTCGCAAAACTTAAAAGGGCTTCACTCTTTATTCTAGCAATAATCCCAAAATCCTTATTAAGCCAAATACGAAACTTATTCGTAAAACCTAAGAGAGCTTCACTTGCCTCTCAAAAGGTTGATAATTAATTTCATGCAACCCCTGTGAGTGCTTTTGCATCCAAGTAAAGGTTTCGAATCCCGAAATTGACCACGTAAACTTATCTTGAGGTCAAGGTCGATACCGGCAAAGGCGCCGAACAATTTTGTTATAAAAAATTCAGAGCTTTACTCACCTAGAGGAATCCTGTTTTATAGACGTCCTGAGCCTGTCCGTAGTGCTTTAATTGAACAATTAAAATCTCTATGGTTAATTAGCAAATTTGAAGGTTATCACCGTTTTCAAAGAAATTTGATACACTGTCATTTCACTTGCCAAAAGAAGCTATTCGGCACTGCGGATTAGGTTGGGGCAAGTAAGATTTTCGCCCCACGTTTAGTTATAGTCACAGCCCCCGAAATAAACAAGATTGCACCCGAATTTATAACGTTCGACAAATATAAACAAAATTAACCTCGAATTTTTCCGTTTGCAGTCTTAGCCGCTAAAGGACGTTTACGCCAGCCACAATAACGGCACGTGCGCGATCTTGGCGATCTGCAACCGGTCCAGGCCGTGAAGCAAAAGGGGTTGTCTGCCTGCCAGGCGCCCAAAAGAAGCCAGAGAAGAGATCAATTTTGGTTTGTATCAAATATACAGGAAATATTTTTATTACGTTACAACGTAAATAGTTATACCAAAATAAATCCCATTTATGGTATATGTACTTTTCTATATACTTGAGAGAGTAAATTGGACCTTGGCATATGAGCTGCCTGAGAGTAAAAAGTTAATTAACAGTGGTAATTATTCATAGCTCAAAAGTAAGCAAATAATTAGTCAATGCAGGTTATTACATGGCGCCGGCGAGCAGGAACGTAAACTCAAGTATATAGTCAAGTAATTTATCAGCTTCACCAGCCAGTCCAGCAAATCCGAATGGCGCTCGATCAGTTTTACCTGAAAAATAATTAGTTATCATTTAAAGTATAATTAATTATTTTAAATGTTATACAGACCATGTTCACAGACATATACCAGAACCTGATGTTACCGCCGCCAGAACCGTTGATAACTACCTGCAGAAATGTTGGAAAACGGCCCCATCGAAGCCACCAGCGCGTCCAACACCAGAAATCTAGAAACCACCAAAAGGGTGTTGATTCCAAGTATGGAAAAAAGGAAATCCAATCCATAGAGGGCTCCTGTTTAAAGTCCAGGCAGTTGGAAGATTCCGACCGTCGAAGGCCAGGGTTTCCACGCAACTAGGTTGCCTCCAAGTAGTCACAGAGATTCCAGAAAGTACAAAAGCCCCAGCTGAAGTCCGGAAATCAGCTTTGAGCACAGTACTACGTCTTGGAGTCCAGATTATAACCGAGGTCGTAAGTTCCCTCCATAAAAACTTCCTCCCGAGACGTCTCCTGGTATACAGCTTCACCCTGAGAAGTACAGCCAGCTACAAGAGACGTGGAGCATCGTGCTATCCTGCAGCACAACCTCCCTCGCGTGCAGTCTTTGGAACGCGAACCTTCCAGGAAAAACCACGTCCAGTGCAAGATATTCAAAGTCGAAGCCATCTTCGCAGAACCCAGGTAACCTGCAAACATAAAAAAAGTCAATGAAATTGTAAGTTGGTAACCGCAACCTCTACTAATTTCTCCCAGTTAAAGTTCAAATATTGTGAGAAATTCGGTTAATCCTGTAACCTTAATACGTTCCCACAATTGAACAAAACCTGAATGAATGCGAGTCGATACCACGAGCTCAGCATCCGTAAGTAGCATTTGTTTTAGAATGCGCCCCGTAGAATTTTATAAGCCTGCAGAGTGAATGTATGAGAAGACAGATGATTCGATACCGCGAAATCTTTAGTCTCATCTAGCCTGAAACTGCTTTCACTTGGTTGAATGCAGTCCAGAAAATATCATTCCGCTTAACCAGAAAATTCTGAAAAATTACCAGTCCTGTCCATGACCGTTGTACCCGCTAGTATTAATAATCGCATGCATGTTGTTGAAAGTCTCCTGAGAATGATCACGTTTTCGCCTTGGTGCCTATAAGAAAACGTGCATTCGTAGAGCATGAACCCGTAGAATTGTATGCAACCCGCCCTGGAGTACAACCTGAAAATTTTACCGAATGTTTCCTGTAAAACTGAATCCTGTAAAGATCCAGGTGGAAATTATGCCACGACAACCGCCTGTTGACCGAAACCTGCAAGCAAGTTTGTCTTGTACAGAAGCAGTTCCTTGCCCTAGTTTTCCGAGCTTATGTGTCCCTGCCGAGAAATCCTGAAAGAGTATAGTGGAACCACAACCTCTGTATTCACCCAATTGATAGTCATAAGAACATCAAACTCCCTGCAGACGCTGCCAGAAGAAACGCCGGGTACTCCCATACTTTAGAATGCATGTTGTCTGACTGTGTGGGCGATAGTTCCGAGATCCCCAGGTGTTTTCCGAGCCGGAGGGGTAGCTCCATGAATAACACGTCCATCCACCGGTTGTTTCCTCCGTATGAAGAGGCATGTATGAGGTTAGAGTCGGCCGAAATTATTATTTCTACGCATTGGAATGCGTTCGAATTCGTCCCGCTAAAATATCGTCCTAATCAGCTGGAAACATCTCCATAAGCGCGAGAAAATCATCGTTCTGCGCCCGCATCGACAGACGTCGTTCACGCAGTCCTACCCGAAATCCAGGACAGATAAGCAGTATTGGTATTGTATAAATAGCAAACGCACGCTGTTAGAGGAGCTTGCATCCACCGTCCCTGACCAGCGTCTAGCTCTAGGTCCTCCGGAGCCTAGTTCCTGAAACCGGTCCGAAACACTTGATTCCTGCGACTAGAAATTCCTGTGAAACCTTCCTGAACGTGCTATAACAAGAATCGTTTTGAGGCTTCGTGATTATCGACCCAAAACGACCTGTTATAAACCAATCTCAATTTCTGTTAAACTTTCCTGAACTCGTTTTAACGAGAATCGTTTATGGCTTCGTGATTATCGACCTAAAACGACTTGTTATAAATCAATCTCGATTTCTGTTAAACTTTCCTAAACTCGCTATAATAAAAATCGTTTATGGCTTCGTGATTATCGACCTAAAACGATTTGTTATAAATTTTTCTCAACCTGTAGAAGCGGCTCCTAGTATACAGACCTCCCCACGCTAGTCGCAAGAACCAATACGAAACTTATTCGCAAAACTTAAAAGAGCTTCACTCTTTATTCTAGCAATAATTCCAAAATCCTTATTGAGCCAAAATACGAAACTTATTCGTAAAACCTAAAAGAGCTTCACTTGCCTCTCAAAAGGTTGATAATTAATTTTATGCAACCCCTGTGAGTGCTTTTGCATCCAAGTAAAAGTTTCGAATCCCGAAATTAACTACGTAAACTTATCTTGAGGTCAAGGTCGATACCGGCAAAGGCGCCGAACAATTTTGTTATAAAAAATTCAGAGCGTTACTCACCTAGAGGAATCTTGTTTTATAGACGTCCTGAGCCTGTCCGTAGTGCTTTAATTGAACAATTAAAATCTCTATGGTTTAATTAGCAAATTTGAAGGTTATCACCGTTTCCAAAGGAATTTGATACACTGTCATTTTATTTGCCAAAAGAAGCTATTCGGCACTGCGGATTAGGTTGGGGCAAGTCATATTTTCGCCCCACGTTTATTTATAGTCACAGCCCCCGAAATAAACAAGATTACACCCGAATTTATAACGTTCGACAAATATAAACAAAGTTAACCTCGATTTTTTTCGTTTGCAGTCTTAGCCGCTAGATGACGTTTACGCCAGCCACAATAGCGGTACGTGCGCGATCTTGGCGATCTGCAACCGGTCCAGCCCATGAAGCAAAAGGGGTTGTATGCCTGCCAGGCGCCCAAAAGAAGCCAGAAAAGAGATCAATTTTGTTTTGTACCAAATATACAGGAAATATTTTTATTATGTTACAATGTAAATGGTTATACCCAAATAAATCCCTTTTACGATATACAGGCTGTTTCCTAAAAAACGCCGCAACCCATAACTCCGTTGTTTTAAATTTTAGACTCAACAAACTATATATATTCTTAAATGGCAAGACAAGAGCTACCTTTTGACATAGCCCGTTCGTAAATATCTTTCAACTGTTTTGAGCAACGATGTTCAACTTTTTTATTTTAAATAGAACACCCTGTATATTTTTACATATTTGGATTCAGGAGGAAATTCTGCATGCAGTAGTATGCTTCATTTGTTTTTTGGACACTTAGAAATGTTTAAAATAATTTTTTAATGTTGCATGTAGACAGTCATACAGTACCATAAAATTTTCAAGTGTGCCGTGGAAAACAATCAGAATGTTGAAATATTTTATCTAACACGTCCAGAAAATGAAGAAATTCTGAGGCAGAGGATTATCAATGCTTGTCGCGAAATACCTCCCAATTTGATATTGAATGCGACCAATGGAGTAACTAGATGTCAGTTGTGTGTTCAACAAGGTGGCGGTCAGTTTGAGCAATACTTGTAGATACGTTGTGTAGTTTTGTTTAAATTTGTTTCCAATAAAGTATTTCAACATTCTGATTGTTTTCCACGGCACACTTGAAAATTTTATGGTACTGTACGACTGTCTACATGCAATATTAAAAAATTATTTTAAACATTTCTAAGTGTCCAAAAAACAAATGAAGCATACTACTGCATGCAGAATTTCCTCCTGAATCCAAATATGTAAAAATATACAGGGTGTTCCATTTAAAATAAAAAAGTTGAACATCGTTGCTCAAAACAGTTGAAAGATATTTACGAACGGGCGATGTCAAAAGGTAGCTCTTGTCTTGCCATTTAAGAATATATATAGTTTGTTGGGTCTAAAATTTAAAACAACGGGGTTATGGGTTGCGGCGTTTTTTGGGAAACAGCCAGTATGTACTTTTCTATATACTTGAGAGAGTAAATTGGACCTTGGCATATGAGCTGCCTTAGAGTAAAAAGTTCATTAACAGTGGTAATTATTCATAGCTCAAAAGTAAGCAAATAATTAGTCAATGCAGGCTGTTACATAATTAGTTATTAAGTAATTGTATCGTAAAATCTTAAGTAGACATAATTTCATTTTTTTTGTACAATTTGTTATTATGTAATTGTATCATACTATGTTTGTAATTAGTCATCATATAACATTCTCAGCTAGTTCCATTTTTTAAATGAAATCTGTAATGTTGTTTAGAATTAGTAATGCATATCTACAGAAAAACTCACATTGAAATCTGTAATGTTGTTCAGAATTAGTAATGCATATCTAAAGAAAAAACTCACATAGTTGTACCAGTTTATTAATTAAAAAAATATTTACTACAAAAAATGTTTTATTTTTTTGATAGTACTACATCATTCCTTGAAGTTACACGAGATTGGTTTTAGGTATCCAAGAATTGTGTCGCTTGTCGAATCACTTACATACAATAAATTTTCTTTCTTCTTTAGGACCCTTTCAACTAGATATACATCTGAATGTTTTGTTTTCTGCAGTTCGTGCTCGTAGAATCCTTCTTTAACTTCCTGACCTTCTTGGTCCGTGAGTCGATAGGTTGCTGGGTTTGTAAGTCGAACTGTAGATATTGTAAATGTTTTGTTGCTCCAGCTTGGCGTGCTAAATGCCGAACGATACTTGCTAATGCGTACCGAGTCCCCTGTACGAAACTTTTGACGTTTCGGATCCACGATCTTTGTGTGACTGTACACCGTGTTTAACAAAAGTTTTGAATTCTTTAAGTTTACTTCGGCAGGTTTCATTTCTATTGTACGATGGTTGGTTGTGTTATACTTTGCTACGATCTTGGGTAGGATATCCAACAATTTGTAGGACCCTTGCAGGCTGAACTGCTTCCACATCATGCGGTTGCATCTCTCCACTATGCTGCTCTTCATACTAGAATACGTGTTGTAGTGATTGTGCTTTCGCATTAATCGTTGGTGTTGTAAAACTCTTTTCCCAAATCCGTCTGGAAGTTTTGAGGTGGCACCTTTACACTCCTCAGCACCTTACCCATGGCAGCTGTTACGTCCTTTTCTGTTTTACGTTTTACGGGATAGGCCCACACATACTTCGAGAAGGCATTAATGACTACCAGAATATAACAAAAGCCCTTATTGACTTTTGCATAAAGAATCATTTCCACCAAATCAGCTTGATATACATTGTTCAAGCCTTTTAGGATAACGCGCCTTCTCTTGAAATTTTTTCGTGCTGGTTTGTGGAGTTTGCTAACTATGGCTTCTTTAAGGTTTATTGTCAACTGTTGCTTTCTACACTCCTACGGGACATTTAAGCAGGAGTTGCAAGTATAACTTTTGGTTTTTGCATTTGAATTGCAGTTTATCTCCTCGATGTAATGTCATACCGATAAGCGTGGTCTGCATGGCGTCGTTGATGTATAATTCTACCGACGCTCCGTTGACTTGAACACTTAGGATCTCGCCGGTTGTTAACGGAAAAATGTACTCGTTCTCTCCGAATATTTTGGAATATCCGTTTTCATCGTACCCACGCTCTACTAGAAGCAGTGGTACTTCTATATGGAGTTGATTTACATTTTTCACTTTCATAAAGACATGTCTGAGATGCGCTGCGTGGCGTGTGCTATGGTAGTGCCGTCAAAATTTGTCGATGGGCATTACTCTATCGTCGGCTGATGCTTTCTGATCTTACCGCTATTGACACTCCACTTTTGTACTCTTTAGTAGATTATTTTCGCGTCTCGTAGGGCTTTGGTGATGCGAACTATCTCGTTGGAATAACCCGTGTGTCCAGCTGCCTGAGAAGCTATTAATATAGGCAACCGATTCACTAATGACTTGGGATCCTTCCAAGGAACATATTCCACTTTTTTGTTCGTCACTGTTAGTAATCCCTTGCCACGCCGTGGTACCTTCGTCGCTGGTTTGCCGGGAGCTTTTATGGTTGAGGAGGCAGTTAGAGGTCGTACTATTTTCATGTATTTAGACCCTGCGTTACCACTAACTCTTTGTGGGGGGTCGTAGTTTATACGATTTGCGGCGGAACGATCCACTATATCTAGATATTGCTCTAAATCTGCGTTTTTGTATATATTTTGTTTCTTTTTAAACATCAATTCGTACAATCCTAAAGTGTCTTTGTAGAATATTCTTTGCCGTGGTCTGTAATAACGATATTTTCACCCTCGAACTTGATTTCTTTATTTCCTATAGCAAACTTATTTCCCTTTATGTCGAATCGGACTCAGTAGTGCAAATCGTGCTTGTCCTCAGTATATCGTGTCATTCCTTCCACGTATGTGCGAGCTAACCCTTGAAATTGTTCTAAATATTGACCAAGGACTTCCGGTGCCAGCATTTGTTGGATGGTTTCTCTAGCCGCTTGTACAGCACCTTTTTCTGCTGCTGCCTCAGCAACCTCCGTTTGCAACTGCTCATCGTATTCATCTACTGGTTCAGTCTCGGATAACACATGCGTCTGAAAAAATCGAGGTGTGGAGGTGTGTGATGACCCCGGTGTAGAGGTGTGTGATGGCCCCGGTGTGGAAGTGTGTGACGATCCCGGAAGGTTTGTCGCAGAAACTCGGCTTGTAGTACTTATCGCTCGCGGACGGGGCAATATAGAGGGAGTGGATACTCTACGTTTAATTGTTATTGGCAAATAATCCACTTTTGGTTCGCCCACTGGCACACCTTCTTGCTTTATAGTTGTCAGCAATTCGGTGAGCGGTTTGGAAAAAGTTTTGAATTGCTCAGCTAAAATCGATTGGGATTGGGCGATGTCTACTTTTAAAGATGCGTATTTACGTCTAAGGGATTGTCGGGTTTTGATAAGTTCCCTGGCTAAACGCTTATCCATGTTGCAACTCCTTCAGTTGTTGGTAAACTGCTACCTTCCTTTCTTTGGCTGCTGTCGATATATTAAAGTAATTGTTGAAATCTTTTCTATATCGTCCCGCGTTGGTTTCGCTTTCTTTATCGATCACTAAAAATCCGTAATCCTCATTCCAACAATAAGAACACAATGCTTTAAACTTGTCGAATGACATGTCCGGGTTGACATGATCGTCGTAAATGTGCTTCAGATTGGTGTTGTCTTGTTGGAATATGATGACGAGATTTGCATTATCTCTTATGAGCTGCTTAGGAATAGATGAATACGTCTGACATAGATAAAAACAATCTGTTTCGGTGACGTTCGAAACAAAAATAATCTAGAATTATGCTTTGCGTCTCGCACTCTACGTCGTCAAAAACTATCACGAAATGTTCTCTTGCTTCCTGGAGTTTGATCACCTCACAATCGTTACTATATTTGAAGAATCTATTGTCTCTCAATGGAAGGCTGCTCTCAGATAATTATATCTGGGTTGATTGAGTGTTTTCGAATATATATAAAGGTTTGCGAATCGCAACCCATTTCGATTCACTAGTAAACTGATTATTACGTTGGTTTTCCCAGATCCGGATAGACCTATGACCAGACATCGTTTACATCCTTTGGCCAGTAAAGCGCTGTGCTCTCTGTAAGTCTCGGATATGGAATTTACTGTGTGATTTACTACCGGCAAGCAACACCCTTGCTTCACAATTTTGACGTTTTCTATCGTTTTCGCTCGGAAAGAAACTGCGCTCTACCCGCCGTGCGTTCTCGTTATATTTGTTAATTTTGTTTAAAGAACATCAGTTGTGTGTAAGTGTTTAAGATGAAAGCTACTAAGCGCAAACAAACCGAACCGCCAAGCGGAAAGGTCACGGTTTCCTGAATACCCTTATTGACAAATTACCCTTCGAACTACACATACCAGGGTACAAGTTTTGCGGACTTGGTACCCGACTTAAAAAACGTCTTTCTCCAGGCGATCGAGAAAGGAATCCTCTGAACGAGGCCTGCAAGCAACACGACATCGCTTACTCACAATCCAGCGATCTTTCGACACGTCACGCGGCAGATAAAGTTCTAGCAGAGAAAGCTTGGGAACGTGTTAAAGCAAAAGACTGTACTCTTGGAGAAAGAGCTGCAGCCCTTGCTGTGACTGGAATTATGAAAGGGAAGAAGAAAGTCGGAATGGGTGTGAAACGGAAGCGTACACGGCGAACGCATTACAAACGGGTCGGTATCACAATCCGCTCTCATTCAGGAGGAGCTCTGAAGACAAGCAGGAGAAAGCGGAAGCGGTCAAGAATACCACCTCTTTCGAAGAGAGGAGGCATATTGCCGCTTGTACCCATACTTGCTGCATTAGAATCATTGGGATCCCTCGGAGGTGGTGCTGCAGCAGTCGCTAAAGCAGTGGGAGACTCAAAGGCTGCTAAAAAGAATCTCCAGGAAAAGGAGCGACATAACAAAGCTATGGAACCTATTGCTCATGGAAAAGGGTTATATCTACGACCGTATCAGTCAAAAAACTACCGTTGAAGCTGCAGCGCCGCGCGTTAACAGACATCGATATTACAGACTACGTTAAACGCCTAGAAATTCCACACTTTAGGGGAATATTTATGCGGGATGCTCTGACTATCAAGATTCGTAAACGAGAATGTGGTGTCACTAACTTAGACGATGATATTGGACCTGGCACGCATTGGACGGCTTACGTAAAAGTGGATACCTTTGTTCTGTATTTCGATAGCATCGGTCGCTTACAACCTCCAACCGAATTAGTGAAATACTTTCGCAGCAATGGTGGCAATAACACGATCACGTATAATTCTAATAGATATTAACGACTCATGTCATACACATGAGGTCACTTGTGTCTGAAATTTCTATAAAACGTTGCGAAACCGCTTTTGTCGGCAGTTTAAGTGTTGCGCTTCATCTTGTCTAGTATATGCACTCTGACAGGTGATTCATCCATCCTTACTGCGAATTTTGACCCCCCAATTGTCTTAGAAGACGGTAGCGAATATGTTTTGGAATTGTTAAGTTTCGAAACCTACAATACTATTGCTAACATTAGACCTTCCAACAATAAATTTCATCTTGTCGGACTACCTCATATTACTATACCTGAGGGTGCATACGAAATTACGGACATTTCCGACTTTCTGCATAACCAACTTGAGTCTAGCGGAGGTAATGAGCAGGCGCTGCTACGCGGAAACAACAACACCTTAAAAACCGAAATAAAATCGAACGTTCCAATCGACTTTAGGAGTGACAATACTATCCGAGACATGTTGAGATTTGAGAGCAAAATTTATCTGCGAATATGTGGCATGCAGGTGAACATGTTATAAAAATTTTGAACATTAACTCCATCCTTATCCACTGCAATATCTCTGTCGGTTCCTATAAAAATGGTAAGCCTGGCCACATCGTTTATCAATTCTTCCCCATAGTGCCGCCTGGGTACAAAATAGTGGAAACACCTAACCCTGTCATTTACCTACCGATCAGCACAAGACAAATAACTAACATAACTGTTAAAATACTGGACCAGGCTAATACCCCCGTCAGTTTTAGTAAGGAAACCGTCAGGGTAACATTGCATTTAAAGAAGTTATAATGGGTTTTTGATTCAACCATTCACCCTATTATGTCCAGCCCAGTTCGTATAAGAGACGTTGTCCACAGCCTCGTAAAATCAGTTCAGCTTCGTCCGCCGAGCAGTTAACAAAAGCAAACAGAGACTTCTTGCGATCGTTGGGTTTTAAAGTGCTGCCATGAGTATTCTAAATATTGGGAAACGTGTCCTCGTCGACAACTCCATCGTTAGCAATCAGTTGCACACCCATAAACCGTATACAGACCGTTTTGACTATAACGATGAAATTCAAATTCCAATTCCTGAAGATATGTCAACTCTACCAGGTTTGAGCTATCTATACATAGAGGGAAAATTACGGAAAGCAACCGGTGAAGTTACGACGGCTAAATTTCTTAACAATGAGTTGGCTTACTTATTTAGCGAAATCCGATACGAAATTAATGGTGTCGTTGTCGATTCTGTTACCAAACTTGGTATTACATCTACTCTTAAGGGATATGTGTTCTACAGTTCTGATGATGTTAAAATGCTTCAAAATTTTGGCTGGTCGTACTCCGCCAATACTCACATTACCGATGCACAGGGCAACTTCAGTACCTGCATACCGTTGAGAATGCTGTTAGGCTTTGCCGCAGATTATGGAAAAGTGATACCTAACATCCGGTAAGAACTTGTGCTGATTCGCAGCAATACCGATGCCGACGCCGTATTCAGTGCTACCGTAGGAGAGACTGCTAAAGTTACGATTGACAAACTGTATTGGAAAGTTCCACATGTCACTCCAGGTTTTGCTCAAGAATTATCTCTAACCAAATACATTGACAAAAATATCGACACACAAGTAGCGTTTCGCAGCTGGCACCTTCATATCATACCAGGCGTTAATGCCGTGACTCAACATTCTCATGCCATTGCAACAACCACCAAATTACAAACCCCAAATATGTCATCATAGGTTTTCAGACGGAACGTTCGGGGCTCATTTCTAAGGACAATAGTCATTTCGACAAAATTAATCTTACAAATTTTAGAGTTTATCTGAACACCGAACGTTTCCCCTACGATAATTTAAATAACAATTATGGCCTGAATCATTACGCCACATTATACGACATGTACTCCAAGTTTTAATCGTCCTATTATAACAAGACTGACGAGCCTTGGTTCACGACCAATGAGTTTGCTGACAAAGCACCCATTGTTGTAATCGACTGCCTCCAACAAAAGGACTACCTCCACGCTAACGCTGTAGTTTTTCGAGTTGAATTTGGAACTTCCACAAATCTGCTAGCCAACACAACCGCGTATTGTCTCGTTTTTCATGATCGATTTTTTACGTACAACGTTCTGACAAAAGCAGTAAAACAATTGTAATACCCCGAAACGGTTTTTTTGCATTGTACTCCTACTGCCGTCTAATTCCTGATTATTGAAAAAATATAATATTAAAAAATTTACTCGACTAGGATTCCAACCCAGATCTCCTGAGGCGCAGTGTCTAGAATTCCCTTTAATGCATATAATGCTTCCCAGACGTCATACCATTAGACTACCGAGTCCTTAAACTATTTAATGAAAAACGGCGATGACCTTCGGCAAAAAATTTGACCTTGAGTTTAAGGCGATTGTTGAAGGCTAAGGTGATTTTCAAGGTCACATCATTTTCATTGACAAACTCTAACAGCTCCCACCACTCGACGTTGATTTCAAAGTCAAACTCTAGAACCTCGTTCCACCAAAAAGAAAAATGTACAAAAACGGTGCGGCTGCAAAATCGTGACAGTCTGGTTGTAACATGAAAGCTGACGATAACACCTACGTATTACCTACCTATCTAGACAAATATTACCAGAAAGTTTTGCAGCTATTTCCATGGTTTGATTACTATCGTTTGGATATGACCGTTACGCTGGATGGACATCCGGACTTTACTACAACTAGTACAAAACTACAACTCCCAGACGCGTATGATTTTTTTGAGTACAATGTCATGGAGCCCATCGAGGAGTATTTAAAAAATTGGAGATTAGAACGTGAATGTGTGAAGAAAATCGTATACGAGTTATAGTGATGCCCGCCTTCCCATCTGTTGACTAGTATCGGTCTGAACGAAAAAATTTGTGAAAAGAAGGAAAATGAAGAAGAAGATTGTGCAGTTTGACGACTCGAATAATCAGGTGTACAATCTGCATACGTGGGCGTAAGCGTATAAAGAAGCTCGGAGAGGACTCTGGCAACAAGAAGCTATGGATAAGATGAGGTTCCAGCGGAGGATCCTTAATGTGGAAAAGGTATTGAAAAACGTCTTCAGCTCAAAACAGGGATAAACTATACGTAGAACGCCATTCAGCCTTTGTACATCATTAGATTGTACATTGTTAGATTATATTGTTTAAAAATTTAAAAACACAATAAAATTTAAATGTCGTTTTATTATTCCATTAAGTAATGATTATATATATGGTAAACATTAGACAAAGCACAATAGCAACAAGTTTTAGCATGATACATACAAAGGGGTTGTGTTGGACTGAGTGGTGGTTGCTCCGCAATTTCAATGATTGGTGTTGCGGTGTAGCGTTTTAGAAACTCAGCCTTTTCTCTCCCTTTGGCATAAATCAGTTCAGCGTCCCGCAGAAGGCGCCGCAATATGGTGGGGAACAGGTATGCAGGAGTAAATCCATCCTTCCAGGCGATGCAATGATGGTTTTCCATTAACCAACGGGCTTGCTTCAAATTCTGAGGCAGTGCTTTGAAAGGAAAGGGTTGTTTGAACACGTGGTGTACAATACTGGTTCCATCGTAAGCAGCAAATTCCTTTGGAGTGAAATCCTTGTCGGTTGTTTTGAATCCTTGAATATCGATATCCAATTTCATGTTGTCTCAGAGAACTAGCTGAATGGATAAAGGGACTGGCGCACTTACACTTGTCAGGACACAACGAAGTTATGGTCGGATAACTAGCTGGACGGCAAAGTAATACTACCACCCCCACTTTCCATGATAAAACTTGCGCAGAAGAGTTACATTTGCTTGACCGCTCTTGTCAGAGCATTGTACGTATAAGTAGAAGTTTGTTTAGTAAAAAAACTCTAACAAATAAACATTACATACAATAATAATATAAGAATAATTTTTATTTCTCACTGTGTGCAAAAATATATATACATTTTTAAATACTAGCTTAACTAGTAACATTTTCTTTCTTAGTTTCTTTCTCTCTAGTTTCTTCTTTAGTTTTTGCTTCATCTTCTTCTTCTATAAATTTGTTTACTTCACTTAGCTCATAATGTAACCCGAGACCTTCCATCAGATTTACAAAGAGCCTTTGATTTATCACATTATTTAGAAATAATTAACATACTTCTGCATCATTTTCATATAATCTTTCTCTCGTGTGCAACTCTTCATCGGTATATCCGCTCCGCCTCATACCATACACAACTTCATGTCCTGCGTCGAATGCTAAGTATTCACACAAACCTTGCAGACGTTCTATGGCGCTGCGCACATCCGTAGCTGGCGCTCGAGCAGCCTCCGAGTAACACATCCACATTACGACGACAGTTGCTGCCCAATTGTTTCTAGTTCAATATCACACCTAACACTGTCGCTAGCAAACGTCAGCAGTTCGTACAGAAACAGAACCTTCTCCGACAATTCGTCAAAGTTTTGTAACGTAACCTGTAGATTTTCAAAGTAATCCCCAGGTTGAGTTAGCGCTCGCGTTATCGCTGTTGAATAAAATTGAGGCAACTTTAAGTTCTTCAATTGTGCTAGTTTTCGTCCAATTAGAGTGCGAACTCTGTACAACTCTTCCACAGTTTCTCTCCCCAGCTAAACATCCGATCCGTCTTGACCCTGTATGCGTACCACCTTCACCGCTTGAATGGTTGTGAATGATAGGAGTATGGGTCACAACTGAAGCGGTGGCCACTGTCCAGCTCCGGAATAAAAATAATTTGCTATAATTCCCTCGTTTTCTAACAGGATTCCCCACTCGGGTTCCAGCAGCTGAACCCAATTATTGTGTTTCCCACGTATTTGTATTACTGGTACAAATCCACCGCTGGTTTGTAGACCCACACATGCAAACTTAGTCTGTGAATTATTTAATCTATATGTACTACTGCCAAGGAGCACTGGACACTGTTGCGGTTTAAACTTCGTGAGACCATCGAACACTGCTTGCCCGCTCTTCACTAACCCAAGAACTTCGGTAATGGAGTGTGCGTAGAAGCGTTAGATTAAACTATAATGCCGCTGGATAAATTTGGAAGGCATCACCTTGGACATCCCTCAGATCATTCCACTGATCCTTCTCAACTGTTTCTTTTCGAGAACTTGGCGGATTTTTACTATGAAAAAGACATACACTTTACAAGTCTAGAAGTTGACCCTGAAGGCTGGTATATTCTACTATCCGGTAAGTTAAACTATACAGTTCAATTCGCTGAGACTGTGATATCTTCTGTCAATACGAATCCTGCAACTCCTACAATTATTTTGAATGATAGCCATCTTAGCGCTACAGAGTTGACTGGAAAGACCTTGAAAAGGGGTAACGTGTTGAAATTTAAAGCAGTCAACGATATTCCTGTTATGTATGCGGAATTTCATCTCAAGGCTCCCATTCTAGTGTGGTCACCCGGTCAGCCTTGAACAGCTATTCCCCCCTCTCATTCTGGATTACCAACTATATAAGCGTGTCACAACCTTACAGAGTAACAGTCGCTAGTTGTCATTTAACCATCTGTCTCGAAATATTTCCACCATACCTCCGCCGATACGAGCACCGCATCCAGACCTACAAAAACTGGACTGGTGTCATACCTGCAGCCTCGCTTGCCCGGGTTGGATTTTTATACCTTCAAGACAGCGATGAAGTGCAGTGCTTTTGTTGTGAAATTCGTATCCACAAATGGGTACCGGACGATGATCCTCTAGAGGAACATTTGCGCTGGTCCGAACATTGCGTCTTTGCGAAGATGTGTAAAAAGTTGCAACAATTACAAAACGGGTTAGAAGAGGTCAAACAGTTTTTGGTTGCGGATCAACTTAACATAAGCGATGCCTTACAAAGAATTAGTGCACTAGACTTGACAATTCCTAATTAATGTATTTAATAAATGAATTTATAACACTTTTTTCGTTATATTCATTGTCGTTGTTCCTTTAGCCGTCTTCACAAGTACATTCTTCTACGTACTGTCGTAGATCTACACCAAACATTTCTACAAGCTACAATATGTGCAGGATTACTTTTGAGATAGTCTACATGGAGCCAACGAGCGAGCATCATTTCAACAATATGCATCTCACAACCCCGCAGTTCGTGGAGGTTCTTGCTTGAAGGGGTTTGGACAAGGCTAAGTCAAGGTAACCATCCAAATACGATTTAGCCTTGAACTTAAAAACAGAGGTCCTTGAACTTAAAGCTGAAGTCCTTGACTTTAAATATTTTTTCTTTGGAGTGCTCTGAGACAAGGTCAGGTCAAGGTTGCCACCCCCCACCACTCGATCTGCCACCTCCCACCAACACTTATCCTTGACCTTAATATTTATGGTGGGAGGTGGCAGGTCGAGTGGTGGGGGATGGCAACCTTGACCTGACCTTGTCTCAGAACACTCCAAAACACCCTACTCTCAGAGAAAGATTTGTAAAGTGTTACATCTGGTCAATACTGTTATATGGAGTAGAGGGATGACCCTTGAGAGTGGCCACAACGAACAAATTGGAAGTCTTTGAAATGTGGATATACCGCAGAGAGCTTAAAATTCCATGGACGGCACGTGAAATAAGTGAAAATGTTCTTAGAAGGATGAAGAAAGACAGAGAACTAATAACGGCACTCAAGAAAGGAAAAACAGCGCACCTAGGACAAATAATGCCTTAACACAAAGTACCATTTATTACAACTAACTATCGAAGAAAGGTATGAAGGTAAAAGAGAAATGGGAAGTAACCTTAGAATTAGCCAAAAGTAAGACTAAGGTACTTGGTACTCTGCATGTCTAGACCTTGTCCACGAGGTTGGCAAAAAGGACCTATAAAGGTTTACTTGCTTACATGAGTCTCCCCACTAATACTACTAACTAACTAACCAGGAAATAGATTTTTAATCGTTAAGCAATTGTCAAAAATTTTCAAAAATTACAAATTCTACAGAAACCGTACAAAATAGAGCATTACTTGAAAAGAAAAATTTCTCTAAAAGTTAAGCCGAATTTAAAAATGTGATAATATACCGGTGTTCTATTTAAAATAGAAGTTAATAAAAAAAAGAAAAAAATCAAAAGAAACCCATTTTAGAGGTATTCAACTGGAAAATATCACATAAATACACATTAAAAATTTAATAAAAATGTAGAGTTTGAAAAAAATTGTTAGAGCTATTTTTGCAAAAATCGAAAGAAAAACTGAAAAATCACAAGAGTAAACACCATACTTCCGGTTATGCGATTTTCTTCAAAAGCTTGCTGTCACATCTAGATAGTACACAAAACCTATATATGAAGTTTCAACGCCATATCTCTTTTCGTTTTTAAGATATTCGGTTCGCACACATAAACCAATAAACAAAAACATGTTATTTGGGTTCACGGGACTCTAAAACGAGGATTTGTTGAAAACTGAATTTCAAATTTTTTGGGTGAATTCAATACTTCTTTTATTGTAAAAGGAAGTAAAAAAATGATTGCGGTGGCCATTAAACACCCGTCTGTAAAAAGCATTCGAATCATGTGTCTGTCTCCAGCTGCTTAAGTAGCATATATTTCGTTTCGTCGATTCGTCGTTGGAGGTAAAATATAAAGCTAGAAGGAAGCGGTCGCTGCGAGTGCAAGCTAGGCAGACGCACACGTGTTTTAACCGTTGTTTGGAAGCAGCATAATTTTGTAGCAACGCTTACTACATTTAAGTCAAGAATTATTTCTCTATAGAAAGGGTCGTTGTGTGTGTTTAAGAATGAGAGGGAACGAACGTTTTTCCCCCGCCCTGTCTGGCGTTGATAACATGTGTGCAAGATTTGAGCTTCTTGCAGAAGATTTTCAGTCTGGTTGTCAGATAAGCAAAAAGTGTTTTGGAGCTGTCCCTTTACCTCGGCGTGGGGTCTTCCTGTCCCGCTGGGGTGTTGCTTTTATTTGTGTTGAAATTAACCGTTGTCACTTGTGTGTGTGCGTACCACATGTTTAAATGTTCCCATACTTGAAGTCCCGTTAATGAGAGATATCAGTTATTGGTGTTTCGAGTAAAAGTGACTTCCCGCATTCTGTGTTTGAACTGCACGTGTTAATTGTTGACGGTCGGTCTTGGGGTTTTTCTTAAGCGTCTGTGGATGCCGCTGTAAGCCTCGAATTTCCGGTTATCGCAAAGTGGGCAACTTTGGTTCACGCCATTTGGCGGATTATTTCGTGGGAATCTCAGTATCGGCTTATTTTGCATCGCGAAGTTCCGGTCTCTCGTTTAGGATCCTTGCTATGTCGTCACGGACTTTGTAACCCCTGATTGGAGATGTTAGGCCCTTTCTGTCGGCAGCATCTCGTTGCTATTGTGTAGTCTCTTCAAGCGTCTTCGGGCAGTTTGTTTGTGAAGCGGCCACCTGCAGCTCCGTTGGATACCGTATGCAGCTACCTGGACTCCTCATTAATGTATGTACTGCATTTATGTCTTGCGGTCAATCTAGCCTTTACTGGTGAACCATTGCAGTTGTCTTTATGTCGAACCAGTTAATTACCGTCAGATTTTATGTTCCTGCTTAACCTCACGTTGTGGCAATTGAAGTATGTATCGCCTTTAAACCACGTTTATTTGTTCAACGTCAAGTATTATTGTTGATGAGATAGTACTTTGAATAGACAATGTTGCTACCGTTTGCGAGTCATTTCGTTTAATTGTTGTCAATTTTACCGCATATAGTTAGTTTAAGGCGTTACATAATAACCTAACCCTTACTAACCCATTTCGTTACATTTATTTACTAAACCATTGTTCAATGACATATTATTGTTACTGTAGTTTATTTTCATTTAACTGTGTTTTTCGTTGTGACGTTTACGATAGTTGCATGCGTTTTTGTAAGTGTTTTCTTTTCTAAAAGGAGCTTAGAAAGCTGCACAAGAGTTTTCCAGCAAGGTAAGTTTAACGCTGGTGTTAGTGGCTCGTCGACCAAACACTGCCAAGGTTGAAGTTGGAAGGTGTTTGCATTTGCTTCCACTTTCCTTAGTGGGTTCGCCTGTGTATCTATCCTATTAGGAATGTGGTGGCGCCTTGGCATCTAAGATCTGTTTTTAATTTATTATTTCGTTGCCCTGGGTACTCTCGTATTGAACCACCCCAGCGCCGCTGAGCGACGCCGGCACCCCTTTTGTTACGGGCTGGGCAGCGATCCTATGTAATTTTGTCCCGATATGAGTCATTCCAAACGCTAGTTATTTAGCTAATTAATGTCATGTTGTACAGTCTCGTTTATGTGGTAACAAACTGACGCCTTGTCGTAGAGTAGTGTTTTTTGCCATAAACAAGCTCTTACTAATTAGAGCTTTGCCGTTAGAGGCGATTTAGCCTGTAACAAAGTGCAGTGTAGACAGTGGTCATATTATTGATAAGCTCACACAATCAATTTTATTTTTAATTGCTCTGTATATGTAACTGCGTGAAATTATTTTAAATATGTAAGAAATCCGAAAGATTTTTACCATTATTGCAGCAAACTAATGTAAATGGCAAATATAGGAAACGTACTTACTTAACCACTCGTAAGCTTTAGTACTCACCTAATGGATCATGTTGTAATTTTTAAGTGATTCAGTAGTCGCAATACTTACTGTATTTTTTAAGTAATAGGTGATTCTTATTATTGGAGTATTAGCTAGAGCAGGGATGAACAACCTTTTTTTACAACGGGCCAGCTACAAATTTAGAAATGTTGTGCGGGCCGCATATAGGAAACATGATAGTGCAAACACTGAATGATGAACTCAAATTATATCTTTATTAACAAAATAAACCTAGTAAAAAAATTACAGAAATAAAACACTCATTAATAGAAATACTATTAAAAAACGGCGCAAGATATATGCGGAAAAAGATTATTTAATGATAAATAGGGTGCAATGAGGCTGCAGGATACTAGAAATGTTTAAAAGTCAAAATGTAAAATCTTTGAAGGGCCGCACGAGAAAGTGTGGCAGGCCGCATGCAACCCGCGGGCCGGGGGTTGCTCATCCTTGAGCTAGACTATTGAAATACCATCTGAAAAATTTTGCATAGCAATTAATTTTGCAAACATAAAATATAGGGTGTAACAGCTAAGGCGTGGCAAGCGAATACCTCAATTAATTGAGGAGATAGGAAAAAATTATTATTACTTAGTTGTAGTAGTAGTAGTAGTATTTGTGGGGAGACTGATGTCAAGCATGTCTAGACATGCAGAGTACCAGGTACCTTAGTCCTACTTAGAATTTTGACGAGACTAAGGAGTTCCAACCCTAGCAAAGAATTTTTTACATGCTACACATCGTAGTAACATGGGACCCACGGCCTTACATCACTTCCGAATGATGGCATTCTGTAGATTTTCATCAGTACTTTTTTATTTATTAAAAACCTCACCGGAATCGGGGATTGAACTCTCGACTCTTAGATCAGTAGCCAGAATGCTTACCACTGAGCTATGCAGCCCGGATTATGATTAGTGCAGTTTATCAAGACTAATGTAGCTATAAACACCATTGATCGATATGTCAGTTCTACTTCCGGTTTTAAAGGAAATAATATCAACTTTTGTATATAATCAAGATATTCGCTTAGCACACATTAGCTGTTGTGGTTTGTATAGAGTTTTATTTACTGTACTTATACTAATGGCCTATAATTATAAAAAATAAAAAGTTTGTACAGTAGGGTTATTATATTCAGTTCTAAAATATGTATAGTTACATTAATTAGAGTCGCAGTAATCATTCTCAAAGCTAGATACGGTATTGTGTAGGTGCTAAAAAATAAAATAGTATTATTTAATAAACAAGCAATTGCTTAACTATACCTTCGCAAAACGATCAAAATTATTTTTTCTACGACGTCCACTAAAAGTAGCCCTTTTAGAGCTAGCTTATTGCACTAAAAGTGACGTTTTATGATTTAGCGTGTTGAAAATGAGATCAGCTGTTTACCTTTAGCCCATGTGTTGTAAAGTGAAGTGAGGTTATAAAACTACAATTTCGAACTGGAAGTGAGGTTGTAAAGTTATTCTAGTTACTTGTTGGGTTAGAGGTAAAGTGTTTTTTAAATAATTAAAGCATTATGTAATGAATAAAGTCAGATTTGTAATATTAAAATTACCTTTGATAACTGACTTTGACAGTACTGGCTCCGAAAACATTCACCTGCGCATCTAGGCCATCTCTATATTATGACATAGATTATAACTGTCATAATTGCAAATCTTTGTTAAATCAACATCTATGGATTAATAACAGAAAATTTAAGGTCATGAAAAAATATTGTATGCAAACTCGTGCTAAAAGTGTTATTGCACTCGACATGTTATGAAACTCAGCTTTCGGCTTCGTTTCATAATTTTCATGTCTCGTGCATAAACATCAACTTTTAGCACTTGTTGTATAACTAGCTATTATACATGTAAAGGTGAGCAAAAAGAAAGTCGTATTGAAACAATAAAGAAGCTGGCCTGCGATTGATTAATTAAAATAATCGATGGTAGTAAGAAAAATCGCAGATCAACTCCCCTACAGTTTGTACACCACGGCAGCTTTGAAAATTCTTTACTTACCGCGATGGCCGAGCTAACTCAAATTCGGCGATATGGTCGTGGATTCAAATCACCAGCTGTGCACCCTGTAATATCTTAAAAAAAATGAAATGTGCGCCAGAAATCAAAAGATTTCAAATAATAAAGGATAAACTACAAGTGACTAGCGTTTATTTAACAGAACTGAAAAACTTGTAGAGTGAGTAATAAATAATCAGAATAATTAAAATTCAAATAATGTCATAACAAAATTGTGTACGTCAAATGAAGGCTGCGACACGCACAATAATCAAAAATCCTTTTCGGGTTATTCTATTAACTGTAACATCAAAACCAATCGTGCGATATGCATACCTCAGTCATTTGATAAAACCTTTCTGTTTAGACTATTGAAATAAAAAAGGCGTGAATGCTCCTTTAACAAAGGGTCAATACACATCAAAATTGCAGCTTAAATATTAATCATAATTAAATATAGGCATAAAACTTCAAATATTAGAACAAGTGAATGTAAGAATTTGAACATTACATGTTAATAATTGCGAAAGTATGAATTTAAATTTTAAATACTGACGGGTTTAAAATGTACGGATGTAAATTCCAGGTACTGAAGATAAGTTGATATAATATTATTCCGGAGTGGCACTAACTAACCTCGATCCTCCAGCGCCCACAAACTGCTGACAAGCAAATGCCGGCCGGGAGTTGCTACACCCTGCGGTTAAACATATGCTGGTTGTGAACTGCTGCATACATTGGTCGAAATTGCCGTGGATGCACCGGTAACTGTAGCGAAGGCACCCTCAGACGGCAGCAACCAGGCAGATCGCCAGCAGGTGTCGAAAATGAGATTAGGCTAACAACTTTGCTTCCGAGATAAACTCTTGGATGAAACTGTTAATTAAGAGCTAAAGAAAATGTAATTACTATGCGAATAACAAAACAGAAAAGCGCCATCGTACCTGATCATTATCAGCTCTTGGAAACACAATGCTCATTAAATTGATTGAGCGCACGTAATTTGACTTAAACAATAAAACCTCAGGCGCGCCGGTGACGGCGGGTCCAGGCGAGAACAGCAAGTGCCTGGGACGAAAAATTCGTTTCCAAAGGACAGCTCGCATTACAACGGTCTGTGCTAAGAGATAGCGCGGGTCAAAAGAGCATCGCGCGAACGAAAGAAACTCGATCCAGGTACAAAATAAGCTGCTTTGGAAAATTTAAGAATTCGAAATGCAAAGGAATTATAATTCAAATAGAAACATACATGTTAGGCCTGAAATAATTGGATAACTGCCGAAACAATTAAGCGGAGCCAAAAATTGTTTTAGTATAATAACTCCAACTGGCTCACAGGGTAGCTTTCTGAAGTAACATATACTACATGGTTAAACAAATCCTTAACAATATCTATTTTTACATCATCTGAAAATAAGTACATTTAAAAAATAATAATTTTTGCATCTGAGTTATTGGGTACATAAAAATTTTAGAAATACAAAATGTTTTTTCATCTTGCTATCTATTGCAAATAGAGTATTGGTTAACCAGGAAAATAATTAGTTTAATAAGCTTAACTATTATTGATTTCCATCAAAATATTGTTTCACCTAATTAAATCTATTCGTTTTCTTGAACTTTATTGTCCAAACGAGGAGCAAATGTTAATTTTTAAATTGAACTGATAGTGGGCTAAGGCACTGTAAAATCATTAATTTCCTGTTTGTAACAATTAAAAAAATTGGGAATATTTCTATATATTTATGAAGACATAAGGTTCGCTCGCTTTAAATTTGGAAAGTTACGTAACGTATGAGAAACAATGAAAATCCGATAAACAAATTACAATTGCAAACCAATTCTGTCAGACGATGTTGACAAAGACACAATTGAGTGCTTTAGAATCGTGGATCGAAAGAAAGAGGAAGTCTTAATATTGTTTGCAATGTTTAACTTTTATTATCTGAGTAAGACAAATTTATAACCTGCTTATTTTCAAAAATTGGTATAATTGATTTGTGGTCTTCACTTGCTTCTATACATCGTTCAGCAAACAGAAATAGTAAAGCCACTCCCTACAACAGCACACAACATTTGAACAGAATTTTTCTGTTGGTCAAAGTTGTAAAACCCGTATCAAAAGCTGGTACCCACAACTTGACACGCTTTTATTAATTTATAGCATGTAAAACTGTTTCTGCGCTCGCATAAATTTATGGGGAGTGTCGTAACCATTTCTCTTCGGTGAACAATGTATAAAGCTTCAATCGTTTTTATTTAAATACTTTAAAGTTAAAAAGCCATATAATCTTTAAATTTGTAGAAATTATTCAACAAACCTTGCAAGTTATTACGAGTTCTGTTTATAAGAAAATACCTTCTGTAATAAGTGCAAATGGCAAACTAGATAAAAAATAAATCAAGTAATCATATTGAGCATATAATAATCTATAATGTTTTGCTCTACACATTATTTCTAAGTTAAACAATAAATAAATTAAGTTAAAACAATCTAAAAATTTAGTTGAAGTCAAGGTCATAAAACTGCATTTTCTTTACCTGCTGTCGTTTCTGAGATACTCATGGGCACAACCAGAAAAGCTCACCTTGTATACACATGTACATACCTAGACAGCCAGATGTACTAGGCGTAGAGGTGTTCTGCTTCACATTCCTTTCAGATGAAAGAGGTCCGTCCAAGTGTTTATAGACCAACCTTGAGTTATTCACTAAATTGGTAAAAACAGATTTCAAGCTAAGTATTTGTTTTATTGAAAATATTAATATAATTAGACAAAACATGATGTGTTGATTCTTTTGGTTTACGTACTATTGATACAAAAAAAAAACTAGGACATTGACTATTCAATTCACCTGCCATCTGTCAAAAAGTGTCCCATGAAATTCTGACTTTCCTTGACCAATCAAAAAAATATCAGATATATCTTCCTAGAAGGTATTCAAGTGACTATTTTAAACAAATGTGATTTTTATTAGAAAAAGTCAATATTAGTGTTCTATTACTTTAGAAATTGCGTAGTTTGTTGCTAGATTTACCGAATACTAATTTGAAAAAGTAGTTTGGTTCATTAAATAGTCCCTCGAATACCATTCTTAGTCAAAGTTAAGTAGTAAAGTTAAGTAGTTAAGTTGTAAAAGGAACTTAAAAGAATTATATCGACATAACCACTAGTGGTTCCAAGCGGCATAATTTTTAGACATAACCACTAGTGATCCTGGCAATATAATTTTTTGACATTTTCGTAGTGATGACAGTTATTATAATTTTTCGTTTTGGTTGCTCCTATGGAAATGACCTCACAGCAATCCAAATATCATGAAAACGTTTGCTCTCAAAATAAATGTTTACAGATATATTCGTTGAATTTTCCCTGGAATGCCATTCTTAGTCAAAGTTATGTCAAATACTTTTGCGGAAGTATCACTACTCATGGTATTATAAGTGAAAATTGTGAGTTTTTGCTATAATGCAGTGAAAATGAATAAATTGGACCTACATGATATATATCACTAGAATGGGGAAGAAATACTCTTTCTCATGATGGCACAGCCAACTATGAGTTCTATATAAAAAAATGCAACTTTATGGCATAACACGAAATTCAAAACTGTATTTGGAAAACTGAGTATGCCACTGCATTTTGATCAAAAAAGTGGCTGAAAAACGTAAAAACTACTATTCTCTATTTTCATAAATAAGCAAGATATAGCCACAAAACTTAAAGACGATAGCTAATTTTGGTTTTTACCATTAGTGCTTTTCTCGAAGAAAGAGATTGAGGATGGGGGTTCCATTTTTCATATCTTTTTTAGTTATTGAGATTCCCTATAAAAACATTGAAATTGGCCCACCCTGTACAGTTATGATCAAAAATTATTGTTGAGTTAAATTGTAAAGATCTATTAGGTACAATTTTTTTATTGTTTATCTGCAACCTTTCAAAATTAATATGAAGTTTAGTAACATGGGTGTCCCCATAGCTTATACACGTTTTTTTATAATCCATGACTATACATTAGGATAACTGTAAACTAATAGAAGAAAGTTTATATTAATGATAAAAATGTATGTAATCTTCAAAGTAAATTTGTTTTTGAAAACATCCTTTTCGAATTATCATTTATTCAATAACAATATTCTTATTTACTATATTTTATTCAGTTTTGGCAGTTGAAAGTGACATTATTAACTCCATAACAACCTTCACAAGCAGTTAATTATTCACAAGTGAAATTTTAGTGATTTAATTCACTAGTGAATTAAAAAACTTTAATTGACTAGTGAATTAAAAAAGTTTCAATAAAGAACAACATATTTTTATTATTTCTACAAACATTTACATTCAATTATTGTTTCTTTTTATAGTGTGTAATATATAATTACTAAAATTTAGATCAAATCGACGATGAAGGGGCAAATGTAGACCTTGATTTGAATATTTTTTTATTTTTTATTCAAAATTTTGTCAAAATTTAATAAATATATATATACGCCACGTGATTTAAGCATTTATTAACTCAAACATATGATTTCACTCGCACTACGTACTCGTGAGCTCAACATTATCTTTTCGTGAATGAACGTATGTTGAATTCACTTAATGTATAATATTGATTAAGTTGCTCAAAAGTACTCACTTAATAATCACAACTGGATAGTAACGACTCGGCGTGAACCGCTTCGTGTGTTTTCAGCCTTAAACCCATAATAGTTTGATTATTTCCCCCGCAAAAAGTAACTCATGACGTCATACGAACCGCGCGAAATTTAAGATTGTAGTCGCCATATACCAATGTTAAATAACTGTTGATAAACTTTACAATGTCTGTGACTTGTGCAGTTTCTGGATGTTCCACTAATTATCAACGCAGCAAAGTAAGCACAATAAGTTTGCATTTATTTCTAAAAAATGAATTGCTTCGTCAGCAGTGGATTACATTTTGTGACAGCGATCGACCCTTCAATCCAAAAACTTGGAAAATATGTTTATTACATTTCGACGAAAACGATTTTGAAAAAAATATTCAAGCAGAGGTATTGAAATATATACCAAGAAGACGTAAGTTAAAATTAGGGGCCGTGCCAATTTCTATTCATGGACAAAAAAATACACTGAAGTTGATAGTACATCTATGCACTGTACCATCTTAAAACCACAAGAATCGTTGGAGATAGAAACTTAAGAGTTGCCGTATGAGGAAGAAAACAGTACCATAATAATTTTAGAAAATACCATTGCAGACCTAAAAAAGACTATTTTAGGCCTCCTTCCAGAAACACTGATTTTACATTCGTCTAAATCGGCTAGAAACACCCTCTTTGCATGTCTAGGCATGAAAATGACAGCTAGCGTAATTTAAATTTTGAAATTTGAAAATCGGTTGGTAGCACTAAATCCTGAATCTGCTGTCATAATAATGTCAGTTTCACCAGTTATACGACTTTTCAGGTAGTAAGTTTTGAATACCATTTTCAGCTGCTTGTTTAATATGTTCTGGTATATTATCATCCATTTTCTTGTACTTATTGTGCACCGATTACGTATGGCATCAAAATTCAGAAATATAAATGTCAAAAAACAACACCTACTAGATACTTTAAGGTGCGTTCGTTTTTGCGTTCCAGCTACTCTTTTAACGCCAAACCGTTCTTTTATTGAAATGAGAGCAAACGGTGCATGCACCACGTAGGAACCTGCGCGTTCGTTTATCCTGGGCGGCGCAAAAAGTGCATGCTCTGTTTGCACCCTCTTACGTGTAGGCGTGTACCAAGGTCCGTAAATCACGTTTGCTTTGTCCAGATAGAACAAAGCAAACGTGATTTACGGACCTTGGGCGTGTACGAAGTAAATTTGGCAGGAGGTGAACATAACCTTACTTTCTACATTTCAGTTCTGGTTGTGATCCGCAACAAACAGGGTTCCACGACTAATAATAAATACTGGACCCTCTTGAGTTAATGTATGAATGTATGGAGTGCAAACTGCAAACGTTTGAAAAATATGACATTTCACAGCACATTAAAACTCAACATAATGTTGGAAGTAAGTAGATAATTTTTGTATTATTTGTCACAATTTAATACCTTTATAATTACAGACAATTTCTGGGCAACGTTCCACGCAGTACAAACCTACACAGCTACTCAGCTCAGCGATGAAGAGACGATTGAAGGCACTGGAAAACAGTGTGCTACTCCAAACGTAAACGACCAAAAAGGAACTCAAAAAACTGAAAGCGCAAAAATGTGGACCACAGATACAACCCTAGCTCTAATTAGTGAAGTGAAGGATAGACTGTCAGACTTCGACACCACGACGAAAAAGTTTGTATGGCCAAAAATAGCAGAAAGCCCCACCGAGCAGTTTGGTAAGGACACCAATGCTAAAAGTTGTGAGGTGAAGTGGAAGCAGTTAAAACGAACATACAAATCTATTATCGAACATAACAACAGCACTGGAAAGAATCGCAAACGCTGGGATTATTATACTGCTATGCACGAGATCTTGTATTCAAAACCAAAAATTAATCCTCTAACTACATGCAGTAGTTACTCTGGGTTAACTGTTCCCGATGAATATGATTATTCATCACCGCCCGAAAACAATTATTCATCACCACCCACACCATCATCGCATAGTTGTGATGGGGAAGAAACCGAATTTACAGCAAAACGGAAGCGTAAAGTATGTAACGCTGATCAACGACATTTAGATAAAATGGCTCGGCAAGATAAGTTTTTAAATCTTTTTGAAAAATTTTTTTACTTTAAACTTATATTATGTATCATCTAGCTGTAAGTTGTTTAATAAAAGTTTTCCTACTTTTACATTGCATTTATTTCAAAACATTTATTGCTATATAACAACACGCAAATTATTCATAATAGCTTTTCTTTTCCTGATGCCGGCATTATCTTCGTATTGTAATTCTTGTATTGCATTATCAATATTAATAGCATTTCTTTCTTGCAGTATTTCCTCATTCATGTTTAATTCTTTAAAGCTATCACCACAGGCAACACATAAGTTATGTAAAATTGTTCCAGCTACTATTAACAAGACAATAAAGTCAAGTCTAACTGTTTCTAAATATTTTAATCGCCTAAATCTACCCTTCAGTAAAGCAAATGCATTTTCAATTACAGCTCTAGATTTGCTCAATATCAAATTAATTTTTTTTTCTCTACTACTTAAAGCAACATGTTCTGTAAATGGAACCATTAAATATCCAGTAAGAGGGTATGCCTTATCACCAATTAAATGTGCATTATCTGATAACTGAATATTGCCCGTGGTTATACGATTATAAAGGTCTGATTTTTTAAATAGTGCTGCATCATGCATAGATCCTGGCTGCCCAGCATAAACATCGAGGAACAATAAGTTACTATTACAAATTCCTTGTAGGAGAACGGAATGGTAGTTTTTGCGATTTATATATGAAGTGTGATGTTCTTTAGGTGCATTAATTCGAATGTGCGTGCCATCAATTGCACCAAGAATACCTGCAAAGCAAGTTTATAAATGTAAATTAAATTAATTTTAAATAATTATCTATGCTAGCTCACCTGGCATACCATGGCGTTTTTTCAAATTTTGCCATTATTGCTTCTCCCCTTTTGTTCGATGGCCATGCGATTATATTACATTGCATATTTACTTCTAACAACAGTCGGCACATTTTGAAAAGTACTGCCCAACAGGTAGACTTGCTGATACCAAAACGATTAGCTACTGTTCTGAAATAGACCGGTAATTCTTTTTTGTTCGATTGATATTTTATTGAACGTAGTAATTGTTAGACATTTGCCTGAAGCTTTCAAGATTGGCCAAATACCAAATCATTATCATACACGCTTTATCTAAGCTAAGTTCTGGATGGCCTGCAGATACAATATTTTGTGTTTTATGCAAAGAGTGAAGTTTCTGTAGCAGGGTTTCAAATACTTGTACCTCAAGTCCAAAATGAACTTTAAATTGTTTAGAATTCATGGATGGTACAATTTCTTCACTAAAATTTAAAATTTCAACATTGCCATCTTCTTCCTCATCATCACTGTCTGTAAAAAATGTTTCAAAACCAAAATAAAGCACTACAGATAAGTTTCTTTTTGAGGTTATCCATTTCTGCGATTATGCAACTCTCTTTGCTCTAGATCGTTCTTTTTCGTTTTAAACACTCCACATGCACCTAAGTCACGCGATTTGATGATCCACTCCTTTTACTACACTCTTGGAACGCAAAAACGAACGCACCTTTAGTTTCAATTTTAAATTCGAATCCTTACATCGCTGGATAAGTATGTATTGCCAACAGAAGAAAAATAAATTATCTAGCCCTGGTATTTGGACAACAAATTACCGATTTTTTTTAATTTATATATTTTTGTCGGCCTAAAAAATTTTGTGTTTCACATGTCCAGAAACTGTTTTGCGAGTGCTCGTACTTGAGGGCCTCGGCCTTCGGCCTCTGCCCTCAAACCGTACTCGCACTCGCAAAAATGCAGTTTCTGGCCTTGTGAAACAAATTACTATTCTTGAAAAGGATAGGAAAATACAAAAATCAATTTATTAAGAACAATGAGCTGTAAAAAGAAAATTAATGTCGCAAAGAGTTGTAAATGTGCTATCTTTTCAAAAATATTTACGTCTTCTCAAAGGCGAAAAAAATGGCTCTAGAAATATAAAATGGACAAAACAGGATATTGCTCAAGCTTTTACTTTGAGATATTTGAGCAAGAGGAGCTACATATATCTAAGAGAATCCTTGAATTATCCATTACCAGGTTAATTGATGATCCATTATGTTATAACATATCAATAAAATGATAGAATACCATACCTAATTACCTAATCATTTTTTTTATTAATACAGGAATTTCGACAATGCAACGTTGGGCATCTAAAATGAACATGCAGCAGGGTTTACTGAAAACTGTTTTTCAGTTCCTAAAAATTCAGGAATAACTATGTCGAAAATAGAAAAGTTGGTAGTTCTTCAATATGATGAGATGAAGGTTGCTGAATCATAGGAATATGATGTCAAAAATGACCGGGTAGTTGGACCTCATTCACAACTGCAAATTGCAAATGCTCGAGGTTTAATTGGAAAATGGAAAACTCCTGTTTTTGCCGACTTTGATCAAAGGATGACTCCAGAAATCCTACATAATATTATAAATGCGCTGTACCATATAGGTTTTAAAGTTGTTGCGTGTGTAAGTGATTGCGGACCAACAAATATTTCACTGTGGCGTGATTTAAATGTTACATATGAAAACCCGTTTATTACACATCAATTGACTGGTTCAAATATTTACTTCTTTGCGGATGACCAACATCTTCTCAAGTTAATTAGGAATTGGTATTTAGATTCAGAATTTGTACATAATAATTGTGTTATTAATAAGGATACAGTGCATCCGTTTATAATCAAACTAACAAGACATTAGTAGCAGCTTTAAACTAACAATGAATCATTTAACTGTCGAAGGTCCTAAAAGACAGAATGTTCGTATGGCAGCAGAATTACTGAGTCATACAACAGCAATAGCGTTAAGACATTACTATCCCGATAATAATGCAGCAATTAAAGCTTCCAATTTTATAGAGCTTATTAACTCATGGTATGACATCATGAACTCGTATACACCCGATCACGACCTAATTATTAAATCTGCATATGGTAAAATATTGATGCTCAAAATGACATTTTAGATCACATGTATAATTTGATGAGCACGGTTGTTTTCAAGAGAAAAAGGGTCATTCAAACATTTCAAAAAGGAATCTTGTTATCTATCAATTCGTTAAAACATGTATATAAAGGTTTACATGGACTATATGGTATAGCTTACATATTAACGCACAGATTAAACCAAGATTCCCTTAAAATCTATTTGGCCAATTAAGAACACAAGGTGGTTTAAACGATCATCCTACACCCATGCATGCTCTACAACGGCTGCGATTAATTATATTGGGAAAATCTACCAACCTACAAATTAATTCAAATACCAATCGTTCTTCTGATATTTATTCTGTTGGTGAAGTTATAAGAGAGTCTGGCGCTGAGATTCCAGCTGAAGATTTTTCAACTTCAAGCTTGTCAGATACGTTTGAAAACATGGAAGTCAAGAAACCCCATGACGACGTTCTAAGCGATTATTTAGAAAAAGACGGTGTCCAATATTTAGCAGGATGGAAAGCCAAAAAACTTAAAACTAGCCACCCTCATCTGGGCAATCACACTTATAGTTTATAAAAAAAACAAGTAGATAACTTGGTAGTACCCCCATGGGTTGTACATTTGTCCTATGGTGGATTAATTGAACCTTCTGATGAGTTTTTTTTCCCTTATTAAAAATTTGGATGAGGAATTTAAAAATTATATGTCTTCCAGTTTAAGTAACACAAAGAAAATTACAAAAAAATTTATTAATAAACTCAAAATTAAATATAATGGTGTCAATAATATTATATTAAAAATGTTTGTTAAACAGCGGATAATTATTAGAATAAAGTTTTTAAATTATAAATATAGTGAGCAGAAAAATTATAAATTCAAGAACTATCACGCTGGAAATAAAATAAAAAAGGTTATAACCTAATTGCGCCAGTCGATATATATATATGTGTCCTCAATCTCCCACATTGAAGCATAGAGCGTTTACAAATGCTTTCCATCTGGTTCGGTTTTGTGCAATGTGTTTTGCTTCCAGCCACGTTTTTCCCGCCTTTTTTATTTCTTGTTGAATTGCTCCCCTCTAGGTAATTTTAGGTCTGCCCCTTTTGCGACTGCCCTGTGGGTTCCAATCTAGTGCTGCTTTGGCTATTTGATCTGTTTCTCTCCTTAGCACATGGCCGATACATGACCATTTCCTTTTCTTTATTTCTGTTTGTAAATCGGTTTGTTTAGTTCTTTTCCATAGTTCGGTGTTGGTCATGTAATCCGTCCAACGTAGTTTTGCTATCCTGCGCAGACATCTATTGGCATACGTCTGCAGTTTAGTGCTTGTAGTATTAGTTATTTTCCATGTTTCGCAGCCATAGAGAAGTATGGATTTGACGTTGGCGTTGAAAACTCTTATTTTGTTGTTTAGTGTTAGTTGTGTGCTGTTCCATATGTCTTTTAGGGTCCCAAATGCTATTCTGGCTTTTCTTATTCGTTGTTCTATATCCCCTTCCGTTCCGCCATTTATAGTGATTGTGCTACCTAAATAACAGTATTCTTCTACTTCGCCTATTTGTTCGTTGTTAATGTGAAATCTCTGTTGGTTGTTGGTGCCAATTCTCATTGATTTTGTCTTTCTTATATTTACTTCCAGTCCTTAGTCCAGTCGATAAGTCTTTTAAAATGGCTATTAGCGGGAGCAATTCCGGACAAGCTGAAATTAATTTTAAGAAATATCTCTTAAAATTGCACCCCCTAGAAATCCCGTATTTGGCCGCCATCTTGAAAAAAAGAGCAAATTTTTTTAATTTGTAAATATCTCGGTTAGTAACAACTTTAGGGTAAAATATAGCAAAGTTGGCATAGTGGATTAGGCCTATTGGGAATACCACTTAAAAAAACGCGCCAAGTGTTCTACCTCTAGGTGGTGTGGAAGCGACTACAAAGTAAGCGACATAATTTCTTTACATGACTAATAGAAATCGTATATAGTACGAAATAGTTATTTTAGATTCTAGATTGCAAAATCCTAGCTTTGTATTCAAGAATGAGTTTTTTTGCAAGCATCGCGAGCAAAAAAACATTCGAGCATGCAAAAGAATTTCGCAATCAAGTATCAAAAACGTTTTTTCGAAAACTGCACACCTCCACATTAGTGGAAACTCAAAGAAAATTTTGTCTACATTGTGATCTCTTCATTAATCAAAAATTGCTGAACGTAAAAGTCTTTTTTATTCTAGATTGTAACACTTTTACATCCAGTGAACAAAAAACAGTCACTTTGACAATCGATTTAGGTCATGTAAATGTCAACATTTTTTATCAGTTTTCAAAAAAAGGAATTTTTGTCGCATCAAACGTCAATAATAATAAAACCAAGCAAATGCTTGAAAAAAAAATATATTTCGACGACTATGGATTCGCAACAAGCGAATGCATGACAAAAATGTAGAAAAAATTTTTTGTTGAGAATTTACTTTTCTTTAATTTTGATAACTACGTATTTTGCTCAAAAATTGATACGGGCCTGACAAGGGGTGCAAAATTAATATAATTATATTTTTTGAGTCCCAACAGAACAGATTAAAATTTATTCCAGCTTGTCCGGAATTGCTCCTGCTATTAATGTACTCGTCGACTGTCCTAAATATTGTGCTTTTATTTTACTTTAATTTTCGGATTATCTATACCATAAAATCGGTGGTCTCTTCCTTTGTATGTATTTTTGTTCACTATCTCCTCCGAATATACTGAACCGATTAAATTGTATGATAGCTTCAAATTTTGCTAATTTTTAGACTTAAATCGTAGGCCAGTTTTTATTTTCAAAAAAAAATACCAAAAATTAAAGTAAAACTAAGTTATACTTAATTTAATAAAATCGTGTAATTTTAAATCACAAATATTCAATGTTTATCTATAAAAAATTTTGTATGTATAATTGGTAAGATTGTATGTGTTTTTGATTGTGACATGTAACACCCTTTTCCACCGAAGCGTAGCTCGGGTGATTCACTAGCTTAATATAAAATTACATGTTGCTATCAGTTACAAAGATGACGAATGTTTGTTCATTACTTATATAACTATAATTTATGAATTTATTAAAAAAACTTAAAACGAACATTAACAAAACTTACTAAAAATGTTATTTATTTAAATACACTTATAACTCAGCAAAATATCTACAACATAGTAATTAATCGCTATCACAAGTGTCATCAGATGTCTCGTCGTTGACTTGTATTATTATTGGAGCAATGTCTTCTACGTCAAAACCCACCTCCCTGTCCCCCCACTTCTGTATAATGGCCTCTGCATGTGTAACGCAATTTGACCATGTTTCAGCTGTTACTTTACTTAACGCTTTTTGCCACATATTTAGGGTTTTTTCTACGCCGTACCCATCTTCACCTATATGCTTATTATAATAAGTTTTGGTAATCCCCCAAACATTTTCAGGGGGGTTGAAAATACAATGGTAGGAAGGAAGTAGGAGCACAGTATGTCCATACTGTTCAGCAAGGTGGTTTGCGACATACGTTTTTGGAGGTTTGTGCCTGAAAAAAAGATCATTAGTACTTTAGCACACAAAATTCACTTAATATACTTACTGTACAGTACAACAAACTGCAATAATTCCATTTTTAATACATTCCCCTCAATATTCACTGACCGACTTGCTAACCAATCAATAATATCTTGTTGTTTCCAACTAGCTTGGGAATTTTATCGGCCAATGTGCTATGATAACTTGCGTTATTCATTGACAATAATTGATGGCTCCTCCAAATTTTTCAGAAGTAGGTGTGTTGTGGAGCCTTCTCAGTTTTCCGTTATTTAGAAAATTCCTGATTGCCAGCTCGCCTTGGAATTTGTGGACTGTATGAATTGTAGGTTTCACTGAATTATACACACGTTGAAAAGCAAAAGAAGTAATTTATTGCCATAAACTAACACACAAACATTTGAACATTTACAAAGAATTAGCTTTCGGAGTGCGGACCGGTTCGCATGCTGCCACGTTGACAGATGGAACGTAAGTGAGGTGAACGGCGAGGCAAAGCCCGCTTGACAGTCTACTGCGCACAGTATGAATTCAGAATGCAAGAGAGGCGGCAAAAGTTTATAAAGTCCTTAACAAGGTGTTCGAACCATTTTAAAAATTCTCCTAATTTATTTCCCCGTGGTAATCCGGGTTTTTGTGCTCGATGTAAATATTTATGAGGCACCAGGAATAAATCCATCTATCTCACAGCATGAAGGACGATACATCTTAGAAAATAGATAAATAATATTATTTAAATTCAGTTATTACACTTATGATGCTAACCTTTTTCCACCTGATTTTAATTTTGTAACGCTTTTTTATTATCATGTTGCCATGACCTACAAACAGTGCCATTTTCGAAAATCCACGTTTTGTGTAAGTATACAAATTGTGACGGTTTTCTCTTGCTGCAGATTTTTAAATGTACTTCCTTCAAGACACCACTCTGCGGAAAGCAATGTGATCCAATTCCATGAGCCCTCAGCGTGGATTATCCTTTTTCCAGCGGAATCCTATATCTTTCAGGACCTTTTCTAACGAAGATATTCCTCTTTTGTAAATATATCTTTTCTTTAAAATTCGCAATACAGATGTCCGAGTAATATTTTGTTCTAACAAAAAAATATCCTTACTTGTAATGTTCAGCAATAGAGAGTAAATGATTCACTTACTGTTTTGGTATATTTCATAAACCACATTTCTTATGGCTATTTGATCGAAATCGTCAATGTCCACTACGGGCTGAGTTCTCTGCTTTTTCTGCTTCGCACTTTCGATATGTTCATTTGATTTTACCGTCTGTGAAACCGAACTAACGGTTGGTATACATACTTGCAAAGCATTTGCAACTCTCTATAATAAATAAAACACTATAATGTAATAATACAATAATTATACATTTATTCCACAATGTAACTAACCTCTTGTACAGCCTGTGCCATACCAGTGCCGTAAGCTGTGCCATAAGCTGTGCCATATATCTGTACCTATATGACATATTGTTAAAGAATGCTAGCTCCTCGTTGGCTGCATAGTCATTAATTATGTATTACAATTGCACCACGTTGGGTGACCTTATGTTGTATATTGCAGTTATCCCATATATTTGAAATAGTCATATAATTTATGTATTTAGTATTTTACTTTCAGCTTGCCCTTAATTAATACAATGTCCCGTTAGTTAAACTATAATTGCTTTCAAATCAAGTACTCTTATTTCAGGATGGTTCGCCAAATCTAGATCTGTATTAGTTGAATTTCAAATTATATTTAATGACACTTGCTGTCAAACTGATTTCCACACCTTCTAAAACCAGGTATTGACAAATCTATTTTTTACATTGGCATAATTATTAATTAATTTATTAAAATAATTACTGTTTTGTATTTTACTTTTTCCCTATTGCTCGTTATTTAAAATGTTTTGATATTAATTACTAACACAAACCTTATCACTTCTTAAGCTCACTCTGCAAATATCCAAACACTACTGCTCCCTCTCTCAAGAGAACCCGATGCTCACCTTGTGTGATACCTGTAAACTGTTCCTGTCAACCAATTCCAAGATTCCGCTGAATCCGGCCTCAATCCCCTCATCAAACGTCAACTTCAACTCCAATAGACTCCTGGTAAGTTTCAGCTTTATAAATAAATCTGATCTTATCTTGTTTATTCCTTAGATAGTCCTCTGCACTCAACCATCCCTTCAGAAGCAATCCAATTCTGTTAGCACGTCTACTAACCTCTTTCTAGATGAATGATCTTACTTCCATACAACCACCAATGTCAAAAATAAATATTTAATTATGTGTCACGTTCACCAATAAATCCAATCTTCTCCAATTCAGTAGTTTTCTGGTTCTTTCTATGTAATAACTGTGTTCGATAATCTCTTCCTAGATCGTCCAGTCCCAATAACATTAATATTTTACTTTCATTTTGTTGTACCTCGTAGATTTGTTAACAGCATTACTATTTGTATATAACCAAACAACTATACAAATAATGCATACATTTCTAGTTCTATGGCACTGGTATGGCACAGGCTGTACCATAAATGGCACAGGCTGTGCCATAAGCTGTGCCATTGCAGTGCCATAAGCTGTGCCATTGCAGTGCCATAAGCTGTGTCATATATCTGTACCTATATGACATATATAGTAGGTTGTTGTATTTGTCAGAAATATGGGCCTAAGGTATGGAAATTATCGTTTGCCAAATAGATCTTCGGCAATGGAGATGTTTCAGCAGTCATCGACGCCCTCAATGCCGCTAAAAAAAAAAGAAGAGGCAATCCCATAGGTTCATGTTGAATGCGCCTTGAAAAGGACAGACAATCGCTATCGTTGAATTGAATGTTACAAATCCCGTTCTGCAAAGTATGGCAATAAACGAGCTTCAAACATAACCCCTAGAACCTATTATAAATGCTTTGGATGTAGTAAATATTTGTGTAAAGATTGCTTTGAAACCACACACGAATAGTATGCCTGAGAATTTTAGACACCGCACCTTAGGAGATTTGGGTTTGAATCCCAGTTGAGTCAACTTTCTTATATGATCAAGTTTAAAATGTATTGATAGCTAAATAAAATAAAAACTGTGTAAACATGTGTGTGTTTTCTTACCTTTCATAATGGCATCTCGGCTTATTCACTTTCACTACCACAACCAAGCATGCATGTAAACCTAATTAAATAAAAAATAAGTAAATAAAACACAGGTGTACATTTTACAATCATTTATTGCAAGCAAAGCGTACATATTAAAGCGAACAATGTCCCCAAGCAAGGGTATCTATTTTATTTTCACAAATGTATCTCCTATCATCTGCGCTACTAAGAGCTACTTTGGTTTGACTTACACTATGTACAGTATGGCATTTAGCTCTAATTAAATTTTGGTTTCTAACAGCATCCTTGTTATCAAACAAACTTTCTTCTTCTTCACGTGCCAATGCGTTACCGGATTTTGGCTATCATTCTAGCTATCATAACTTTATTCGTAGCTGCTCGGAAAAGTCCAGTTGTTGTTGTCGAGAACCACGTTCTTAGGTTTTTGAGCCAGGATATGCGCTTTCTTCCCGGGCCCCTCTTCCCTTCCATTTTCCCCTGTAGAACTAACTGTAGTAGTCTATATCTCTGTTCATTCCTCATAATTTGGCCTAGGTATTCCAGCTTTCTTTGTTTAACTGCTTTCATAATTTCCATAGATTTACCTAGTTGTTCTAATACCCTTTTGTTAGTGACATGTTGGGTCCATGATATTCGCAAAATGCGTCTATACAGCCACATCTCAAAGGCTTCCAATCTTTTGTTTGAGGCTTCTGTCACCGTCCAGGATTCCACGCCATACAGGAGAACGGGAAAGATGTAGCAGCGGAGTAATCTAATCCTAGTTTTCAGACTTAACTCCCTGCATTTTAATAATTTCGACATTCTAATGAACGCCGTTCTTGCCTTTTCAATACGACACCTTATTTCCAATGTGTGATCCCACTGTTCGTTAATTGTGCTGCCCAAGTAGTTGAGTGTTTCGACTCGTTCCACTCTTTTCTGATTAATAAGTAGTTCTCCTTGTGGTATAACGTTTTTAGTTACCACCATGTACTTCGTTTTTGAGATATTGATGTCGATACCAAATTCCTGGCTACTTTGTGACACTTTGTTTGCCAATTCTTGTAAATCGTCCAGATTCTCTGCCAGTATTATGGTGTCATCGGCAAATCTTATGTTATTAATCCTCTCCCCGTTCACATTTATTCCTTTCGATGTATTGAGTAGGGCTCTACTGAATATTTCTTCAGAATAGATGTTGAATAAAAGCGGTGATAATATGCAGCCCTGTCGTACACCGCGTTGGATTTCAATGGCCTTGGATAACTCTCCTTTACATTTGACTTGAGCAGTTTGATTCCAGTAGAGATTTTTTATAATGCGAAGTTCTTTATCGTCTGTTCCAATTGTTTTCAGTATTTCGATAAGTTTATGGTGTTGTACCCTATCGAATGTTTTTGTGTAATCTATAAAGCATATGTGGACATCGCAGTTCACATCCCTACATCGTTGGATGAGAACCTGTGTACAAAACAAGGCTTCTCGTGTTCCTGTTGCTCTTCTGAAACCAAACTGTGTAGGACCCATATGTTGCTCACAACGTGCGTATAGGCGTTGGTGTAATATTTTCAAAAATGCTTTCAGTAGATGACTCATTAAGCTTATTATTCGATAGTCATTGCATTTTTTGGAATTTGCTTTCTTGGGAATGCCAATGAACGTAGAGTTAAGCCATTCAGTGGGGATAGTGCCTGAATCTTAAATTTTATTGAATAAAGCAGTCAACCTTTTGATGTTTTCGTCGTCTAGGAGTTTTAGAAGCTCTACTTGTACGTCATCGGGGCCAGGCGCTTTTCCTTATTTCATGTAAGACAGTGCTTTCTTTACCTCATCTGTTGTGATGGATGGACCAGTAATGCATTCAGGTGTATCTATGTTGGTTTGGTCATCTTTAAATAGCTCTTTTACATAGTCTTGCCACTTTTCGATTGTTTTCGGTTTGTCTGTTATCCATATTCCGTGTTCATCAACCAAATTACCAGGTGGTCTTGGTTTATATAGACATGCTGCTTCTTTAACTTTTGTATGTAAATTGAAATGATCATGAAGTTTTTCAAGGTCTTCTATTTCCTTACATCTATCATTCAACCACCCTTCTTTAGCATATCTTATTTTTCTTCTTATTTCTTTATGAATGTTATTATATTCTTTTTTGTTTGTGCTTTTTGCTATTCTTCGTTTGTCCATTAGAAGTAGTATCTGATCTGTCATCCAAGGTTTCCCTTTTTGTGCGTCTTTTTTAAGATAGTGTTCTTTTGTTACTGTTATTGAATTCTTAAATACGTTTAGTTCTTCTTCGATATTACTTTTTATTTCTACTTGTCGAAGTTCATGGTTCAAGCGTTGGGCGGCGTCTTCTTTGATATTTTCATTTTTAAGTTTTTTCAGATCCCAATTTACAACCTTGTTTTTCTTGGCTATTTTCTTTAATTTTAATCTAAAGTTTCCTATTAATAGGTTGTGGTCGGAGTTTATGTCTGCTCCTGGATATGTTTTAACAGATAAACAGCTATTTCTAAAACGTTTGTTTACAAGTATAAAGTCTATCTGGTTGCGCAACACTTTAGTTGGATCATCTGCTGGAGCTTTCCAAGTATAAAGCCTTCTTGGATGTAATTTGAACATAGTGTTAAGTACGACCAGTGAATATACTGAGTCTGTCGCCTCGTTCATTCCTGGCACCTAAGCCGAAGGGTCCTATTAATTGTCATTGCTTGCCTTTACCTATTTTGGCATTAAAGTCCCCCATTACTATTATAATTTTGTTGTTATTTAGTGACTTCAATATATTTGTTAACGAGGCATAAAATTCCTCAATCTCGTCCTCACTGCTATTCGACGTCGGTGCATAGGTTTGTACAATATTAAGTTTTATTGGACTAGTGTTTATTTGCACTAATAGTAGTCTTTCTGAAATCGGTAAAAAATTAGTAACAGATTTGGAAATCTTTTCATTGATTATGATTTCTACTCCATGTAGGTGGACGTCAGCAGTGATTCCAGAATAGTACACTTTATGTTTATATATATTATATATATATTATCAAACAAACACTCCAAATAATCGTCGAAGCAAATTTTGTTCTTAACTACATTTGCCAGGACTCCTTTAGCCTTTTTAACAGCATCTTTACCTTCAACTCTTACACTGTACATTTTCGATCTCACACCAATAAATTCTGTGATTATTTACCGTTACACTCGTCTTTCATTAGACCTGGCACTTTCTTATTCGCTAATGGGATGTTGTAAACATTGTCTTCAGGATAATCGCTTGTATCAAATATATTAATGTCTCGTTTCATAACATTATAAACATCTTTGCATGTTATGTCATACAAAAGACTATCCGTATTTGAATACAACAGTTTACAATCTTGATAACTAAAATTACGCAACATGTAATTATAATGAAAATCGTATAAACAAGTTTTACTTATATCTAATATGGACATACCTACACATATCGGTTTCTTAAAAAATATTTCCAACTTCGATAATTCTATAGCTAAAAGATTTTCACTATATATTGTTCTACTATGGAAATTAGGTGGTGATATGTAATGATTAGCCCCATATCTTCCATGCCATCGCGTTACTAATTTAACTATTTTGTGCTTACGAACATTCTCCATGGTTTTACCGAAAACAGTATTATTCATTAATTTGAACAAATTTTTCTCGAATTCGTTTTTTGCGTTTGTTCTAAGTTGAGTGTTTAACTCAATGTACGGTTTTAACCACGGAGATTGATCAAATACTAATATGCGATGGATTTTTGTAACATTTAAACCTGCGGCGATAGCTTGTTGTAAGTTCCTATAATGAATCACATATCGTTCTTTTTTATTCAACATTGTCATTAGTTTTGGTAATTTTGAGTTTGGTGGAGTAGCATGATCACAACACATTGGTAAATCTGCGTGAAGAGTGTGCAGCATGATATCGTTTGGATATTCAATATCTACTTCTAATATGTACTCTCGTGATAATTCATCGTCGATACTGTTAACATCAAAGCAGCTCATTTCTGTAAGTGTTAAAATCGAAAATTGTTGTAGGGTAAGTGCTGCATCATCGCCCATCCATACAAATTATTTACGTCGTAATACAAATTGTACCTTGAGGGTTGCGTGGGGTTATAGTCCGCTGGTTAATATTTATTGTTTGCCTTAGAATATTTTTTCAAACTTTGACTAATACCACCGCGAATGCCCCGCTCGATAAACCGCAGCATATCTACATATGATACGAATTCGAGTTCTATTTTTGTATATTTTAACATCGCATCCCAGGTATATTTAGGTAATGTGTAATAATGAGCGGGTTCTAATCCGTACGTTTTATGACAACTCGCTCGAAAGTTTTCAAAAATATCTGCCAATAACAAAATATCTGTTTTGAGATATAAATTTAAGTAATCTGTAATAGTTTACCAATTCAGATCATTCCAGATTTGGTTTGCATGCGCGTAATCACCATCTGAAATTTGGATATCTTGTTAGGCCTTTGTGATGTAAGATTCTGGGCAATCTTTCCAAGCAGCATCAAAAATACAAAAGGTACACTTGGGTGCAATTTGACGCCGCCGGCTCAATCGGTAGTAGGGTCGCGGAATTGATATTGGTAGAGTTAATTAAGTATACAAATGCCCAGTGCGCCAACAATTTTTGAAGGTACGACAATTGCACCCCGGTGAACTGTGGAGAAATTGTAAACTCAGTACCTAGCACATAATACTCCCTGTAAGATGGCTCCGATAAAATAACCGAACCGTAGCTAACACAAATCATATACAGATAATTTAAGATAGTTTAATTTCATGCGTAAATGGGCTATATAACTTTTACATTGACAATCTTAATTCTAGCATGAAATGAAGGATGAGAGCCGCCTTAATTAAGTAACACATGCACTAAATGTACTTACAGTTTGGACAAACATATACGTTACAACAAGTTAAAACTGGGCCACCTCGTCAGCGGCTCGCTGCGACAGACTCGAAGCTCTGGATCTGGGCGTCGTTGCGATCGTGGTTCGACGTCGGCCGAGAACGTTTTGCGGTTGTCGGTGGCCTAGGGGGCCGACAATAACAGCGCCGCTCTCACAGGTCGAAAGGCCAAACCTCGGGGCTAATTACCTCCGAAAAACGGTACCCTCTTGTGCCCTAATTGAGCGCCGGCGACAAGGGGAAGCGGGCCCGTGAAGGCTCGACAAATCGCCTCGCGAAACGTTGCGGCACGTGGCCCAGCAGGTCCAGCGACTCCAGGACGAAAACGCAAATTGCGTCAAACACGGCTCGAAGGCGAAATGTTGCCTAGTACGTCTTGCTGTAAGAGGAAAAACAGGGCTCTAATAGAACACGCACGGACAGGCCTCTCAGCGTAAAATAGCTACTCACCCCAGAATGGTTTTTGGGCGCAGAAAAGGAACAGCTCGAATATGCTAACACCAAATAGATCCGCCTTAGCGAAGGAAACCAATGTCCTTAATTATGTTTGGGGGGCTTCAATCCACGAAAACGTGAGGGCATTCCTAAATTCACGTCTCCAACTCGACCAAATAGCCCTAAATAAGCATCCCCGAACTAGTGAATAGCACTAAAGAACTGCTCGCTTCGAAAACTGGCGAAGAAGACGCGTAGCGAGTCTCGGCCTGCTAATGGTTTTTCCAGATAAAAGCTATCGCCAGAAGACACGGCCGAACGCCAATGCGCAACGCGCGGGAAAATAGCGTTTAAATTCAAAATTATGGCAGGCGGCGCATTCTGCACGTAACAACTCCCCCCTTACCAGAACAGAAAAATTTCGCAGAAATTTTTTCTACACCAAGAAATCTACGCCAGACAGCTCGGTCAGACAAAAAAAAGGAAAAAAACCAGAAAGGGCATCACCCCGCTAATACGCTTACGAACACACACACTTGAAAACCCAAACCCACCCCACGATAAGGCAACTACTTGAGAAGGCGGTAGGGACCCCAAGAGGCACCCGTGGCCAGATCAACTCCACGACAGGGATCAAGACGGCTCGTCGCTGCTGGGTGAAAATGCTGCGCCGGTGAGCAGTCCCGTAACGACCCATCGCGAGGAAGCTCCAACCCCAAGAACCCCTCAACATCACCCCGTATCTTCCCAAGTACCTCCCCTGAAAACTTCCTACAAAACAAAACCCCGAGGCGGAAGCAAGACCTCCACAGTTGAGGTACTGTGAGACCGAAATGGGACAACACTAAGCAACGAAGACGGTTAGGGTTCTTCTTTTGACGCTAAAGGGGAGAAGGTAACCCCGGGAAAAGAGGGCCACAGAAACCAGAGAAGTGATAGGCAGAGCCAACATACACGCCATTCAACACACATACTGACCGAGAGACCCTGCAGCGCCCCGAACGGCCTGGAGGAAATCTCTACAAGTCTTAATCCCACTCACACCCAAGATCCATTCCGCACCAAAGACCACAATCACACCAGTTCAAAGAGAAGTAAATTATAAGCACAGCCAGATTTCATCACACTCGCACCAGAGGATCCATTTACAACAGAGAAAACATCCACACCAGACGAGAAAGGCGAGAAGCCAGATACAGCTCATAAAACAGAAGGCGAAGGATGAAGGACTAACCGGCTCCAACACAACATTATACAACACAAGGACATATCAGACCGCGATAGCGGATCTCTACCAATCGTTCTTCCAGAAGGCAAACTCGGCACTAGCCGAAGTAACATTCGCAATAAAAAAAAACCGATAGGGCCATACCCTAAAAAAAAACCTCACAGGAGGCAAAACACGACGCCAAAGTTCCTAAGGGCGACCTACCCAAAGATGCCTCGAAGAAGGGAAAGCAAGTTGAAAACGCTCCCCAAAATAGTGACCTACCCTACAATTGCCCAACCAACCCCCCTAGACTCTATATGAGGAAAACAAGATGAAAACGTTTCCTAACAGTGACCTACCCTACAAATGCCCAACCAACCACCCTAAACTCTATACGAAAGGGACACTAGTCCATAGCCGAGTCGTCATATGGCTTCAAATCTTTGGCGTGCCAAGAACCCTTCATCACATATATCCGGATCTTTAAGCTCATACACCCACCGAGAGAATTTCCGATTAATAATAAACGGGCCCACAAACTTCGCGGCGAGCTTGGCCGTGAATTGGCGTGCGGCATCCGACAACACGTAGTTCCTACGCAACACGGCTTGTCTAAGAACATACTCTAGGGGACGGCGGCGAAGATCGTAACGCGCTTTAGATTTCTCATACGCTTTACCTAGCCGACGTTTTACCTCTACATAAAGTTTATTGATGAGCGAGGCACGGGCATTCAAGTCTTTACTACGATCGAATTGGAGCTCAGGGTTCTCGTTGTCCGGGGGAGATTCGTGCTTAATCGAGATCTCTCTACCAAAATTAATAAAGTACGGGGTCTTCCCCGTAACTTCATGAACCGAAGTGCAAATCGCGCAAGCGACATGAGAGAGATATCTGTCCCAATCTTGATGATGATCGGCGACATACGCGGTCAACATGGTCTTCAACACTCGATTTATACGTTCGGTCGGGTTGGCTTGAGGGTGGTAATTGGCTGTAAACGAAATCTTACACCCATATCGGTTCGCTAGGGACTGAAATTCGCGGCTACGAAATTGGACGCCATTATCACACACAATGCGCTTTGGAGCGCCAAACATCAAGAAAACATCTTCCTCAAAATGGCGGGAGACCAAATTAGCAGACGCGGAGCGCAAGGAGAACGTGAGTGCGAATTTACTAAAGCAATCGGCCACAACCAGAATATACGCATATCCTCGCGATGATCGAGGCAACGGGCCCACAATGTCACCACAAATGACTTCCCAAGGCTTCGAGATAAGGGAATGACCTCCCATAAAACCAGCAGGGGCTCTTTGTTCGGGTTTAATGCGCTGACACGTTTCGCAACGGCGGACATACGCGGCTACGTCGTATCGTAATCTCGGCCAATAGTACTTATGCGCGATACGATGGAAAGTTTTATTTACGCCAGTGTGACCAGCGGTGGGGTCGTCGTGATTCTGCCTAATAACTTCGCGGCGCCGGGGTTTAGGGACCACGAGCTTCCAATGGTCTTCTTCATCATCCGCTAGATCAGGGTAGTTAGACCGATCATACTTAAACAGCTGACCGTTATTAAGTCGCCACTGAGGAAATTTTCGAGGGTTAGTTCAAATCTGTTGACACATACGCCTATACCACGGGTCGCGAATAGGTTCGGGTGGAACATTAACTGTATCAATAACCGGAACAGCACGAGATAGAGTATCCGGCACAACATGCTCTTTGCCTTTACGATGGACAATGTTGAAGTCATACTGCTGCAGACGGACAGCCCAACGCGCAATGCGACCAACCGGGTCCTTAATATTGTTAAGCCACTTCAGGCTATAATGGTCTGTCACCACGGTAAATTTTGTTCCCTCAACATACGGTCTAAGTTTCTCTATCGCGAAAAGGACAGCCAAACATTCACGCTCAGTCGTGCTAAAGTTGCGCTCATTCTTAGTCAGCGAACGGCTAATGTAACAAATGACCTTTTCACCATCGGCCTGTTGTTGGGTAAGGACCGCGCCGATGCCATAACCCGAGGCATCAGTTTGTATTACAAAGGGCACGGAGAAATCCGGGCATGCCAAAATCGGGGCCGAAATCAAGTGTTCCTTGATTGTGCGAAAAGCATATTCACAACGCTCATCCCATACGAACTTAGCGTTCTTCCGAAGAAGAGTCGTCAGCGGGCCTATAAGTGACGAGAAGTTTGGTACGAAGCGTCGATACCATGACGCCATACCGATAACACGGCGTACCTCGGAAACCGAACCAGGAGTAGGGATACGCGTGATCGCCTCCTCTTTTTCCGGGTCGACCAGCAAACCCTTCGAATTCACCAAATAACCAAGATACTTAAGCTCGGGCTTACAAAAGTGGCATTTGTCCTTACTTAGGGTAAGGCCAGCAAACAACAAACGAGATACAACCTCCCGAAGAACTGACAGGTGCTTATCGAAGGTGGGCGTACAGATCACAATATCGTCAAGGTATGTAAACACATAGGGCTCTAAATCGGCGCCAACTACACGGTCGATTAACCGCTGCCAAGTGGCCGAGGCCGTATGCAAACCGAACGGTAGGCGACAAAACTGATACAACCCGCGATTGGGGACAGTAAACGCAGTCAAAGGCCTCGAGGAGGCTGCAACAGGAATTTGCCAATACGCCGATTTAATATCGAGAGTAGTGAGGTAGTGCGCATCACGAAGTTTATCCAGCGTGCTCGATACATACGGAATAGGGTAAGCATCAGGCTGACTAACTTTATTGAGACGGCGAAAATCAACGCAAAAACGATAGCTATCATCCTTTTTCCTGATCATGACAATAGGTGATGACCAAGCGGAAGTGGACGGTTCCACAATTTCCTCTTCCAACATCTTTTCCAACTCCAGATCCACCTGTTTCTGAAGAGCAGGGGAAATAGGATAGTATCGCTGTTTGATAGGGGGCGAAGTCGTCTTAATTTCATGCTCAACTAAATGCGTACAACCGAGTTTATCTTCCATCTGCTCAAAAATGTTCTTAACGAATACGTCAAGTTGCTAGTTCTGAGACTGCGTCAAATGTTCGACGGCCTGGATAGCGTTCACGACAGGAACTAAGCCATCCTTAGAAAACGTCCATTCATTACTTCGAAGGTCCGGCACGATACCCATGCGACGCCAAAAATCAGTACCCAAAATTAAAGCATGTGGTACAGAAGGCACAACTATTACGTCCATAAAGCAAACTTTGTCGCGAAGAGTTATCGGGGCCGTGACAGTCCCTAAGCTTCGACATTCCATGCCATTAGCGATACGACACACGGGGGCTTGACTTGACTCAAGTCGACAATGGCCTTTTACCAATTCCCAACCTTCTCTATCTAGAATCGTGCGTGAAGCGCCAGAATCCAATAATACAAGAAGCTTATTTCCAAAAATAGAGATCTGTAGATAGGGTCGCTCATCAGGGCCAGCATGACTCAAAATAAAATCTAGAACCGCTTTTGAACAGGAGGCCTCCATAACAGAACTAGTGACCTGAGGATTTTTTCTAACGCAAGCTAGTCGGTCTCCTAACGGCGCTGAATTCCGTTTCCCGAACACGAAGGGCACGTCCTAATCGTAACGTCGGGTTTCCCGCAGCGAAAACAATGACGTCTCCTCGGCGAGGGACAATCGATAGAACGGTGATTAAGTTGACTGCAATTCCAACAACGCGGTGGAGAAGCACCGACAGGATTATTCAATTTTGCGAAAGAATCTCTAGAGGGAGCGCAATTATCATTGGGTGAAACGGCGATCGTATGAATCCTAGGATGGGCTCTAGGCCTTTGATACGCGAGGTCAGGTTCTAACATGCGACTAACGTTAGTTGGGGGCCCACGAAACCCTTGAGCACGTACGTGTGCATCTTCAATTGCCTTACAAGTTTGGATCAAATTTGCGATAGTATGGATAGTCTCCAGGGCCAAATGTGTTTGGAAATGCGGCAATAAGTTTCGTCGGATCAAGCTAAGCCGCGTATACGTCGAGGGCACCGAAGGTAAACGGCGGAATAAATTTTCCATGACAGCCACGAATACAGTGACCGGCTCGTCAGCACCTTGAGTGCGATTCCGAATCTCATCCCATAACCCGGACTCATAATCGCAAGGGAGAAAGGCAGCACGCAATGCCCTAACTAAAGCATCCCAATCACATACTGTATCCCTAATCGAACGGTACCAAATTAATGCGTGATCAGTAAAGAATTCGACAGCTGACCGGAAGAGTTGCTCTTTCGAAACGCCACGTGCGATACGTAATTCCTCTATTCTTTCCAGAAAACTAGACAACCCCGAATGGCCATCAAAACTAAGGTTCCATTTATTAATCGGTAAGTAATTGTTACAGCGAGACGCGGGTTCAAACGCTTGGGTGCTATTTAGGCCCAAAGGCGATTGGAATGAACGAGGGTTACTAATGCCAGGCAAACTAAATCGGACTTGCGAGGGAAACTCGACAGGAGCTCTAGATTGACTCTGAGGATGATCGTGCGCATCATCGAGACTTTGCTCATCGACCTGCGAATAATTGTCATCCAAATTTAATAAGTTAGCCACGCGTGAAACCGAAGGTGCTGTAGTTTCGCTAACCGACGCTAATTTCACTTCCAGATCATCCATAGCTGTTAAGCAGCGATTGTACAACTCATTCCTCCTATCGCACAAAGATCCCGTAGGGTTCAAGCGTTCCAGACGATTCGACACATGCAACAACCTAGTCTGAAGGCGCTTATAATCGTTGCCATTACGAACAAGATGTCCCAGGGCCGAAATTTCCTCCACTAAAATTCCCAGTTTCCGGAAACAAATATCTAGTTCCTCCTCAATATTCAATTCAATTCCGGGAAAAGATGCATTCCCAGATTTCTCCAATCTAATCCGTGCACGCAAGAGCTTACGCTTATCTCCAGAATTACCGTCACAACAGACACCCCTAATTCGCAGTTCGTAATCTAACTCCTCTACAAGAAGCCGATCGACATCCATACTGAATGATTATGACAAGAAAACCCAGTAGAAAATTGACAGATAATAAATAATAAAAGCGCGCGACGCGAAGGCGCACGAGGGACGCAACGTGCAAAACTTTGATAACTAATCACGATCAAAGAATGTCTTATTACTAAATTTAGAAAAACAAAACGCGGGCTACCAGCGTACAATCGCAAGAAGTTCTCCAGGCACTTATCAAATAATCCAGAAGCAAAAAAAATTGAACGCGGTCCAATAGCAATAACCTCCGAACCAGAGCACAATTACATAAATTTACAATATTTAAAATAATGGATTAGGTTCATGCACAAATCTTAATAACTAATGGAATAAATATAGCTTAAAATACTGTTAGTACAACGCATGCAATATTATCACTAAATATTTAAATCGGCGCAAAACATCCTAACAATTCGAATGCAAAAGAAATGGTTCGCTAGCTACGGTTATCACATTAACTGGCAAAATTTGGAAACGCCAAAGCACACTTAACAAAAACGGGCCTCACGTTCGGCGCCAAATCCTTCTTGTTAGGCCTTTGTGATGTAAGATTCTGGGCAATCTTTCCAAGCAGCATCAACAATACAAAAGGTACACTTGGGTGCAATTTGCCGGCCGCCGGCTCAATCGGTAGTAGGGTCGCGGAATTTGTATCGGTAGAGTTAATTAAGTATACAAATGCCCAGTGCGCCAACAATTTTTGAAGGTACGACAATTGCACCCCGGTGAACTGTGGAGAAATTGTAAACTCGGTACCTAGCACATAATACTCCCTGTAAGATGGCTCCGATAAAATAACCGAACCGTAGCTAACACAAATCATATACAGATAATTTAAGATAGTTTAATTTCATGCGTAAATGGGCTATATAACTTTTACATTGACAATCTTAATTCTAGCATGAAATGAAGGATGAGAGCCGCCTTAATTAAGTAACACATGCACTAAATGTACTTACAGTTTGGACAAACATATACGTTACAACAAGTTAAAAATGGGCCACCTCGTCAGCGGCTCGCTGCGACAGACTCGAAGCTCTGGATCTGGGCGTCGTTGCGATCGTGGTTCGACGTCGGCCGAGAACGTTTTGCGGTCGTCGGTGGCCTAGGGGGCCGACAATAACAGCGCCGCTCCCACAGGTCGAAAGGCCAAACCTCGGGGCTAATTACCTCCGAAAAACGGTACCCTCTTGTGCCCTAATTGAGCGCCGGCGACAAGGGAAAGCGGGCCCGTGAAGGCTCGACAAATCGCCTCGCGAAACGTTGCGGCACGTGGCCCAGCAGGTCCAGCGACTCCAGGACGAAAACGCAAATTGCGTCAAACACGGCTCGAAGGCGAAATGTTGCCTAGTACGTCTTGCTGTAAGAGGGAAAACAGGGCTCTAATAGAACACGCACGGACAGGCTTCTCAGCGTAAAATAGCTACTCACCCCAGAATGGTTTTTGGGCGCAGAAAAGAAACAGCTCGAATATGCTAACACCAAATAGACCCGCCTTAGCGAAGGAAACCAATGTCCTTAATTATGTTCGGGGGGCTTCAATCCACGAAAACGTGAGGGCATTCCTAAATTCACGTCTCCAACTCGACCAAATAGCCCTAAATAAGCATCCCCGAACTAGTGAATAGCACTAAAGAACTGCTCGCTTCGAAAGCTGGCGAAGAAGACGCGTAGCGAGTCTCGGCCTGCTAATGGTTTTTCCAGATAAAAGCTATCGCCAGAAGACACGGCCGAACGCCAATGCGCAACGCGCGGGAAAATAGAGTTCAAATTCAAAATTATGACAGGCGGCGCATTCTGCACGTAACAATCTTTTAGCTTACTATAAAAGTGGTCTTTTGACCGTAATTTATTTTGCGATAATGTATCAAAGGAAATTATATAATCATAGGGAAATACGCCTTTACGTGTTAACAGAGATAGTTGATGTTTAATTAACTCCTTGTTCTCAGCCTGTAGAATTTTGAAATCCTCTTTATTTAAATAAGAAGCCAATTTATCTAATCCAGAATTCATAAATTTGAACGAATCGAAAAATCTGAATTTTAAATTTTTGGCGTCACTGTGAGTTTTTGTGAAAGAAATATATCTATTTTTATTCTGAGGTAACACATATATCTGACCTGGAAAGGCTGTAACAACATCTTTGATTAAGAAATGACTATCATTGCCGCTAAGATTGTGATAAACAACTGGTATTACTCGATCGATTTTATAATTTAAGTTACAGCTTTGATGTGCCGCACCCCTATACTTGCCTGTAAAGTGACAATGATCTTTTACTTTGATATCATCCTCCACAAAAGGTTTCTCACAAATATAACAATGTGTTGCATCCCGATATTCGCGTTCTTCCAATTCGTTTAGCATTATCATGGGAACTATATTTTTAAAATGGCTACTCAAATCCAATCCAATTTTATGTAATTCCTTTCAAAACCATTGCATACAATCTAAACCCGTATATGATTTATAATGTGAAAGTGAATCATCATACAAACATTTTAGATAACAACCTATGCTGCAAGCTTCATGTTTTTGATACTTTACAGTATTTTTTCCGATGTTTTCACGTACAGGATTTAATAAACGTTCTATATCACTATATAAAATAAAAGGCGCGGTTTGTTGATATTTATAATTAGCGAAGGTTAGTTTTTCGCCCGGCCGAGGAAGATTAATTTTACACTCATTTAATTTTTTACAGTCAATTTCGTGAGCGTCTAGCCTTTGCTGATTATAAAAATAGTGCAGGCATCTATCACATATATAGCATTTACGTTTACGTTTTGCCAACTGGTTACTTACAAGTGTACTTAAATTTTTAATCCAGCAGTAATGGTAATTTACCTCGATTTCGGGGTCTCTGATTACAGTGCCGGGATTTAAATCTGACAGTTCATCGAGATCTATATCCATCATATCCCCGGGATCAGCAAACATAAGCAGGTTGACGTGGTTCTGTTTCTTGTCGGTAGTTAGATACGCGGGACATACACTAATTCCTCTTTTGTTGCTTCTGTTTAACACATATACATTGACGGAAATGTTTGGATTGTTTTTTTCAAATCTGGGAATTTGTGAAATTTTCACTGGGAAGTTCAATCCTTCACAATTCAACACATTCGAGTAATGGGAGTACGAAGATACTCAAGCGCTGTTAATGTGGTTGCTGTTGGTCAGATGTAGGGCTGACACGATCGCCCACGCAAAACAGGCCTCATCATCATTTTTCACGTTGATGCAAGCCTGCTTCTTTTTTATATATTGCGGTAGCTCGATGTACGAAGATGCGTGGAACACAGTACAACTGTTTATGTTCACGATTAAAGATATAACCTCGGATAACGCCCATCCACTTTCATGTTCTTCAAATTCGCTTATTTGATTCAAAATGGAATCTTCCACGTTATCGAAATACCACTGATTTAAGCTTGCGCGATTTTCGACATGTTCTTGTATAATTAAATTGTTTTTCGTGCTAAAATATTTCAAGTCTGTTATAACATTGTCTTTGGTCGTCTTAACAAACTCACCACAAAATTTTGTGTTCACTTTTAACACGGTTTGACGTTTTTTATACACATTCTTTATGCGGGGAGCAAATAAATGAAATGCATCTTGTAAAAACAATTTCGGCTCCTTATGTTTTAAATTAACTATTACTCCGGTTCTAAGTCTGCATTTATACGCATTCGCCATCTCTTCCAACACTATTCGAGCACTTCGCGCTTTTTTCTCGCCCCTGCACCTGTTTTGTTGACAAGATGAGCACATATAATTTTTTCATACCGTTTCAAGTGTCCACATATAGTTTCCAGATGACGTTTTTCACCAATATTTAAATTTTTCGCACAAATAGTTGTTTTTAACAACTGGAAATTTAATTTACAATGTTTTAATAGTTTTTCCAGTTTTTTGCGCTGCACACCAGCCTCCATAATGTTTTTATACGTATCTTGCACTATTTTTAACATCGCATCGGCGGTCTGTTTTTGTTCCTCCTCCATCTCGTACGCTCCTAGTCTTTCTAAGTCTGCTATATGATAATTTCAAAGCAGAACAATAACACTATCACTGACTGTATATTACATAGAATATTGTATATCAACTTCTTAAAATAGTTTAGTTTAAAGCAAGTAAATTTTACCAATAATTATATGATGTATTAGCACTTTTGGTTGTTGTTGCTCCATTAATTATCGTTAGACGAGCTCAACGAATTTAATTTGAGGCATTGCAAATTTTCAAAACACTTCAAAAAGGGCACAGTAACTCAACGTATAAACTAAGCCAGAGGTAAAACCCTTCCGACGTATTCGAATACAATGCAGAATTTATTAGAGACTTTTATATTAAAAGCTATATCAGCAGCTTCCTCACCACTAAAATTAATTAAATTTTCTTTGATAGCGTGCAGCGGATTCTCGGTTCGCTTTCAAGATTATGGTTTTCCTGCGAGATATTTTCAACAGGATACTCGGTTAATTAGTACTATCTAGGTTTTACTTTGTGATATTTGCAACAGGATGCTCGGTTGAGATTTCTGTTTATGGTTTCCAACATGATAAATTGTTAGCGGATATTTGGTTAGATGTATGTTATAATTAGATTACAGGTAGTTTCAGAGTATGACTACAGATGGCGCGTAATGTTTGATTACATTACAGTGGCTATATAAGGACAGTGTGGTCAATTTGAAAAAAAGCAGCCATTAAGAGTCGTCTCCACAACAACCAGCCACGCCCTTAGGTATTGTTCTGTGCACGGCCTGCTAAATTGTAAGACAAACGTCACCCTGCTAAATTATGACATAAACGTCATTTTTTACGGACTGGACATATGTGAAGTTCCGCGATGCTTTACAGATCGGTGTATACACACGATCGAGAAAATGTGCGCAATGTGAGATGGTCAAATGTGCAGTGTAACATTAATTTTACAATAATGTCAATAATATTACTTAAACAGAATAAAACGGCAAGAGACGACGTGAAACGTAAAGAATCGCTGCCAGCGATTAAAAATCCTCGTTAAAGAGCAACCTAATATCGGAATATAAGTCAATGTGTCCTTTGTTATCTTTTTTATTGTGTTTTTGTACATAAAAAACGAGAATTTACAACATTTTGCATTGGTCGACACAGAGACTACGTGCAAAAGCTCAACAAAAACTAATTTTTTGTATATTCATAATCAAACTGTTCTATTTATACCACCAGTTAATTTAGAGGAATATAATATTCAGTGTTACGTCTTTAATTTGATGCAATAATCTGTGTCATTAAGACATTTATATAGTATATTATAGCTTTCGATTTGGGCTAATGCGCAGTTTTCGCAAAAAGTATTTTACTTTAACTCGTTGACATTTACTTAGGCAAACGAAAATTTGGCATTCGCTTAGACGGCACACTGTAGAATTTTATGGTGATTATTTCATTCCACTTCATGTTGGGGCTACTTTCAATAATAAAGGACTTAGAAGCAGTTTTGTGTGACTATGTGTAATGTCGTAAAACGACTCTTAATGGCGGATTTTAAAACAACCAATCAGAAACATGACCAAAATTGACCACACTGTCCTTATATAGCCACTGTAGATTACATTACAGTGCCTTTATATAGACAGTGGCGACAATACAACTAAGCCACACCCCCGCCGCCATATTTATGCAAATTTCTAACGGGTGTTCATTTAAATCTGTGATCAGAGTCGACTGTGATACGTGTTTTACGTTTGGCAGTACTGAAAACACTCGAGATTTGCAGGTTAGGATTTGCGTCAGTTTGTGTCAAAACTGACGCAAAACCTAACCTACTAACCTCGAATTTGACATAGACTGACAATACACTTCAGTACTGCCAAAAGTATAACACGAATCGCAGGTGATTTAGCCGAAACATGGCGGCTAAAATCACGTGATCTAGGGAGCCAATCAAAAGTAGGACACCCCATTGTCGCCACTGTCTATATAAAGGCACTGTAGATTACATTACAGTGGCTATATAAGGACAGTGTGGTCAATTTTGGTCATGTTTCTGATTGGTTGTTTTAAAATCGGCCATTAAGAGTCGTTTTACGAAATTACACATAGTCACACAAAATTGCTTTTAAGTCCTTTATTATTGAAAGTAGCCCCAGCATGAAGTGGAATGAAATAATCACCATAAAATTCTACAGTGTTCTGTCTAAGCGAATGCGGAATTTTCGTTTGCATAAGTAAATGTCAACGAGTTAAAGTAAAATACATTTTGCGAAAATTGCGCATTAGCCCAAATCAAAAGCTATAATATACTACATAAATGTCTTAATGACAAAGATTATTGCATCAAATTAAAGAGAATTTATGGGTTATCTAACACTGAATATTATATTCCTCTAAGTTAACTGGTGGTATAAATAAAACGGTTTGATTAGGAATATAAAAAAAATCAGTTTTTGTTGAGCTTTTGTACGTAGTCTCTGTGTCGACCAATGCAAAATGTTGTAAATTCTCGTTTTTTATGTACAAAAACACAATAAAGAAGATAATAAAGAACACATTGACTTATATTCCGATATTAGGTTGCTCATTAACGAGGATCTTTAATCGCTGACAGCGATTCTTTACGTTTCACGTCGTCTCTTGCCATTTAATTCTGTTTAAGTAATATTATTGACATTCTTGTAAAATTAATGTTACACTGCACCTTTGACCACCTCACATTGCACACATTTTTTCGATCGTGGGTATACACCGCTCTGTAAAGCATCGCGGAACTTCCCATATGTCCAGTCCGTATAAAATGACGTTTATATCATAATTTAGCAGGGTGACGTTTGTCTTACAATTTAGCAGGCCTTGCGCAGAACAATACCTAAGGGCGTGGCTGGTTGTTGTAGAGACGACTCTTAATGGCTGCTTTTTTTAAAATTGACCACACTGTCCTTATATAGTCACTGTAGATTACATTAGAGTCCCTGTATATAGGTTACTAAGAGTTGGGCAAACAGCGGGATACATTTTGATTGGTTTGGATCACTTTTTGCAAGGCATGTGTGATAAAAGTGCCTTTTTTACATATTTTGTAACATGTTACGACCGATAGTTTCACATATGCAAATCTAAATTTTAACTAAATTGGCAGTATATTCTTAATAGTCGGTTCTAAAGTTTCTAAGAATGATTAATGCTATGAAAACTCTGGCATCAAAAGCAAGTTAGCAAGATTGGTTCCCATAACCTCTTTGTTCGACATATGTCAAATATCTAATTTGGATCAAAATGTATGTCAAATCAGGCTGTTTGCCCAACTCTTAGTAAACTATATACATAATCTCTAGATTACATTAATTAATTCCGCCGTATTACCGCTAGATGGCACATCATGTGCAGTTCGGATAGAGTTCCTGTATATAGGTTACTAAGAGTTGGGCAAACAACGCGATACATTTTGATTGGTTTGAATCACCTTTTGCAAGGCATGTGCGATAAAAGTGGTGTTTTGACATATTTTATAACATGTTACGATCGATAGTTTCACACATGCAAATCTAAATCTTGACCAAATTGGCCGTATATACCCAATAGTCAGTTCTAGATATCCTAAGAATGATCAATGCTTTGACAACTCTCCCATCAAAAGCAAGTTAGCAAGATTGGTTCCCATAACCTCTTTGTTCGACATATGTCAAATATCTAATTTGGATAAAAAATGTATGTCAAATCAGGCTGTTTGCCCAACTCTTAGTAAACTATATACAGGATCTCTAAGTTCGGATACAGTGGCTTTATACAAGACAGTGTGGCAACAGGGATGTTTTCGCCATTATTGGTCGACGCGAATATCCGCCATTAACAGGAAAAATATTTAGTTACTTCTAAGTTGTTCTCAAAGAGGTTGGTAGAACCTGTTCATTTGGTTATGGAAGAAAATAAAACCTTTCAAATCTGACAATTGTAAATTGTCAGTGTCAAATAATTCATTAGCGTCGCAAGCGGGTGAAATTTTATCATCTATTGCCCTGAAAAACTAATATTCTGCACAGTATTTAAATGTGACAATCTAGAATTGTACTATTGTTGTAGGTAATAGCACAAGATGCGTTCGACTTGGAATGTATGATAAAGAGATTACATCGGTGCTACGATTAATGGGGCTTTAGCATAAGTTTAGAGAAAACGGAGTATCTATTTAGTAATCAACTTGGAAGCACGATATAAAGTCTTAATAAATGAAGATGTCGCAGTAAGACAAGTAGAAAGGTTTAAATACTTCGGTGCTACAATACAATCGATAAAAAAAGTTTGGGAACAGAAGAGATCAAAACTCGAATAGTACAAAGTAAGAAGATAATGGGATGCTTGAAATCAAATTGATGGGACAATACTATCTCTAACAAAAAAAAAAGAATAGGTGAAGTAACGGTAGAGTCGATGCTATGTTATGGCAGTGAGGTATGGACTGTAACAGCGGAAATAAAACGAAGACTAGACACAGTTCAAATGGACGAAAAAGCGGAAAGGTATCAAGACGAGGTAGAGTGACGAACGAGGAAATAAGACGCAAATGGAGGCACCAGAATGAGTTGTGGACAGAACTGAACGGAAAGCTTTAAACTGGTTTGGTCATTTGATGAGAATGGAGGAGACGACGTGGCCTATGAAGATCTTTAAATGGTCGCCGCCGGTTAAGAAAAAAGAGGTAGAACACACAAACCATGGAATGAGCCATGGAGGAGAGAAACCTGGGAGAAGACCAAGCACAGGATAGGGAGGTTTGGAAACAGGGAACAGGAAGACGGCATTTAGCTATATTGTAAACTACCATAACTGAAACCGGTTGTAAACTTCATGCAACACCTTAAAGTACAACGAACGAACGCCAATGGAAAATGTCAATGTCCAAACGTAACACTGTACGTGTAGCTAACATCAACTAGTTAAAGTAACTAGCGCCAAAGTAATGACCACTCAAAAACGTTCGATTATTTCTAATGGCACTGTATATCTCTACGCTCAAATTTGCCTGAAAATGGCCGCCAACAATCGTATGGCCACACTGTCTTGTACACAGTCATTGTAAGTTCGGAGGCTTATCAGTTGCAGTTCGAAAATATAATATTCAAAAATGTCATAAGGGCACTTCCAATTTCGAATATTTTATAGATGGCTTCATTTCCAGATAGGGGTTAACAGGTAATGTGAGGGTGCCATTTTTTCACCCGTTTTCCATTTTTCCCACCCGTTTACGAGATACAACCGTTTTTAGTGTTCAACCACCAGCATTCGGCTGCATATCAATTCTTACGTTTTACAGCTCCAAAATATAATTTTCAAAAATGTCATAAGGGCACTTTCAATTTTTAATATATTATAGATGGCTTCATTTCCAGATGGGGATTAACAGGTAATGTGGGGATGCCATTTTTTCACCCGTTTTCCGTTTTCCCACCCGTTTACGAGAAACAACCCTTTTTAGTGTTCAACCACCAGCATCCGGCTGCTTATCAGTTCTTACGTTTTACAGCTCCAGAATATAATTTTCAAAAATGTCATAAGGGCACTTTCAATTTTGGGTACTTGGTAACTGGTCTAACTGAAAACTGGTCTAAACTGAGTTAGACTAGTTTACACTTTTGTGTTCTTAAAACTGGTCTAACTGAAAACTGGTCTAAATTGAGTGGACCAGTTTACACTCTTGTGTTCTTAAAACTGGTCTAATTTAAAACTAGTCTAAATTGAGTAAGACCAGTTTACACTATTGTGTTCTTAAAACTGGTCTAACTTAAAACTGGTCTAAAGTGTGTTAGACCAGTTTACACTTTTGTGTTCTTAAAACTGGTCTAAATTGAGTTAGACCAGTTTACACTTCTGTGTTTCTAAAACTAGTCTAAATTGAGTTAGACCGGTTTACACTATTGTGTTCTTAAAACTGGTCTAACTTAAAACTGGTCTAAGGCGAGTTAGACCAGTTTACACTCTAGTGTTCTTAAAACTGGTCTAAAATGAGACTGTAAGGAATGTAAGAAGACTACATCTGGTCGAGACGTAAGAAGACGAAGCGTTTCTGTGAAAGTGATACATCGGGCCTTTAATAATAGCGGATCAGAGCCTGAATGGAGTAATGGCTTTCTTATTTATTGATTTTCGGGAGATTGAGATATGTGGTTTTATTGGGCGTAAATGGGCATGACACGTTCGTGTTTGGAGCAGCGTGATTGGATGTTCATAATAGTTTAGAAAGCGATTTACGTTTGTTTTTTGTTTAATAGCAAATATATTGCAGGAAATCGTTTGATGCCACGCGCTAATCATTAGGAAAATTGAATTATTCAATATGGTATCCAGCATGGCCCTCTAAAAGTAAAAACCAACAACACTGCATTAGATGATCGTTTCTTAATTGCTTTTGGCAAAAGGTTTGAGAAAATTGTGTTTAAAAAACACTGCACTGGATAAGATCCAACACTTGTACAGGGTGATCGAATTTTGGTGCCCCGGAACTAAAAGTCTGCTAAATTTTGCAAAAATGTGAATCTTTTTTTATGCATTTCTCAGAAAATATTTCTGATAAAAATTGGTGCATGTTACTAAACTTACATTCCATGCATCCGATTTACTGATAGGCTTAATATAGCGCTCTAAATCCAAATTTATGGAAAGCGTCTCTAGTAAAAAAATATCAAGAAATAATATTAAGAGAAGATGAGCTTTTATATCTAAATCCTGTATGACACGACACTAAATTTTATGCAAAATTTACTTGTAAATTTTCAAATAAATTCACTGATAATTTTTTTCAAAAACACAATTTCTTGTTTGCAACGTGTGCTAAATTTGATATTAAATTTGGCATGCGCACATGCGTAGTAGCAAGTCGAAACGGTACCCTCTTAGAGGGTATTGATTGAAGTATACATTTGTTTTCATGTTATTTGTTGTTGTTAGCTGTTTTCGGAGGTTAGGTTAGAATATTAATCTTAGATAGGAGCGCCGACATTAAACACGCGGTTAAACAATGCTAATAAAATGCAGGTTATGTTTATGTTTACATTCCGCGTCATGCGCTGCAGTTTAGTCTGATTACGATACTTCTGCGCATCTTTACACGCATATCTACCAGGAAATTTAGAACAAATTCTAAATAATTTAGATGATTATTTTTTAAACAATCCTATCAGCCAATAGTAATGAGAAAAAATTTCAAATCTACCAATAGAATCAAAATTACACTGACTATTTGCTAGTAGCTAATTACACTGACTATTTGCTAGTACCATCAAAATTACACTGACTATTTGCTAGTAGCAAATTACAGCGACTATTTTTTTCAGAAACCATTCAAATCGTTTTTCTGCTGTGACACAACTATCTAAAAGTGGAGTAGGTAAACAGCAGTTGTTAAAATAAACAGGACACCCATATGGAAGCTCCAAAAATAATCACGCCGAATTACATTCGTAGTAATAATTTTTTTATAATTTTAACTAGATTTGCACTCATCTTTGTTGCTATTAATAAATCCCACTCGTGGACTTCGTCTACTCGTGAGATTTCTTAATAGCAACAAAGATTCGTGAATCTAGTTAAAATTATCAAAAAATTATCACTACTTATGTAATTACTGTTGAAAATTCAGCGCAAAATTTAGCAGTCAATTTTCTGTATGCAACGGTGCTTAATATTTTTATGTCAACACATCTGTCGAATAATTTAAATAGACCAATGACAATGTAGCGTTGTTCTGTTTTCAGCCAATAAAAAAGAATTATATCGACATAACCACTAGTGGTTCCAAGCGACATCATTTTTCTACATAACCACTAGTAATCCTGGCGACATAGTTTTTTGACATTATCATTGTGATGACAATTATTATAATTTTTCGTTTTGGTTGCTCCTATGGAAACGAACTCACAACAATCCAAATTTCACGTAATAAATTGCTCTCAAAATGAATTTTTACAGCTATATTCATTGAATTTTCGTTCGAATACCATTCTTAGTCAAAGTTAAGTTGAAATTTTTGCGGAGGTATCACTACTTATGGTCCATTGCGCAATTTACATTCCTGATACCACTAGTGATGTAAAAAACGCGTTTTTTTTAAATCGAATAAAAAACCAAGAAAAAAACAGAAAAAAACGGGTTTTTTTGTTTTTTTTTTGTTTTTTATTCATTTTTGTAATTGGCGGCATGTTTTGGTAGGTACTCACCCCTATTGGAAGTTGCTTTAAGCTGGACTCAGCTCTGAAACTGTCGACCTGATCGACGAATCAAGTTACGTTAGCGATTCATCAGACAGTGACATGGGCGACGTAAACTGCATGGATACTGACTCCGAGTCAGTTGAGGAGTCAGCCATGTCTGTTAGAGAGTAATTTCTGCATTATTATAATTTCTACAGGGCGTTAGGGAAGTCGACGGAAAAATTTCTAGGGGTGAATCCTTGTCCCAAAATATGATGATTTAACTCAAGTTACCTATATACAAAGTTGCTTAGTTTAGCAGCTAGAGGGCTTTAAATTTATGACACGTGGTGATGTGGTGAGCATCACGCATTAGACAACCGCATTATTACCCATTATTCCTTCGAACGCAGATCCCCAATTATTTAAAGCGACTAGCTTTTTTAAATGTTTTAACTCCCTGTATAATCACTACCATTTTTTTCTGGACAGTTACTTTAATTTAGAAGCTATTCACTCTCTTAAAAAAAATTTAGTTAGGTAAACGGTTTAGCCACAAAAAATATTTTCTAAATCTCTACAAAAGCCTAGTGCTAAGTTAAAATTACTGATTCAGCCTTGTAGGGATTTAGAAAATATTTTTTGTGGCTAAACCGTTTACCCAACTAAATTTTTTTAAGAGAGGAAATAGCTTATAAATCAAAGTAGCTATCCATAAAAAAACATTAGATGGATAATTAATTGTGACAAAGTTTTTAAACACCCTGTAATTTTTGAAATTAGGGTTTATGCCACAAAATGCTTAAGTTTACTGGTAAAAACGCATGGCCAAAAAATGAATAAAATCCATCAACGATTTTTCGACTTATTTGAAAAAATTAAAAAAGCTAATCATCTTTAAAGCCCTCTAGCGGCTAAACTAAGCAACTTTGTATATAGGTAAGTTGAGTTAAATCATCATATTTTGGACCAAGGATTCACCCCTAGACATTTTTCAGTCGACTTCCCTAACGCCCTGTATATCCACTTTGGCTATGTTTCTATTTTTCTTTAGAAATATTTGCTTTTTTGGTTATTATAAATTCTATAATTCACTTTACCTACGAAATGTATTCTTTTTATGTAAAAATATCTGTTTTTTGTTTTTCCAAACAAATTACTTGTTATTCACTACACTTTAATTCTGAAAAAAAACGCATTTAAATAAAAAACCAGACCGCTTGGTTTTTTTTACAAAAAAAACAGGTTTTTTTTAAAAAAAACGAACGGTTTTTTTTAGGTTGCATCACTAGATACCACAGCAAAAATATTCGACATAACTTTGACTACTCATGGTATTACAAGTGAAAATTTACAAGTAAATTTTGCATAAAATTTAGCGTCGTGTCATACAGGATTTAGATATAAAACCTCATCTTCTTTTAATATTATTTCTGGAAAGTTTAGTAACATGCACCAATTTTTATCAGCAATACTTTCTGAGAAATGCATAAAAAAAGATTCGCATTCTTGCAAAATTTTTGCAGACTTTTAGTTCCGGGGCGTCAAAATTCGATCACCCTGTACAAGTGTTGGATCTTATCCAGTACAGTGTTTTTTAAACACAATTTTCCCACACCTTTTGCCAAAAGAAATTAAGAAACGATCATCTGATGCAGTGTGTTGGTTTTTACTTTTAGAGAGGCCATGCTGGATACCATATTGAATAATTCAATTTTCTTAATGATTAGCGCATGGCATCAAACGAGTTCCTGCAATATACTTCCTATTAAAGAAAAAAAACTAACGTAAATAGTTTTCTAAACTATTATGAACATCCAATCACCCTGCTTCAAACTTCAACGTGTCATGCCCATTTACGCCCAATAACACCACATATCTCAATCTCCCGAAAATCAATAAATAAGAAAGCCATTACTCTATTCAGGCTCTGATCCGCTATTATTAAAGGCCGCTATATCACGTTCACAGAAACGCTTTGTTTCTTACGTCCCGACCAGAAGTAGTCTTCTTACATTACTTACAGTCTCATTTTAGACCAGTTTTAAGAAACACAAGGTGTAAACTGGTCTAACTCAATTTAGACCAGTTTTAAGAACATAAAAGTGTAAACTGGTCTAACTCACTTCAGACCAATTTTAAGTTAGACCAGTTTTAAGAACACAAGAGTGTAAACTGGTCTAACTCAATTTAGACCAGTTTTAAGAACACAAAAGTGTAAACTGGTCTAACTCACTTCAGACCAATTTTAAGTTAGACCAGTTTTAAGAACACAAGAGTGTAAACTGGTCTAACTCAATTTAGACCAGTTTTAGGTTAGACCAGTTTTAAGAACACAATAGTGTAAACTGGTCTACTCAATTTAGACCAGTTTTCAGTTAGACCAGTTTTAAGAACACAAAAGTGTAAACTGGTTTAACTTAGTTTAAAGCAGTTTTCAGTTAGACCAGTTGCAATAGACCCCCAATTTTTAATATGTTATAGATGGCTTCATTTCCAGATGGGGTGCCATTTTTCACCCTTTTTCCGTTTTTCCCACACGTTTACGGGATACAACCCTTTTTAGCGTTCAACCACCAGCATTCGGCTGCTTATCAGTTCTTGCGTTTTACAGCTCCAAAATATAATTTTCAAAAATGTAATAAAAGCACTTCCAATTTTTAATATGTTATAGATGGCTTCATTTCCAGATGGGAGTTAATAGGTAATGTGGGGGTGCCATTTTTTCACTTGTTTTTCGTTTTTCTCACCCGTTTACGAAATACAATCCTTTTTAGTGTTCAACCACCAGCATTCGGCTGCTTATCAGTTCTTACGTTTTACAGCTTCAAAATATAATCTTCAAAAATGTCATAAGGGCACTTCCAATTTTTAATATGTTATAGATGGCTTCATTTCCAGATGGGGTTGACAGGTAATGTGGGGGTGCCATTTTTTCACTCGTTTTCCGTTTTTACCAACCGTTTACGAGGTACAACTTTTTTTAGTGTTCAACCACCTGCATTCGGCTGCTTACCAGTTCTTACGTTTTACAGCTCCAAAATATAATTTTCAAAAATGTCATAAGGGCACTTCCAATTTTTAATATGTTATAGATGGCTCATTTCCAGATGGGGGTTAACAGGTAATGTGGGAGAGCCATTTTTTCATTCGTTTTCCGTTTTTACCACCCGTTTACGAGGTACAACTTTTTTTAGTGTTCAACCACCAGCATTCGGCTGCTTATCAGTTCTTACGTTTTACAGATCCAAAATATAATTTGACAAATGTCATAAGGGCGCTTCCAATTTTTAATATGTTATAGAGTAATAATAATAGATGGCTTCATTTCCAGATGGGGATTAGCAGGTAATGTGGGGGTGCCATTTTTTCACCCGTTTTCCGTTTTTACCACTCGTTTACGAGATACAACCCTTTTTTAGTGTTCAACCATCAGCATTCGGCTGCTTATCAATTCTTACGTTTTACAGCTCCAAAATATAATTTTCAAAAATGTCATAAAGGCACTTCCAATTTTTAATATGCTATAGATGGCTTTATTTCCAGATGGGAGTTAACAGGTAATGTGGGGTTGCCATTTTTTTACTCGTTTTTTGTTTTTCTCACCCGTTTACGAGATACAATCCTTTTTAGTGTTCAACCACCAGCATTCGGCTGCTTATCAGTTCTTACGTTTTACAGCTTCAAAATATAATCTTCAAAAATGTCATAAGGGCACTTCCAATTTTTAATATGTTATAGATGGCTTCATTTCCAGATGGGGGTTAACAGGTAATGTGGGGGTGCCATTTTTTCACTCGTTTTCCGTTTTTACCACCCGTTTACGAGGTACAACTTTTTTTAGTGTTCAACCACCAGTATTCGGCTGCTTACCAGTTCTTACGGTTTACAGCTCCAAAATATAATTTTCAAAAATGTCATAAGGGCACTTCCAATTTTTAATATGTTATAGATGGCTTCATTTCCAGATGGGGGTTAACAGGTAATGTAGGGGTGCCATTTTTTCACTCGTTTTCCGTTTTTACCACCCGTTTACGAGGTGTAACTTTTTTTAGTGTTCAACCACCAGCATTCGGCTGCTTATCAGTTCTTACGTTTTACAGCTCCAAAATATAATTTTCAAAAATGTCATAAGGGCACTTCCAATTTTTAATATGTTATAGATGGCTTCATTTCCAGATGAGGGTTAACAGGTAATGTGGGGGTGCCATTTTTCACTCGTTTTCAGTTTTTACCACCCGTTTACGAGGTACAACTTTTTTTAGTGTTCAACCACCAGCATTCGGCTGCTTATCAGTTCTTACGTTTTACAGATCCAAAATATAATTTTCAAAAATGTCATAAGGGCACTTCCAATTTTTAATATGTTATAGAATAATAATAATAGATGGCTTCATTTCCAGATGGGGATTATCAGGTAATGTGGGGGTGCCATTTTTTCACCCGTTTTCCGTTTTTACCACTCGTTTACGAGATACAACCCTTTTTAGTGTTCAACCACCAGCATTCGGCTGCTTATCAGTTCTTACGTTTTACAGCTCCAAAATATAATTTTCAAAAATGTCATAAAGGCACTTCCAATTTTTAATATGTTATAGATGGCTTTATTTCCAGATGGGGGTTAACAGGTAATGTGGGGGTGCCATTTTTTCACTCGTTTTTCGTTTATCTCACCCGTTTACGAAATACAATCCTTTTTAGCGTTCAACCACCAGCATTCGGCTGCTTATCAGTTCTTACGTTTCACAGCTCCAAAATATAATTTTCAAAAATGTCATAAGGGCACTTCCAATTTTTAATATGTTATAGATGGCTTCATTTCCAGATGGGGGTAAACAGGTAATGTGGGGGTGCCATTTTTTCACTCGTTTTCCGTTTTTACCACCCGTTTACGAGGTACAACTTTTTTTAGTGTTCAACCACCAGCATTCGGCTGCTTATCAGTTCTTACATTTTACAGCTTCAAAATATAATTTTCAAAAATGTCATAAGGGCACTTCCAATTTTTAATATGTTATAGAATAATAATGATAGATGGCTTCATTTCCAGATGGGGTTTACCAGGTAATGTGGGGGTGCCATTTTTTCACCCGTTTTCCGTATTTCCACTCGTTTACGAGGTACAACTTTTTTTAGTGTTCAACCACCAGCATTCGTCAGTTCTTACGTTTTACAGCTCCAAAATATAATTTTCAAAAATGTCATAAAGGCACTTCCAATTTTTAATATGTTATAGAATAATAATAATAGATGGCTTCATTTCCAGATGGGGTTTACCAGGTAATGTGGGGGTTCCAGTTTTTCACCCGTTTTCCGTTTTTACCACTCGTTTACGAGATACAACCCTTTTTAGTGTTCAACCACCAGCATTCGGCTGCTTATTAGTTCTTACGTTTTGCAGCTCCAAAATATAATTTTCAAAAATGTCATAAAGGCACTTCCAATTTTTAATATGTTATAGATGGCTTCATTTCCAGATGGGGGTTAACAGGTAATGTGGGGGTGCCATTTTCTCACTCGTTTTCCGTTTTTACCACCCGTTTACGAGGTACAACTTTTTTTAGGGTTCAACTACCAGCATTCGGCTGCTTACCAGTTCCTACGTTTTACAGCTCCAAAATATAATTTTCAGAAATGTCATAAGGGCACTTCCAATTTTTAATATGTTATAGATGGCTTCATTTCCAGATGGGGGTTAACAGGTAATGTGGAGGTGCCATTTTCTCACTCGTTTTCCGTTTTTACCACCCGTTTACGAGGTACAACTTTTTTTAGTGTTCAACCACCAGCATAAGGTTGCTTATCAGTTCTTACGTTTTACAGCTTCAAAATATAATTTTCAAAAACGTCATAAGGGCACTTCCAATTTTTAATATGTTATAGATGGCTTCATTTCCAGATGGGGGTTAACAGGTAATGTGGGGGTGCCATTTTTTCACTCGTTTTCCGTTTTTACCACCCGTTTACGGGGTACAACTTTTTTTAGTGTTCAACCACCAGCATTCGGCTGCTTACCAGTTCTTACGTTTTACAGCTCCAAAATATAATTTTCAAAAATGTCATAAGGGCACTTCCAATTTTTAATATGTTATAGGATAATAATAATAGATGGCTTCATTTCCAGATGGGGATTAGCAGGTAATGTGGGGGTGCCATTTTTTCACCCGTTTTCCGTTTTTACCACTCGTTTACGAGATACAACCCTTTTTAGTGTTCAACTACCAGCATTCGGCTGCTTATCAGTTCTTACGTTTTACAGCTCCAAAATATAATTTTCAAAAATGTCATAAGGGCACTTCCAATTTTTAATATGTTATAGAATAATAATAATAGATGGCTTCATTTCCAGATGGGGTTTACCAGGTAATGTGGGGGTGCCATTTTTTCACCCGTTTTCCTTTTTTTCCACTCGTTAACGAGATACAACAATTTTTAGTGTTCAACCACCAGCATTCGGCTGCTTATCAGTTCTTACGTTTTACAGCTTCAAAATATAATTTTCAAAAATGTCATAAGGGCACTTTCAATTTTTAATATGTTATAGATGGTTTTATTTTCAGATGGGGTGCCATTTTTTCACCCGTGGTCCGTTTTTCCCACACGTTTACGAGATACAACCCTTTTTAGCGTTCAACCACCAGCATTCGGCTGCTTATCAGTTCTTACGTTTTACAGCTCCATAATATAATTTTCAAAATTGTAATAAGGGCACTTCCAATTTTTAATAGGTTATAGATGGCTTCATTTCCAGATGGGGGTTATCAGGTAGTGTGGGGGTGCCATTTTTTCACTCGTTTTCCGTTTTTACCACCCGTTTACGAGGTACAACTTTTTTTAGTGTTCAACCACCAGCATTCGGCTGCTTACCAGTTCTTACATTTTACAGCTCCAAAATATAATTTTGAAAAATGTCATAAGGGCACTTCCAATTTTTAGTATGTTATAGAATAATAATAATAGATGGTTTCATTTCCAGATGGGGTTTACCAGGTAATGTGGGGGTGCCATTTTTTCACCCGTTTTCCGTTTTTTCCACTTGTTTACGAGGTACAACTTTTTTTAGTGTTCAACCACCAGCATTCGGCTGCTTATCAGTTCTTACGTTTTACAGCTCCAAAATATAATTTTCAAAACTGTCATAAGGGTACTTCCAATTTTTAATATGTTATAGAATAATAATAATAGATGGCTTCATTTCCAGATGGGGTTTACCAGGTATTGTGGGGGTGCCATTTTTCACCCGTTTTCCGTTTTTTCCACTCGTTTACGAGATACAACCCTTTTTAGTGTTAAACCACCAGCATTCGGCTGCTTATCAGTTCTTACGTTTTACAGCTCTAAAATATAATTTTCAAAAATGTTATAAAGTCACTTCCAATTTTTAATATGCTATAGATGGCTTTATTTGCAGATGTTGATTAACAGGTAATGTGCCATTTTTTCACCCGTTTTCCGTTTTTCCCACCCGTTTACGAGATACAACCCTTTTTAGTGTTCAACCACCAGCATCTGGCTGCTATTCAATTTTTACGTTTTACAGCTTCAAAATATAATCTTCAAAAATGTCATAAGGGCACTTTCAATTTTTAATATATTATAGATGGCTTTATTTCCAGATGGGGTGCTATTTTGTCACCCGTGGTCCGTTTTTCCAACACGTTTACGAGATACAACCCTTTTTAGCGTTCAACCACCAGCATTCGGCTGCTTATCAGTTCTTACGTTTTACAGCTCTATAATATAATTTTCAAAAATGTAATAAGGGCACTTCCAATTTTTAATATGTTATAGGTGGCTTCATTTCCAGATGGGGGTTATCAGGTAGTGTGGGGGTGCCATTTTTTCACTCGTTTTCCGTTTTTACCACCCGTTTACGAGGTACAACTTTTTTTAGTGTTCAACCACCAGCATTCGGCTGCTTACCAGTTCTTACGTTTTACAGCTCCAAAATACAATTTTCAAAAATGTCATAAGGGCACTTCCAATTTTTAATATGTTATAGATGGCTTCATTTCCAGATGGGGGTTAACAGGTAATGGGGGGGTGCCATTTTTCACTCGTTTTCCGTTTTTACCACCCGTTTACGAGGTACAACTTTTTTTAGTGTTCAACCACCAGCATTCGGCTGCCTACCAGTTCTTACGTTTTACAGCTCCAAAATATAATTTTCAAAAATGTCTTAAGGGCACTTCCAATTTTTGATATGTTATAGATGGCTTCATTTCCAGATGGGGGTTAACAGGTAATGTGGGGGTGCCATTTTTTCACTCGTTTTCCGTTTTTACCACCCGTTTACGAGGTACAACTTTTTTTAGTGTTCAACCACCAGCATTCGGCTGCTTATCAGTTTTTACGTTTTACAGCTCCAAAATATAATTTTCAAAAATGTCATAAGGGCACTTCCAATTTTTAATATGTTATAGATGGCTTCATTTCCAGATGGGGGTTAACAGTTAATGTGGGGGTGCCATTTTTCACTCGTTTTCCGTTTTTACCACCCGTTTACGAGGTACAACTTTTTTTAGTGTTCAACCACCAGCATTCGGCTGCTTATCAGTTGTTACGTTTTACAGATCCAAAATATAATTTTCAAAAATGTCATAAGGGTACTTCCAATTTTTAATATGTTATAGAATAATAATAATAGATGGCTTCATTTCCAGATGGGGATTAGCAGGTAATGTGGGGGTGCCATTTTTTCACCCGTTTTCCGTTTTTACCACTCGTTTACGAGATACAACCCTTTTTAGTGTTCAACCACCAGCATTCGGCTGCTTATCAGTTCTTACGTTTTACAGCTTCAAAATATAATCTTCAAAAATGTCATAAAGGCACTTCCAATTTTTAATATGTTATAGATGGCTTCATTTCCAGATGGGATTTACCAGGTAATGTGGGGGTGCCATTTTTTCACCCGGTTACCATTTTTTCCACACGTTTACGAGATACAACCCTTTTTAGCGTTCAACCACCAGCATTCGGCTGCTTATCAGTTCTTACGTTTTACAGCTCCATAATATAATTTTCAAAAATGTAATAAGGGCACTTCCAGTTTTTAATATGTTATAGATGGCTTCATTTCCAGATGGGTGTTAACAGGTAATGTGGAGGTGCCATTTTTTCACTCGTTTTCCGTTTTTACCACCCGTTTACGAGGTACAACTTTTTTTAGTGTTCAACCACCAGCATTCGGCTGCTTACCAGTTCTTACGTTTTACAGCTCCAAAATATAATTTTCAAAAATGTCATAAGGGCACTTCCAATTTTTAATATGTTGTAGATGGCTTCATTTCCAGATGGGGGTTAACAGGCAATGTGGGGGTGCCATTTTTTCACTCGTTTTCCGTTTTTACCACCCGTTTACGAGGTACAACTTTTTTTAGTGTTCAACCACCAGCATTCGGCTGCTTACCAGTTCTTACGTTTTACAGCTCCAAAATATAATTTTCAAAAATGTCATAAGGGCACTTCCAATTTTTAATATGTTATAGATGGCTTCATTTCCAGATGGGGGTTAACAGGTAATGTGGGGGTGCCATTTTTTCACTCGTTTTCCGTTTTTACCACCCGTTTACGAGGTACAACTTTTTTTAGTGTTCAACCACCAGCATTCGGCTGCTTATCAGTTCTTACGTTTTACAGCTTCAAAATATAATCTTCAAAAATGTCATAAAGGCACTTCCAATTTTTAATATGTTATAGATGGCTTCATTTCCAGATGGGATTTACCAGGTAATGTGGGGGTGCCATTTTTTCACCCGGTTACCATTTTTTCCACACGTTTACGAGATACAACCCTTTTTAGCGTTCAACCACCAGCATTCGGCTGCTTATCAGTTCTTACGTTTTACAGCTCCATAATATAATTTTCAAAATTGTAATAAGGGCACTTCCAATTTTTAATAGGTTATAGATGGCTTCATTTCCAGATGGGTGTTAACAGGTAATGTGGAGGTGCCATTTTTTCACTCGTTTTCCGTTTTTACCACCCGTTTACGAGGTACAACTTTTTTTAGTGTTCAACCACCAGCATTCGGCTGCTTACCAGTTCTTACGTTTTACAGCTCCAAAATATAATTTTCAAAAATGTCATAAGGGCACTTCCAATTTTTAATATGTTGTAGATGGCTTCATTTCCAGATGGGGGTTAACAGGCAATGTGGGGGTGCCATTTTTTCACTCGTTTTCCGTTTTTACCACCCGTTTACGAGGTACAACTTTTTTTAGTGTTCAACCACCAGCATTCGGCTGCTTACCAGTTCTTACGTTTTACAGCTCCAAAATATAATTTTCAAAAATGTCATAAGGGCACTTCCAATTTTTAATATGTTATAGATGGCTTCATTTCCAGATGGGGGTTAACAGGTAATGTGGGGGTGCCATTTTTTCACTCGTTTTCCGTTTTTACCACCCGTTTACGAGGTACAACTTTTTTTAGTGTTCAACCACCAGCATTCGGCTGCTTATCAGTTCTTACGTTTTACAGCTTCAAAATATAATCTTCAAAAATGTCATAAAGGCACTTCCAATTTTTAATATGTTATAGATGGCTTCATTTCCAGATGGGATTTACCAGGTAATGTGGGGGTGCCATTTTTTCACCCGGTTACCATTTTTTCCACACGTTTACGAGATACAACCCTTTTTAGCGTTCAACCACCAGCATTCGGCTGCTTATCAGTTCTTACGTTTTACAGCTCCATAATATAATTTTCAAAATTGTAATAAGGGCACTTCCAATTTTTAATAGGTTATAGATGGCTTCATTTCCAGATGGGGGTTATCAGGTAGTGTGGGGGTGCCATTTTTTCACTCGTTTTCCGTTTTTACCACCCGTTTACGAGGTACAACTTTTTTTAGTGTTCAACCACCAGCATTCGGCTGCTTACCAGTTCTTACATTTTACAGCTCCAAAATATAATTTTGAAAAATGTCATAAGGGCACTTCCAATTTTTAGTATGTTATAGAATAATAATAATAGATGGTTTCATTTCCAGATGGGGTTTACCAGGTAATGTGGGGGTGCCATTTTTTCACCCGTTTTCCGTTTTTTCCACTTGTTTACGAGGTACAACTTTTTTTAGTGTTCAACCACCAGCATTCGGCTGCTTATCAGTTCTTACGTTTTACAGCTCCAAAATATAATTTTCAAAACTGTCATAAGGGTACTTCCAATTTTTAATATGTTATAGAATAATAATAATAGATGGCTTCATTTCCAGATGGGGTTTACCAGGTATTGTGGGGGTGCCATTTTTTCACCCGTTTTCCGTTTTTTCCACTCGTTTACGAGATACAACCCTTTTTAGTGTTCAACCACCAGCATTCGGCTGCTTATCAGTTCTTACGTTTTACAGCTCTAAAATATAATTTTCAAAAATGTTATAAAGTCACTTCCAATTTTTAATATGCTATAGATGGCTTTATTTGCAGATGTTGATTAACAGGTAATGTGCCATTTTTTCACCCGTTTTCCGTTTTTCCCACCCGTTTACGAGATACAACCCTTTTTAGTGTTCAACCACCAGCATCTGGCTGCTATTCAATTTTTACGTTTTACAGCTTCAAAATATAATCTTCAAAAATGTCATAAGGGCACTTTCAATTTTTAATATATTATAGATGGCTTTATTTCCAGATGGGGTGCTATTTTGTCACCCGTGGTCCGTTTTTCCAACACGTTTACGAGATACAACCCTTTTTAGCGTTCAACCACCAGCATTCGGCTGCTTATCAGTTCTTACGTTTTACAGCTCTATAATATAATTTTCAAAAATGTAATAAGGGCACTTCCAATTTTTAATATGTTATAGGTGGCTTCATTTCCAGATGGGGGTTATCAGGTAGTGTGGGGGTGCCATTTTTTCACTCGTTTTCCGTTTTTACCACCCGTTTACGAGGTACAACTTTTTTTAGTGTTCAACCACCAGCATTCGGCTGCTTACCAGTTCTTACGTTTTACAGCTCCAAAATACAATTTTCAAAAATGTCATAAGGGCACTTCCAATTTTTAATATGTTATAGATGGCTTCATTTCCAGATGGGGGTTAACAGGTAATGGGGGGGTGCCATTTTTCACTCGTTTTCCGTTTTTACCACCCGTTTACGAGGTACAACTTTTTTTAGTGTTCAACCACCAGCATTCGGCTGCCTACCAGTTCTTACGTTTTACAGCTCCAAAATATAATTTTCAAAAATGTCTTAAGGGCACTTCCAATTTTTGATATGTTATAGATGGCTTCATTTCCAGATGGGGGTTAACAGGTAATGTGGGGGTGCCATTTTTTCACTCGTTTTCCGTTTTTACCACCCGTTTACGAGGTACAACTTTTTTTAGTGTTCAACCACCAGCATTCGGCTGCTTATCAGTTTTTACGTTTTACAGCTCCAAAATATAATTTTCAAAAATGTCATAAGGGCACTTCCAATTTTTAATATGTTATAGATGGCTTCATTTCCAGATGGGGGTTAACAGTTAATGTGGGGGTGCCATTTTTCACTCGTTTTCCGTTTTTACCACCCGTTTACGAGGTACAACTTTTTTTAGTGTTCAACCACCAGCATTCGGCTGCTTATCAGTTGTTACGTTTTACAGATCCAAAATATAATTTTCAAAAATGTCATAAGGGTACTTCCAATTTTTAATATGTTATAGAATAATAATAATAGATGGCTTCATTTCCAGATGGGGATTAGCAGGTAATGTGGGGGTGCCATTTTTTCACCCGTTTTCCGTTTTTACCACTCGTTTACGAGATACAACCCTTTTTAGTGTTCAACCACCAGCATTCGGCTGCTTATCAGTTCTTACGTTTTACAGCTTCAAAATATAATCTTCAAAAATGTCATAAAGGCACTTCCAATTTTTAATATGTTATAGATGGCTTCATTTCCAGATGGGATTTACCAGGTAATGTGGGGGTGCCATTTTTTCACCCGGTTACCATTTTTTCCACACGTTTACGAGATACAACCCTTTTTAGCGTTCAACCACCAGCATTCGGCTGCTTATCAGTTCTTACGTTTTACAGCTCCATAATATAATTTTCAAAAATGTAATAAGGGCACTTCCAGTTTTTAATATGTTATAGATGGCTTCATTTCCAGATGGGTGTTAACAGGTAATGTGGAGGTGCCATTTTTTCACTCGTTTTCCGTTTTTACCACCCGTTTACGAGGTACAACTTTTTTTAGTGTTCAACCACCAGCATTCGGCTGCTTACCAGTTCTTACGTTTTACAGCTCCAAAATATAATTTTCAAAAATGTCATAAGGGCACTTCCAATTTTTAATATGTTGTAGATGGCTTCATTTCCAGATGGGGGTTAACAGGCAATGTGGGGGTGCCATTTTTTCACTCGTTTTCCGTTTTTACCACCCGTTTACGAGGTACAACTTTTTTTAGTGTTCAACCACCAGCATTCGGCTGCTTACCAGTTCTTACGTTTTACAGCTCCAAAATATAATTTTCAAAAATGTCATAAGGGCACTTCCAATTTTTAATATGTTATAGATGGCTTCATTTCCAGATGGGGGTTAACAGGTAATGTGGGGGTGCCATTTTTTCACTCGTTTTCCGTTTTTACCACCCGTTTACGAGGTACAACTTTTTTTAGTGTTCAACCACCAGCATTCGGCTGCTTATCAGTTGTTACGTTTTACAGATCCAAAATATAATTTTCAAAAATGTCATAAGGGCACTTCCAATTTTTAATATGTTATAGAATAATAATAATAGATGGCTTCATTTCCAGATGGGGGTTAACAGGTAATGTGGGGGTGCCATTTTTCACTCGTTTTCCGTTTTTACCACCCGTTTACGAGGTACAACTTTTTTTAGTGTTCAACCACCAGCATTCGGCTGCTTACCAGTTCTTACGTTTTACAGCTCCAAAACATAATTTTCAAAAATGTCATAAGGGCACTTCCAATTTTTAATATGTTATAGATGGCTTCATTTCCAGATGGGGGTTAACAGGTAATGTGGGGGTGCCATTTTTTCACTCGTTTTCCGTTTTTACCACCCGTTTACGAGGTACAACTTTTTTTAGTGTTCAACCACCAGCATTCGGCTGCTTATCAGTTTTTACGTTTTACAGCTCCAAAATATAATTTTCAAAAATGTCATAAGGGCACTTCCAATTTTTAATATGTTATAGATGGCTTCATTTCCAGATGGGGGTTAACAGTTAATGTGGGGGTGCCATTTTTCACTCGTTTTCCGTTTTTACCACCCGTTTACGAGGTACAACTTTTTTTAGTGTTCAACCACCAGCATTCGGCTGCTTATCAGTTGTTACGTTTTACAGATCCAAAATATAATTTTCAAAAATGTCATAAGGGCACTTCCAATTTTTAATATGTTATAGAATAATAATAATAGATGGCTTCATTTCCAGATGGGGGTTAACAGGTAATGTGGGGGTGCCATTTTTCACTCGTTTTCCGTTTTTACCACCCCTTTACGAGGTACAACTTTTTTTAGTGTTCAACCACCAGCATTCGGCTGCTTACCAGTTCTTACATTTACAGCTCCAAAATATAATTTTCAAAAATGTCATAAGGGCACTTCCAATTTTTAATATGTTATAGAATAATAATAATAGATGGCTTCATTTCCAGATGGGGATTATCAGGTAATGTGGGGGTGCCATTTTTTCACCCGTTTTCCGTTTTTACCACTCGTTTACGAGATACAACCCTTTTTAGTGTTCAACCACCAGCATTCGGCTGCTTATCAGTTCTTACGTTTTACAGCTCCAAAATATAATTTTCAAAAATGTCATAAAGGCACTTCCAATTTTTAATATGTTATAGATGGCTTTATTTCCAGATGGGGGTTAACAGGTAATGTGGGGGTGCCATTTTTTCACTCGTTTTTCGTTTATCTCACCCGTTTACGAAATACAATCCTTTTTAGCGTTCAACCACCAGCATTCGGCTGCTTATCAGTTCTTACGTTTCACAGCTCCAAAATATAATTTTCAAAAATGTCATAAGGGCACTTCCAATTTTTAATATGTTATAGATGGCTTCATTTCCAGATGGGGGTAAACAGGTAATGTGGGGGTGCCATTTTTTCACTCGTTTTCCGTTTTTACCACCCGTTTACGAGGTACAACTTTTTTTAGTGTTCAACCACCAGCATTCGGCTGCTTATCAGTTCTTACATTTTACAGCTTCAAAATATAATTTTCAAAAATGTCATAAGGGCACTTCCAATTTTTAATATGTTGTAGAATAATAATGATAGATGGCTTCATTTCCAGATGGGGTTTACCAGGTAATGTGGGGGTGCCATTTTTTCACCCGTTTTCCGTATTTCCACTCGTTTACGAGGTACAACTTTTTTTAGTGTTCAACCACCAGCATTCGTCAGTTCTTACGTTTTACAGCTCCAAAATATAATTTTCAAAAATGTCATAAAGGCACTTCCAATTTTTAATATGTTATAGAATAATAATAATAGATGGCTTCATTTCCAGATGGGGTTTACCAGGTAATGTGGGGGTTCCAGTTTTTCACCCGTTTTCCGTTTTTACCACTCGTTTACGAGATACAACCCTTTTTAGTGTTCAACCACCAGCATTCGGCTGCTTATTAGTTCTTACGTTTTACAGCTCCAAAATATAATTTTCAAAAATGTCATAAAGGCACTTCCAATTTTTAATATGTTATAGATGGCTTCATTTCCAGATGGGGGTTAACAGGTAATGTGGGGGTGCCATTTTCACACTCGTTTTCCGTTTTTACCACCCGTTTACGAGGTACAACTTTTTTTAGGGTTCAACTACCAGCATTCGGCTGCTTACCAGTTCCTACGTTTTACAGCTCCAAAATATAATTTTCAGAAATGTCATAAGGGCACTTCCAATTTTTAATATGTTATAGATGGCTTCATTTCCAGATGGGGGTTAACAGGTAATGTGGAGGTGCCATTTTCTCACTCGTTTTCCGTTTTTACCACCCGTTTACGAGGTACAACTTTTTTTAGTGTTCAACCACCAGCATAAGGTTGCTTATCAGTTCTTACGTTTTACAGCTTCAAAATATAATTTTCAAAAAGGTCATAAGGGCACTTCCAATTTTTAATATGTTATAGATGGCTTCATTTCCAGATGGGGGTTAACAGGTAATGTGGGGGTGCCATTTTTTCACTCGTTTTCCGTTTTTACCACCCGTTTACGGGGTACAACTTTTTTTAGTGTTCAACCACCAGCATTCGGCTGCTTACCAGTTCTTACGTTTTACAGCTCCAAAATATAATTTTCAAAAATGTCATAAGGGCACTTCCAATTTTTAATATGTTATAGGATAATAATAATAGATGGCTTCATTTCCAGATGGGGATTAGCAGGTAATGTGGGGGTGCCATTTTTTCACCCGTTTTCCGTTTTTACCACTCGTTTACGAGATACAACCCTTTTTAGTGTTCAACTACCAGCATTCGGCTGCTTATCAGTTCTTACGTTTTACAGCTCCAAAATATAATTTTCAAAAATGTCATAAGGGCACTTCCAATTTTTAATATGTTATAGAATAATAATAATAGATGGCTTCATTTCCAGATGGGGTTTACCAGGTAATGTGGGGGTGCCATTTTTTCACCCGTTTTCCTTTTTTTCCACTCGTTAACGAGATACAACAATTTTTAGTGTTCAACCACCAGCATTCGGCTGCTTATCAGTTCTTACGTTTTACAGCTTCAAAATATAATTTTCAAAAATGTCATAAGGGCACTTTCAATTTTTAATATGTTATAGATGGTTTTATTTTCAGATGGGGTGCCATTTTTTCACCCGTGGTCCGTTTTTCCCACACGTTTACGAGATACAACCCTTTTTAGCGTTCAACCACCAGCATTCGGCTGCTTATCAGTTCTTACGTTTTACAGCTCCATAATATAATTTTCAAAATTGTAATAAGGGCACTTCCAATTTTTAATAGGTTATAGATGGCTTCATTTCCAGATGGGGGTTATCAGGTAGTGTGGGGGTGCCATTTTTTCACTCGTTTTCCGTTTTTACCACCCGTTTACGAGGTACAACTTTTTTTAGTGTTCAACCACCAGCATTCGGCTGCTTACCAGTTCTTACATTTTACAGCTCCAAAATATAATTTTGAAAAATGTCATAAGGGCACTTCCAATTTTTAGTATGTTATAGAATAATAATAATAGATGGTTTCATTTCCAGATGGGGTTTACCAGGTAATGTGGGGGTGCCATTTTTTCACCCGTTTTCCGTTTTTTCCACTTGTTTACGAGGTACAACTTTTTTTAGTGTTCAACCACCAGCATTCGGCTGCTTATCAGTTCTTACGTTTTACAGCTCCAAAATATAATTTTCAAAACTGTCATAAGGGTACTTCCAATTTTTAATATGTTATAGAATAATAATAATAGATGGCTTCATTTCCAGATGGGGTTTACCAGGTATTGTGGGGGTGCCATTTTTTCACCCGTTTTCCGTTTTTTCCACTCGTTTACGAGATACAACCCTTTTTAGTGTTCAACCACCAGCATTCGGCTGCTTATCAGTTCTTACGTTTTACAGCTCTAAAATATAATTTTCAAAAATGTTATAAAGTCACTTCCAATTTTTAATATGCTATAGATGGCTTTATTTGCAGATGTTGATTAACAGGTAATGTGCCATTTTTTCACCCGTTTTCCGTTTTTCCCACCCGTTTACGAGATACAACCCTTTTTAGTGTTCAACCACCAGCATCTGGCTGCTATTCAATTTTTACGTTTTACAGCTTCAAAATATAATCTTCAAAAATGTCATAAGGGCACTTTCAATTTTTAATATATTATAGATGGCTTTATTTCCAGATGGGGTGCTATTTTGTCACCCGTGGTCCGTTTTTCCAACACGTTTACGAGATACAACCCTTTTTAGCGTTCAACCACCAGCATTCGGCTGCTTATCAGTTCTTACGTTTTACAGCTCTATAATATAATTTTCAAAAATGTAATAAGGGCACTTCCAATTTTTAATATGTTATAGGTGGCTTCATTTCCAGATGGGGGTTATCAGGTAGTGTGGGGGTGCCATTTTTTCACTCGTTTTCCGTTTTTACCACCCGTTTACGAGGTACAACTTTTTTTAGTGTTCAACCACCAGCATTCGGCTGCTTACCAGTTCTTACGTTTTACAGCTCCAAAATACAATTTTCAAAAATGTCATAAGGGCACTTCCAATTTTTAATATGTTATAGATGGCTTCATTTCCAGATGGGGGTTAACAGGTAATGGGGGGGTGCCATTTTTCACTCGTTTTCCGTTTTTACCACCCGTTTACGAGGTACAACTTTTTTTAGTGTTCAACCACCAGCATTCGGCTGCCTACCAGTTCTTACGTTTTACAGCTCCAAAATATAATTTTCAAAAATGTCTTAAGGGCACTTCCAATTTTTGATATGTTATAGATGGCTTCATTTCCAGATGGGGGTTAACAGGTAATGTGGGGGTGCCATTTTTTCACTCGTTTTCCGTTTTTACCACCCGTTTACGAGGTACAACTTTTTTTAGTGTTCAACCACCAGCATTCGGCTGCTTATCAGTTTTTACGTTTTACAGCTCCAAAATATAATTTTCAAAAATGTCATAAGGGCACTTCCAATTTTTAATATGTTATAGATGGCTTCATTTCCAGATGGGGGTTAACAGTTAATGTGGGGGTGCCATTTTTCACTCGTTTTCCGTTTTTACCACCCGTTTACGAGGTACAACTTTTTTTAGTGTTCAACCACCAGCATTCGGCTGCTTATCAGTTGTTACGTTTTACAGATCCAAAATATAATTTTCAAAAATGTCATAAGGGTACTTCCAATTTTTAATATGTTATAGAATAATAATAATAGATGGCTTCATTTCCAGATGGGGATTAGCAGGTAATGTGGGGGTGCCATTTTTTCACCCGTTTTCCGTTTTTACCACTCGTTTACGAGATACAACCCTTTTTAGTGTTCAACCACCAGCATTCGGCTGCTTATCAGTTCTTACGTTTTACAGCTTCAAAATATAATCTTCAAAAATGTCATAAAGGCACTTCCAATTTTTAATATGTTATAGATGGCTTCATTTCCAGATGGGATTTACCAGGTAATGTGGGGGTGCCATTTTTTCACCCGGTTACCATTTTTTCCACACGTTTACGAGATACAACCCTTTTTAGCGTTCAACCACCAGCATTCGGCTGCTTATCAGTTCTTACGTTTTACAGCTCCATAATATAATTTTCAAAAATGTAATAAGGGCACTTCCAGTTTTTAATATGTTATAGATGGCTTCATTTCCAGATGGGTGTTAACAGGTAATGTGGAGGTGCCATTTTTTCACTCGTTTTCCGTTTTTACCACCCGTTTACGAGGTACAACTTTTTTTAGTGTTCAACCACCAGCATTCGGCTGCTTACCAGTTCTTACGTTTTACAGCTCCAAAATATAATTTTCAAAAATGTCATAAGGGCACTTCCAATTTTTAATATGTTGTAGATGGCTTCATTTCCAGATGGGGGTTAACAGGCAATGTGGGGGTGCCATTTTTTCACTCGTTTTCCGTTTTTACCACCCGTTTACGAGGTACAACTTTTTTTAGTGTTCAACCACCAGCATTCGGCTGCTTACCAGTTCTTACGTTTTACAGCTCCAAAATATAATTTTCAAAAATGTCATAAGGGCACTTACAATTTTTAATATGTTATAGATGGCTTCATTTCCAGATGGGGGTTAACAGGTAATGTGGGGGTGCCATTTTTTCACTCGTTTTCCGTTTTTACCACCCGTTTACGAGGTACAACTTTTTTTAGTGTTCAACCACCAGCATTCGGCTGCTTATCAGTTTTTACGTTTTACAGCTCCAAAATATAATTTTCAAAAATGTCATAAGGGCACTTCCAATTTTTAATATGTTATAGATGGCTTCATTTCCAGATGGGGGTTAACAGGTAATGTGGGGGTGCCATTTTTTCACTCGTTTTCCGTTTTTACCACCCGTTTACGAGGTACAACTTTTTTTAGTGTTCAACCACCAGCATTCGGCTGCTTATCAGTTGTTACGTTTTACAGATCCAAAATATAATTTTCAAAAATGTCATAAGGGCACTTCCAATTTTTAATATGTTATAGAATAATAATAATAGATGGCTTCATTTCCAGATGGGGGTTAACAGGTAATGTGGGGGTGCCATTTTTCACTCGTTTTCCGTTTTTACCACCCGTTTACGAGGTACAACTTTTTTTAGTGTTCAACCACCAGCATTCGGCTGCTTACCAGTTCTTACGTTTTACAGCTCCAAAACATAATTTTCAAAAATGTCATAAGGGCACTTCCAATTTTTAATATGTTATAGATGGCTTCATTTCCAGATGGGGGTTAACAGGTAATGTGGGGGTGCCATTTTTTCACTCGTTTTCCGTTTTTACCACCCGTTTACGAGGTACAACTTTTTTTAGTGTTCAACCACCAGCATTCGGCTGCTTATCAGTTTTTACGTTTTACAGCTCCAAAATATAATTTTCAAAAATGTCATAAGGGCACTTCCAATTTTTAATATGTTATAGATGGCTTCATTTCCAGATGGGGGTTAACAGTTAATGTGGGGGTGCCATTTTTCACTCGTTTTCCGTTTTTACCACCCGTTTACGAGGTACAACTTTTTTTAGTGTTCAACCACCAGCATTCGGCTGCTTATCAGTTGTTACGTTTTACAGATCCAAAATATAATTTTCAAAAATGTCATAAGGGCACTTCCAATTTTTAATATGTTATAGAATAATAATAATAGATGGCTTCATTTCCAGATGGGGGTTAACAGGTAATGTGGGGGTGCCATTTTTCACTCGTTTTCCGTTTTTACCACCCCTTTACGAGGTACAACTTTTTTTAGTGTTCAACCACCAGCATTCGGCTGCTTACCAGTTCTTACATTTACAGCTCCAAAATATAATTTTCAAAAATGTCATAAGGGCACTTCCAATTTTTAATATGTTATAGATGGCTTCATTTCCAGATGGAGGTTAACAGGTAATGTGGGGGTGCCATTTTTTCACTCGTTTTCCGTTTTTACCACCCGTTTATAAGGTACAACTTTTTTTAGTGTTCAACCACCAGCATTCGGCTGCTTATCAGTTGTTACGTTTTACAGCTCCAAAATATAATTTTCAAAAATGTCATAAGAGCACTTCCAATTTTTAATATGTTATAGATGGCTTCATTTCCAGATGGGATTTACCAGGTAATGTGGGGGTGCCATTTTTTCACCCGTTCACCGTTTTTTCCACTCGTTTACGAGATACAACCCTTTTTAGTGTTCAACCACCAGCATTCGGCTGCTTATCAGTTTTTACGTTTTACAGCTCCAAAATATAATTTTCAAAAATGTCATAAAGGCACTTCCAATTTTTAATATGCTATAGATGGCTTTATTTCCAGATGGGGATTAACAGGTAATGTGCCATTTTTTCACCCGTTTTCCGTTTTTCCCACCCGTTTACGAGATACAACCCTTTTTAGTGTTCAACCACCAGCATCTGGCTGCTATTCAATTTTTACGTTTTACATCTTCAAAATATAATTTTAAAAAATGTCATAAGGGCACTTTCAATTTTTAATATGTTATAGATGGCTTTATTTCCAGATGGGGTGCCATTTTCTCACCCGTGGTCCGTTTTTCCCACACGTTTACGAGATACAACCCTTTTTAGCGTTCAACCACCAACATTCGGCTGCTTATCAGTTCTTACGTTTTACAGCTCCATAATATAATTTTCAAAAATGTAATAAGGGCACTTCCAATTTTTAATATGTTATAGATGGCTTCATTTCCAGATGGGGGTTATCAGGTAGTGTGGGGGTGCCGTTTTTTCACTCGTTTTCCGTTTTTACCACCCGTTTACGAGGTACAACTTTTTTTAGTGTTCAACCACTAGCATTCGGCTGCTTACCAGTTCTTACGTTTTACAGCTCCAAAATATAATTTTCAAAAATGTCATAAGGGCACTTCCAATTTTTAATATGTTATAGATGGCTTCATTTCCAGATGGGTGTTAACAGGTAATGTGGAGGTGCCATTTTTTCACTCGTTTTCCGTTTTTACCACCCGTTTACGAGGTACAACTTTTTTTAGTGTTCAACCACCAGCATTCGGCTGCCTACCAGTTCTTACGTTTTACAGCTCCAAAATATAATTTACAAAAATGTCATAAGGGCACTTCCAATTTTTAATATGTTATAGATGGCTTCATTTCCAGATGGGGGTTAACAGGCAATGTGGGGGTGCCATTTTTTCACTCGTTTTCCGTTTTTACCACCCGTTTACGAGGTACAACTTTTTTTAGTGTTCAACCACCAGCATTCGGCTGCTTATCAGTTTTTACGTTTTACAGCTCCAAAATATAATTTTCAAAAATGTCATAAGGGCACTTTTAATTTTTAATATGTTATAGATGGCTTCATTTCCAGATGGGGGTTAACTGGTAATGTGGGGGTGCCATTTTTCACTCGTTTTATGTTTTTACCACCCGTTTACGAGGTACAACTTTTTTTAGTGTTCAACCACCAGCATTCGGCTGCTTATCAGTTGTTACGTTTTACAGATCCAAAATATAATTTTCAAAAATGTCATAAGGGCACTTCCAATTTTTAATATGTTATAGAATAATAATAATAGATGGCTTCATTTCCAGATGGGGGTTAACAGGTAATGTGGGGGTGCCATTTTTCACTCGTTTTCCGTTTTTACCACCCGTTTACGAGGTACAACTTTTTTTAGTGTTCAACCACCAGCATTCGGCTGCTTACCAGTTCTTACGTTTTACATCTCCAAAATATAATTTTCAAAAATGTCATAAGGGCACTTCCAATTTTTAATATATTATAGATGGCTTCATTTCCAGATGGGGGTTAACAGGTAATGTGGGGGTGCCATTTTTTCACTCGTTTTCCGTTTTTACCACCCGTTTACGAGGTACAACTTTTTTTAGTGTTCAACCACCAGCATTCGGCTGCTTATCAGTTCTTACGTTTTACAGCTCCAAAATATAATTTTCAAAAATGTCATAAAGGCACTTCCAATTTTTAATATGCTATAGATGGCTTTATTATTAGATGGGAGTTAACAGGTAATGGGGGGTGCCATTTTTTCACTTGTTTTTCGTTTTTCTCTCCCGTTTACGAAATACAATCCTTTTTAGTGTTCAACCACCAGCATTCGGCTGCTTATCAGTTTTTACGTTTTACAGCTTCAAAATATAATCTTCAAAAATGTCATAAAGGCACTTCCAATTTTTAATATGTTATAGATGGCTTCATTTCCAGATGGGGGTTAACAGGTAATGTGGGGGTGCCATTTTTTTTCACTCGTTTTCCGTTTTTACCACCCGTTTACGAGGTACAACTTTTTTTAGTGTTCAACCACCAGCATTCGGCTGCTTACCAGTTCTTACGTTTTACAGCTCCAAAATATAATTTTCAAAAATGTCATAAGGGCACTTCCAATTTTTAATATGTTATAGATGGCTTCATTTCCAGATGGGGGTTAACAGGTAATGTGGGGGTGCCATTTTTTTTCACTCGTTTTCCGTTTTTACCACTCGTTTACGAGGTACAACCCTTTTTAGTGTTCAACCACCAGCATTCGGCTGCTTATCAGTTTTTACGTTTTACAGCTCCAAAATATAATTTTCAAAAATGTCATAAAGGCACTTCCAATTTTTAATATGCTATAGATGGCTTTATTTCCAGATGGGGATTAACAGGTGATGTGCCATTTTTTCACCCGTTTTCCGTTTTTCCCACCCGTTTACGAGATACAACCCTTTTTAGTGTTCAACCACCAGCATCTGGTTGCTATTCAATTTTTACGTTTTACATCTTCAAAATATAATTTTCAAAAATGTCATAAGGGCACTTTCAATTTTTAATATGTTATAGATGGGCTTTATTTCCAGATGGGGTGCCATTTTTTCACCCGTGGTCCGTTTTTCCCACACGTTTACGAGATACAACCCTTTTTAGCGTTCAACCACCAGCATTCGGCTGCTTATCAGTTCTTACGTTTTTACAGCTCTATAATATAATTTTCAAAAATGTAATAAGGCACTTCCAATTTTTAATATGTTATAGATGGCTTCATTTCCAGATGGGGGTTATCAGGTAGTGTGGGGGTGCCATTTTTCACTCGTTTTCCGTTTTTACCACCCGTTTACGAGGTACAACTTTTTTTAGTGTTCAACCGCCAGCATTCGGCTGCTTACCAGTTCTTACGTTTTACAGCTCCAAAATATAATTTTCAAAAATGTCATAAGGGCACTTCCAATTTTTAATATGTTATAGATGGCTTCATTTCCAGATGGGGGTTAACAGGTAATGTGGAGGTACCATTTTTCACCTCGTTTTCCGTTTTTACCACCCGTTTACGAGGTACAACTTTTTTTAGTGTTCCACCACCAGCATTCGGCTGCTTACCAGTTCTTACGTTTTACAGCTCCAAAATATAATTTTCAAAAATGTCATAAGGGCACTTCCAATTTTTAATATGTTATAGATGGCTTCATTTAAAGATGGGGTTAACAGGCAATGTGGGGGTGCCATTTTTCACTCGTTTTCCGTTTTTACCACCCGTTTACGAGGTACAACTTTTTTTAGTGTTCAACCACCAGCATTCGGCTGCTTATCAGTTTTTACGTTTTACAGCTCCAAAATATAATTTTCAAAAATGTCATAAGGGTACTTTTAATTTTTAATATGTTATAGATGGCTTCATTTCCAGATGTGGGTTAACAGGTAATGTGGGGGTGCCATTTTTCACTCGTTTTATGTTTTTACCACCCGTTTATGAGGTACAACTTTTTTTAGTGTTCAACCACCAGCATTCGGCTGCTTATCAGTTGTTACGTTTTACAGATCCAACATATAATTTTCAAAAATGTCATAAGGGCACTTCCAATTTTTAATATGTTATAGAATAATAATAATAGATGGCTTCATTTCCAGATGGGGATTAGCAGGTAATGTGGGGGTGCCATTTTTTCACCCGTTTTCCGTTTTTACCACTCGTTTACGAGATACAACCCTTTTTAGTGTTCAACCACCAGCATTCGGCTGCTTATCAGTTCTTACGTTTTACAGCTCCAAAATATAATTTTCAAAAATTTCATAAAGGCCTTCCATTTTTTAATATGCTATAGATGGCTTTATTTCCAGATGGGAGTTAACAGGTAATGGGGGGGTGCCATTTTTTCACTTGTTTTTCGTTTTTCTCACCCGTTTACGAAATACAATCCTTTTTAGTGTTTAACCACCAGCATTCGGCTGCTTATCAGTTCTTACGTTTTACAGCTTCAAAATATAATCTTCAAAAATGTCATAAAGGCACTTCCAATTTTTAATATGTTATAGATGGCTTCATTTCCAGATGGGGGTTAACAGGTTAAGTGGGGGTGCCATTTTTTCACTCGTTTTCCGTTTTTACCACCCGTTTACGAGGTACAACTTTTTTTAGTGTTCATCCACCAGCATTCGGCTGCTTACCAGTTCTTACGTTTTACAGCTCCAAAATATAATTGTCAAAAATGTCATAAGGGCACTTCCAATTTTTAATATGTTATAGATGGCTTCATTTCCAGATGGGGTTTACCAGGTAATGTGGGGGTGCCATTTTTTCACCCGTTTTCCGTTTTTTCCACTCGTTTACGAGGTACAACTTTTTTTAGTGTTCAACCACCAGCATTCGGCTGCTTATCAGTTTTTACGTTTTACAGCTCCAAAATATAATTTTCAAAAATGTCATAAGGGCACTTTTAATTTTTAATATGTTATAGATGGCTTCATTTCCAGATGGGGGTTAACAGGTAATGTGGGGGTGCCATTTTTCACTCGTTTTATGTTTTTACCACCCGTTTATGAGGTACAACTTTTTTTAGTGTTCAACCAGCAGCATTCGGCTGCTTATCAGTTGTTACGTTTTACAGATCCAAAATATAATTTTCAAAAATGTCATAAGGGCACTTCCAATTTTTAATATGTTATAGAATAATAATAATAGATGGCTTCATTTCCAGATGGGGATTAGCAGGTAATGTGGGGGTGCCATTTTTTCACCCGTTTTCCGTTTTTACCACTCGTTTACGAGATACAACCCTTTTTAGTGTTCAACCACCAGCATTCGGCTGCTTATCAGTTCTTACGTTTTACAGCTCCAAAATATAATTTTCAAAAATTTCATAAAGGCACTTCCAATTTTTAATATGCTATAGATGGCTTTATTTCCAGATGGGAGTTAACAGGTAATGGGGGGGTGCCATTTTTTCACTTGTTTTTCGTTTTTCTCACCCGTTTACGAAATACAATCCTTTTTAGTGTTCAACCACCAGCATTCGGCTGCTTATCAGTTCTTACGTTTTACAGCTTCAAAATATAAAATTCAAAAATGTCATAAAGGCACTTCCAATTTTTAATATGTTATAGATGGCTACATTTCCAGATGGGGGTTAACAGGTAATGTGGGGGTGCCATTTTTTCACTCGTTTTCCGTTTTTACCACCCGTTTACGAGGTACAACTTTTTTTAGTGTTCAACCACCAGCATTCGGCTGCTTACCAGTTCTTACGTTTTACAGCTCCAAAATATAATTGTCAAAAATGTCATAAGGGCACTTCCAATTTTTAATATGTTATAGATGGCTTCATTTCCAGATGGGGTTTACCAGGTAATGTGGGGGTGCCATTTTTTCACCCGTTTTCCGTTTTTTCCATTCGTTTACGAGGTACAACTTTTTTTAGTGTTCAACCACCAGCATTCGGCTGCTTATCAGTTCTTACGTTTTACAGCTCCAAAATATAATTTTCAAAAATGTCATAAGGGCACTTCCAATTTTTAATATGTTTTAGAATTATAATAATAGATGGCTTCATTTCCAGATGGGGTTTACCAGGTAATGTGGGGGTGCCATTTTTTTACCCGTTTTCCGTTTTTTCCACTCGTTTACGAAATACAACCCTTTTTAGTGTTCAACCACCAGCATTCAGCTGCTTATCAGTTCTTACGTTTTACAGCTCCAAAATATAATTTTCAAAAATGTCATAAGGGCACTTTCAATTTTTAATATGTTTTAGAATAATAATAATAAATGGCTTCATTTCCAGATGGGGTTTACCAGGTAATGTGGGGGTGCCATTTTTTCACCCGTTTTCCGTTTTTTCCGCTCGTTTACGAGATACAACCCTTTTTAGTGTTCAACCACCAGCATCTGGCTGCTATTCAATTTTTACGTTTTACATCTTCAAAATATAATTTTCAAAAATGTCATAAGGGCACTTTCAATTTTTAATATGTTATAGATGGCTTTATTTCCAGATGGGGTGCCATTTTTTCACCCGTGGTCCGTTTTTCCCACCCGTTTACGAGATACTACCCTTTTTAATGTTCAACCACCAGCATGTGGCTGCTTATCAATTTTTACGTTTTACAGCTTCAAAATATAATTTTCAAAAATGTCATAAGGGCACTTTCAATTTTTAATATGTTATAGATGGCTTTATTTCCAGATGGGGTGCCATTTTTTCACCCTTGGTCCGTTTTTTCCACACGTTTACGAGATACAACCCTTTTTAGCGTTCAACCACCAGCATTCGGCTGCTTATCAGTTCTTACGTTTTACAGCTCCATAATATAATTTTCAAAAATGTAATAAGGGCACTTCCAATTTTTAATATGTTATAGATGGCTTCATTTCCAGATGGGGGTTACCAGGTATTGTAGGGGTGCCATTTTTTCACCCGTTTTCCGTTTTTCCAACACGTTTACGAGATACAACCCTTTTTAGTGTTTAACCACCTCGTTGAGCCACCTGCTCCCGGACCCCGGCTTCAGGCTCCAGCTCCCGGCTTTCGGCCCCGGTGCAGATGACAGGGCTCTGCCCCCCGGCTAGTACCCCCGAACACACCTCCGCCTGCGCCGCATATGGTTCCGTACCGGCATGCCGATTCTAGTTCACCAAAATGACGTCACTTCCTGGTCCCGTGATGACATTGTCTTCTGCGAGAAGATCTGCGCAGAAGACCTGCTCACGCATCTGCGAGCGACTTTGAATTTTCCGCCAAAATGACGTTACTTCCTGTCGCCGAACCCGCTCTGTCTATCTACTTAAGAGTAATGAGAAGGAAATTCTCAATCAAGCCTATAATCATATAAAAATGACAGATTTAAGTAATGTAAAATTTAAGGTTGGCGATCCTGTGCGAATTAGCAAATATCGAACAATATTCGATAAATGATATACGCCCAACTGGACTAATGAAATATTCACAATCGATCAAGTTAAATTAACTAATCCTATTACCTATCTACTAAAAGATGCTCCCAATCGGTCTATTCAAGGATGTTTCTACGATCTCGAGTTTCAAAAAGTTAAATATCCAGACATACATCTCGTTGAACGCGTAATAAAACGAAAACGTAACAAGGTATTAGAAAAATGGCTTGGATTTTTAAATCAGCACAATAGCTGGATTGATGCTAAAAATATTGCCTAAATTACCACATGTTGTGATGACTCATCACTTAATTTTCATCGGTGCTATATAAACCTGATTTGCCGTAGTATTTCTATCATTCTCTTGTACGCGCACTTGCCAAAAACATGGCAGATTTCAATCATAAACTTTGCAACTTAAATGAAGTTAAATAGTGGGAAAATGTACGAGATTTAAAGATTGACGAAAAATATCTAATAATAAATGTGTATCGATGTCTGACTAAATATGGCAATAAAGTGGCAGTAAAATTGAACAACTTCAGATTCATTCTACCGGCACGCTACGATTGCCTAACAGACGCAGACCTACAACAATTAGGAGAACGTCGCTACTATATTATCTCGGGTAGCAAGTGCGGGAGCAACACTTAACTTGTCTTCGAGGAGATTGTCCAGACAGAGATGACAACCACATCCGTAGCACAATAATTAGCTGATGATATATATTTGTAATAATTTTATACATGTACGTTTTAGACAATATAAATACAAGTATATTTACATTGTTGTTTTATTACACCATTGTGCTTATAAAATTGGTTACAGGAACATTCCAGGTTGGTCAGTGATTTATATACCCATTGTTGGAATTTGCAAGCAAATTTGAGTCTGCCGTAATTAATATTATTTGTATGTTTTTTAAACTAGTATTGCTGCTTTCTGAACCCGCTACAAAAGTACTATGCCAACTAAGTTTTATAGATGGTATCGTTACAGAAGCTATTACAGCTGCTTTAGATTCTTCATTATATTTTTTAATTTAAATATACTATACTTTAATACTTTATTTAACATTTATGTCAGCATTCCGCTTGCTTACAGTTTTTATAATGTTATTTCGAAAATACTGTATTAATTATAAGGGTATCACAGAAGCATCTTCTGTGTATCCATTTGTAATATTAAAAACTTAAATTAAATCTGGATTTTTAGAAAATGAGCTAAACAAACATGTTATTGTTCCCTCTTTCAAACTTATAATGCAGCATTTTTGTTGTTCATATAAAAGAATTGTTCACTCCACCGCGCGACTGCTAACTGTATTCATATTGACTCTCTAGGCAGATAATGTGTTACTTCTGTCACAATTTTTGTAACCTAGAAACTGATTTCTACTCACAGTCGTGGAACCATATTTTTTTCGAACATGACGAAATGTCGAATTTCATTTTTACTAGATTTTGTAATGATATTCGAAAACACAGCACGTTGAATATGTTACAAAAGTGATTCTTCCATGTTCGTGTATTAATTTTACACACGCTCGCTTTGCTGCTCGTAAATTAAATGTTGAAAAACTCACTTTTCTTAACTTGTGGAACTATACTACTACAAAATATGCCTGACTCCCTAACATGAGGCTGAATGACGAAAATATTTAACTCATCTACTTAGGTATACTTATAGAGGGTGCAGCATTTGCTTGCTTAATTGTTTGACAGCAAAATTCGATTTAGTTTTTATAAAGAACAGTACATGATATCCAACTGGCGCAACTTAAGCATTTTTTATTGGCTCAGTGCGAAAATACTTTTTTACCGCTTTATCCGAAAGTGACACTTTTTGTCGCCATTTAGGAGATTCCCGAAAATATACGTTTAGTTCCCTAGTCGGTTTCCAATGACAGCGGGAGAGAATATAATATATTTACTACCGTTACCATTAGAGACGGGAGGCAATGTGATTAATATTAAATCAACTAACCTCCTCATTTCATATTTAAATATTTTTGAATCCAGCTGAATGTAAATGTGTCATATGTGTAACTAAAATGACATTATACTGTTTGAGAATTTCGCGGTTACTCTAATTATTCTTTTTAACATAGAATTTCGGCTTAGACCGCGTAGTATTTGTGGATGCACCATTTTCTGGCTTAATTTTCCTTGCATCTTGTAAACCCGAGCAAGAAACCGGGCGATGGTCATGCTCTTTGGTGGCTCGTGTTGTTTGAGTACGTTGAGAACGAGGGTACTTTGGCAGATTTGGCCCAGCGACTTTCACTCTCATGATGCAAGCTGCAAGGTCTTGCGACACGTTATTAAATATGGATGCACAAACAGTAACAAGGCCACAAATACTACGAGGTCTAAGCCGAAATTCTATGTTAAGAAGGAATAAAATGACGTTTCCTTTCTTGCATGATTGTAATTGATTACTGTTCTCGCTAACGCTGGAGAATTAAACTACATCCACCGGAGGAAATGATACACTTTTCTCCCCTATAAATTCAAATAGTTATAAAAAATGCGTAAGCTAACTTTCAAACTTTAAAACAAAATATCAATTTGGTGTTGATCAGGGGCTGTTAAAATTTCACAGGTGACTTATGAACCTAAATGAAAACGGCTGATTGAAATAAGAATTTGTACATCAGATACAATAATAATAGCTATTTATATAGCTAGGGAGGAAATGAACCTTTGCTCCAGTGATACATATATGAATTTTTTTCGAACGACAAATTTTAAAAAATGATGCTTTAGAAAATCATTATAGTGACTCTAGATTCCTGTAGTGACATTTTGTCCAATTTCCAAATTAACATAACGTTGTAAAGCTTTAGTGTGATATCCATGGTGACATTAACACAAATGCGGGAGGTAAAAACTATTGGCTCCCGCCGGGAGTTAATAAAAAATTGGCGCCCGCTGGTTGGAAATTGACAGTTTTGTTTCCTAAAACTAGGGCGCAAAAGCAAACTTTCTATACAAAAGTAGAAAAAAGACATTTGCTAAAGCACGCAATAATGAAGTTATTTTTACATTCTAGAAAACTTTAGATAAGAAACGGGAAAAAATACATAATTTATAAAAATTGCTGTCAAAGTTTGACAATAAATTGCTCAGATTGCTTTCATGTTTTTACTTGAAATTTAAAAATCTTATCAACATCTTTAATATACCTATTAACTTTATCAAGATGTTTAATAATATCTGTTAATTTTAAGTTTAGGGCAATAATATATCTGAAATTACGTAAATTGGGCCACTATGCACTGTTCTTTAAAAAAACCTTAATGGAATATTGTGTAAAATCATTAGAGAAGCCAATATTTGAATACCTCATAATTAGCATGAGGATTTTGTATGTTTCGTCCGTCAACGCAGCACCATGTATAACGTAAAGATGTAATGTTGGATGAGGCGAGCGGAATTATAAGAAAATCACGACTTTAATAAGACACTATTCTAGATTTTTAATAATAATCGAAGCTCACATGCAGCAGACTGTAAACAATTTTTCATAGCTACAAAATTATGTACCTGTTGCCAGTATCAGAAGCAGTATATGAGCATTGCATGACAAGAAAGCAACAAGGAATGGATAATTTACAAAAGTGTTCAATGCAGCAACAGCCTCATAAAATCTAAAAACGCTGTAAAAGAAAATCTGGTGTGATACACGTACACAACTTCCTTTTACAGTGATTTTGTAATTAGCAAAAAACTTGTTTTTTAAGCATTTGTCCAAAATTTTCAAAAATTACAAATTCTACAGGAACCGTACAAAATAGAGTTAAACCAAAAAGCATATAATTAGAAACTTAATTTAAAAAACCATTTTAGAGGTATTCAACTGGAAAATCACCTATCTCACATCAATACACATTAAAAATGTAATAAAAATGCAACCTTTGAAAAAATCATCGTCAGAGCCGTTTTTGAAAAAATTTAAAAAACTGAAAATCACAAGAGTAAACACCATACTTCCGGTTAGGGGATTTTCTTCAAAAGTTTGCTGTCGCATCAAGATAGTACGCAAAACTTATATATGAAGTGTTTCGTCATACCGGTTTTTGTTTTTGAGATATTCTGTTCACACACACACACACACAACACACACACGCACACACACACACACACACACACACACACCATCACACACACACACACACACACACACACACACACACCCAGACAGACTGGCAGACCAATAAAGAAAAACATGTTTCTTGGGTTCAGCGGACTCTAAAACGTGAAGATCTGTTGAAAACTCAATTTCGAATTTTTGGGGTGAATCCAGTACTTCCTTTATTTAAAAAAGAAGTAATAAACTTATTCCGCGTTTTTAAATTGTATTAATACCATACCCATACCACATTTTTGTGTCAAACAAACATGGAATTTCGCAACTAAATTAGATACATTTGATTTGTGTTTTATGCTGTTTAAATGTTGTTATTGCATTTTGGCCGTTTAGTTCAATTCCCCACTCAAAAACGTAATTTTCTAGACTTAACCGCTTGTTTTACTTGCATGGCACTATAGCCCTATACTAGTATATTGTTTAAAACAAACAAATTGGAATGAATAAACAATTATTGTAAACCAATATCGTCGAATGAAACTCCGTATGTATCAATTATTTAGGAACAAATGAAATTATTTTTACTGTAGTTATTGTAATATGTAATCTACTTACCGCAAAAATATGTTTAGCGTCTTACACAATAAATATCACGTACACTGTTATAACCTGCACATTATATCTACACCAACATTTCACAATACACCAAATATTGTTCTCTGCCCGTGCACACGTCGTTAAAAATGCTAATGTTACACAAAACTAGCTGTCGTCCGACTCCTCAGAAAAAATCATAAATTATTCTTTATTGCTTGGGAAGACCTTATTGCCATTTCCTTAATATGTTGTTAGCTTTTTACTTACCTTTAGGTCGTCGCTCTTTAATTATTTAACTCAACAATTGAACATTATATAAGTGTACTTGAGGCCCGTCTACTAGCAACAGTGAAGACGTCGCGAATTCTTTAATTAAGATGTTAAAGGGAGCGCCAACAAGTTAAAACTCACGTACACTGATATATGTCAAGAAACTTGTAACTTCACTGTATATCTAAATAAACAATTATTGAACCCAATGCTTGTAATTGAAATGAAAGAGAGCAATACCCTTAACTAGTTTTATTATCACTTCAAACTTGAGACATCCAAAATTGGCCTATTATATGAACGGGACGGGGGGGTACCCCTATTAACTTAATCTACTAGACTTTCTAATGTTTACACAGCGTTTTCATATGCAAAATATCATCAAAATCACTTATCTGTACGTGTTACACTTGTAGACGTTTACTGAATCAGATTAACTGTCAGCTTGACAGCTCCCAATCGTCAGCTATCACCTGCGGCAAGTAGTCCTCAAAACTGCCTGGTGACTTCCAGCAGACTAAATTTTCTGTAGGTTTTCACTCCTACACTTTTTGCTATAATTCGAAGTTCAAGATAAAATGCGGTAGATGCCAAAATAATTGTACCTACCCTGTTTAAACAAGCAATAAACTTTGCAAACGTTATTCCGTGGTTTCCCAAATCGCTTCTAAGCTCGAATTTACATTCGTCGGAAAAATGACACTCGCTTATTAAATCTCCTACCAGGAAGGTTGGCCAGTAACATTCCCTACTATAGCCCAAACCATATGCAATGGCGAGATTATCACTTATATACCACGAAACCCCTTGCAGTTTCAAATGCTGTCACACGTTTTTTTCAAAACAAAACCGTTGTTTATATTTTTCCTCTAGTAACGACCAATGCCAATCTGATATTAATTTTTATGAGTTATTATCGCATTAATCCCACTTGATCTCTTATTCAACACTTATATACTGTAGATTACTAGTATTAATAGCATATGCTTTTAGCACGTAACACACTCCCCCTTACCAGAAAGAAAACATTTCAACGAAATTTTTAACTAAAAAATAACTTTATCCAATAAGGATACATACATATACGCTAGAGAGTCAGTAAACCGTCTGTCATAAGACGTCCGTACCACTCAATCTTTAACAACCCAAAACCCACACCACAAACAAGCAACTACACTATAAAGACGGTAATTGACTCTAAGAGGAACCCAAAACCAGACCAACCTCATGACAAGGATCGAGGCTGCTCGTCGCTGCTGGGTGTTAATGCTGCGCCGGTGAACAATCCCGTAACAACCTATCGCGAAGAAGTTCCGATCCCACGAACCCCCCAAAATCACCCCAAATCCTTACAGTGTACCCCCCCTGACTACTTCCAATAACCCCCGAGGCGGAAGCATACCTCCACACAGGTTCAGGCACTGTCAGACCAAAATAGCAATACCAAAATGAAGAATAACCAGGATCTTTCTTTTGACAACCCTGGGGAGAAAGCAACCCCAGTGAAAAAGGGTTAAAGAAGCCAGAAAAGTAATAGGCAAAAGCCAACATCCACACAACTCTCATACGCTCCGACGGAGGGATCTTTCAGTGCCCCGAACGGCCTGAAGAAAATCCCCACCAATCTTCATCTCACGTCCAAAAATCACTCACCACCAGAGATTTCATTAGCACTAGATCAAAGAGAATAAAGGATAACAAATTGTCATTCACCCAAGTAATCAGCTCATTCAAAACAAAATCGGCATTCACTACATTATAAGAGAGAGGTGTAGACAAAGTTTTAAGAAGAAAAACAAGGCGAAGAATGAAGGACTGGTCATCTTAAAATGTAGTAGTGTAAGGTTACACATACTATATATCCCCAAGGGACATACCTACCCTAAAAACAATAACTAAGAAGTGGTACTTCTTTAATAGTTATCCTCGTCACCCTTATTTCCCAACAGGGAAAGCAGGATAACCCAACGCTCTCCAAAAACAACAACGAGAAAACCAGATATTAATATTTTCCAACAGGGAACTCCCTATGTGTTACAACCAAAAAGGAGGGAAAAGAACAAGATATTAAAGTTCCCCAAAGAGTGACCTTCCCTACTGTGCCCATCCAACCAACCTATACTTTACAGGAGGGAAAGCAAGATAAAAATGCTCCCTAAAGTGACCTTCCCTATAGTGCCCATCCAACCACCCTATATGAAATATAAACCCAATCAAAAGAAAGGAGAGAATATTCCACAACCGCAAGTTCACACAAAACCACAATCACACTAACGATCCAGCTGAAGGCTGACCGACACCAAAAGAACCACACACCAATGCACTGCTAGAGCTCCACACCAGAAAACGACCACAAGAAAAACCGAAGAAACAAATTCTATCATCACACACAGAAACCACCAGAAGATAGAAAGCGGAAGAAGTAACAGAAAAAGAACAGATTACATTAGTCGAAGGAAGGGACAATGTATTGAGAAAAGAATTAAGTTCCAATTTCCCAAGACAGCCAGCAACCCAATGACAAATAACCAGTCACAAAGACTCCGTGAAATCGTCCCATAACAGTACCCAAGACCCAAAAATCCGCATACCAACGGAGCTTCATCAGGTCCAATTAACAATTTACCAATCTCTGAAGCTAAGGGCTAATGGTACACACAATTCAAAGGTATGCTGCCGCCATGACATCACCAAACCGTTTTCCCAAACATGTCTAACATCGTTACACAACAAGGAACGAGAATCACCCCCAGGAAAAATAGATACCACTCAATTCAGGGACACAAAAACAGCTACCGAAGGAACCACCACAAACCTAATCTCGATAACTAAAGAGCTAATCGACGATTCAAAAATCACAATCAAAAACCTATCTTACCCAACGGGCGTATTCGAACCTCATCAGAAACAAAGGAAAATAAAATTTAAGATCCAACAAATAATAACTACCATAACCAAAACTAGGAAGATGGTTTGAGAGACGTGATATCTGCATAAGCAAAATCTTCCAAACACACCAACACCAACCCACGTTATCTTACCAACAAACCAGAAGAAGATGAAAGAGCCATACGAAGAATTGTCTGCCAACCTAAACTAGGAAGATGTCCTGAGAGACCTAAAAATCATCAAGGATTAAAAGAAAACTGCAGAGCGAATCCCTCAGACACACCAACATCGAACCCACATCACAATCAACACTCCAAATAGAAAAGAGAAAGAAGCAATCAACTAAACCAGGCCAACCTAACTAGAAGGAGGCTTATAAATCCCGCAAGAGCAAACTGCTCCAAACACATCACCATCACACCCATAACAGAGTTAACACCAAACTAAGAAGAAGACACAAAGAAAATCTCAAACACACTAAACCTTTCGGACATACATTCAATAAAAAAAATCAAGCACATCAAACCACCAAGACTCTAACATTCAATGAAGAAAAACTCAAGCACATCTGGCCAGTATATTCTCGAGGTTCCATCAATGAAAATCGCAATCGTTCAATGAAAAACTCTAAAAGATAATTCATCATGATACCTGAATAGCGTGATGTCTTTACCATTCACTCAAATAAAAATAAAACCAGCTTTTATAAACATACACACAAAGCTCCTAAATCTAACACGCAACACACCCACTCAATCAAATAAAAATAAAACCATCCAGGATTAAATGTCCAATTATAAAATATCCAAATAAGATACTACTTCCACAAATCAATCAATAAATCGACAAAGGCTCGCTCTCTTATTTCACCTACGCCAAGGTACTACTTACATAAGCTTAGTACTACTACGAGTACTATACTTGTTAAAACCACATATAAACAATCCACATTAATCCAAAACAATCCCGTATTAAACACAATCCCTAAAGTTTAATTTCAATCTGATTAGCCAAAACAAACTACTCAAAATTTTGCCAAAGTAAATCTTAGCGTGTCACGTTCTGATGATATTTCCCATTTACATAAACAAATACATACAATAAACAGATCTAATTACATCCGAATTCTTTCAATTAAGTATAACTACTAAAAATATTGCTCCTTTCAATTATTGTGCGACCTAAAGGTAAATGTTCCAATTTATAACCCCGCGTTGGCTGCGCCAAAATCTTGTTAGCTTTTTACTTACCTTTAGGTCGTCGCTCTTTAATTATTTAACTCAACAATTGAACATTATATAAGTGTACTTGAGGCCCGTCTACTAGCAACAGTGAAGACGTCGCGAATTCTTTAATTAAGATGTCAAAGGGAGCGCCAACAAGTTAAAACTCACGTACACTGATATATGTCAAGAAACTTGTAACTTCACTGTATATCTAAATAAACAATTATTGAACCCAATGCTTGTAATTAAAATGAAAGAGAGCAATACCCTTAACTAGTTTTATTATCACTTCAAACTTGAGACATCCAAAATTGACCTATTATATGAACGGGACGGCGGGGTACCCCTATTAACTTAATCTACTAGACTTTCTAATGTTTACACAGCGTTTTCATATGCAAAATATCATCAAAATCACTTATCTGTTCGTGTTACACTTGTAGACGTTTACTGAATCAGATTAACTGTCAGCATGACAGCTCCCAATCATCAGCTATCACCTGCGGCTAGTAGTCCTCAAAACTGCCGGGTGACTTCCAGCAGACTAAATTTTCTGTAGGTTTTCACTCCTACACTTTTTGCTATAATTCGAAGTTCAAGATAAAATGCGGTAGATGCCAAAATAATTGTACCTACCCTGTTTAAACAAGCAATAAACTTTGCAAACGTTATTCCGTGGTTTCCCAAATCGCTTCTAAGCTCGAATTTACATTCGTCGGAAAAATTACACTCGCTTATTAAATCTCCTACCAGGAAGGTTGGCCAGTAACATTCCCTACTATAGCCCAAACCATATGCAATGGCGAGATTATCACTTATATACCACGAAACCCCTTGCAGTTTCAAATGCTGTCACACGTTTTTTTCAAAACAAAACCGTTGTTTATCTTTTTCCTCTAGTAACGACCAATGCCAATCTGATATTAATTTTTTATTATTTTTTTATTATCGCATTAATCCCACTTGATCTCTTATTCAACACTTATATACTGTAGATTACTAGTATTAATAGCATATGCTTTTAGCACGTAACAATGTAACTTAATAAGACCTTATCTTATTTATGCGTTCTGGAGACTTAGCACCCAATCGAGATCAGTAATTTAGTAATTTAAATACCACAAGGTAATTCAATTACCGCGAGTAATTTCAATTTCCACAAGTAATTCAAATACTTGTAAAGTAATTTAAATACTTTAGAGTAATTTAATTACTCAAAAGTAATTGAGTAATTGAATGTACTAATTAATTACTTTCAAAAAGTAATTGTCTAGTACTTTTTAACAAAAAGGGAAATTACAAATTACAATTACCGCATTTTGAAAAGTACTTCAATTCCGAGGCAAATACACAAAAAGGAATTTAATTAGTAATTTAATTCCAAAGTAATTAATTACTGCCCAGCTCTGATTACAGCAATATCGAAAAATAATGACTCCTCCTGCATTACTACCTATAAACGGTATAAACCGTCAAAAAAGAGTAGATGCTGTAAGAATAGATTGGTTCGAGTTTAAACAAACACAAGGCGGAATATTTTGAACTTTTTCCATTCCAGAGAATGGCTATTATCTCGTTATAGTAAGATCGGTCGAAACACCGAACTAAGAGCTGGCCAAGCATTCTCAAAACAGTTTCCATTTATTAGTTAATTCTTTCATCTATTTACGACTTACCTAATAGATTGAGTTTAACCAAACATTCTCAAAACAGTATCCGATCTTTTTAGATAATTGTTTAATTTAATTTAATTTATTTATTTATACTGTCACCAACAATGCCGTGAGCAGTAAAATTAGATAACAGTGTACAACACTTTTTACATATACAATGCAATACTAGTGATGCCGTATAATACAAATAATAACTGTAGTACAACCTAAATGAGAATGAATAAATGTAAACACAAATTTTAAATAAAACCTTACTACAGTATTTAATAAACATAATAGAGAAAGATAAAAAAATAATAATCCAAATTAAAAACTAAATGTCCATAGAAATATTGGGATTTTGGTCAAATATTATACATAACATCAAACGCAAAAATTTAGAAATAAAAATACAATATTTTCTTAATTTATATTGTAGCATATAGTATTCCTGGAATACCAGTGTCGTATAATACACGAGAGCAATTTTTTGAATTTTTTTTTTGTGTTACTATTAAATATGTCAATACTATCAACGAGTTTGTTGGCTATATCACAAGCAAGGTAAAGCGGTCAATGACTCAAGATATTGGTTCTTGATTTTTCGAGATATAAGTACACTTGCTTTCAAAACTTTCGCGTACACATTCAAAATCAAGTAACAACGATTTTGCAAAATTTTAGCTGTGTGAACGGGTCATTTTGAGATTAGGTTAAAAATGACATTGACAGCATGTGCTCTGTCAGTCGAGGCATTTTGACTTTTCAAAAATTTAAATGTCAGAGTTGATTAATTACAACCCTGATTTAATACAGAGAAAAATAGGTGTACGCGAAAGTTTTGAAAGCAAGTGTACATACGAGAGCGTGATATTGGTCTTGGTACATGGAAGTTTAGTTGCATGAGAATTACAGAGCAACAATTAACCCTATAATGAATTACACGATGCAAAAAAACTAGGGATGAAAGACATCTGCGCTTTTCCAAGGTTTACAAATTAAACAATTTTAGCAAGTGGGAATGTGACGTAAACAAAGAGTATACCCCGCTTGATTTATATTGCAAAAACCTTATAAAACGCTTCTGTACGCTTTCGATTTGCATCTTGTACACATTATTAGGTAGGCGACCAGATGACTGCAGAAAATTCTAAGTGAGAGCGTACATACGTATTATACAGAGAGATTTTCTTTACTACGAATACGGCAGACGTTATGTCAAATTTACAAATGCCGAGAATTTGACGTTGACAGTTGGCGTATTTTGTCAGTAGATAATATCTGCTGACATTTTTATCTTAAAATCGATAACTACGAAGCAACGGAACAGTACAAACTGTAAAATTGTATTATCAGGGTCCAACGGTCCGGTAAATTCAAAATTCTTTCACAAAATTTGGAAATCGGCGTTCTTCATCGTTATCAACGTTACATGAAGTTATTTTAAATTTTGGAAACTTTGAATGTGTTTCTCCCCCAGAGCTGGGCAGTATTTGTATTTGTAAATACTTTTTTTTATTTAAATACTTTGTAGTATTTAAATACTAAGTATTTTACTTTTTAATGGACGGTATTTGTATTTCTAGGTGCAAATACTTTGCAAAGTATTTAGTGTTTAAATACAATTTTGGCAGCATTTAAATATTTTCAGGATATTTAAGTAGTTTTACAGTATTTAAATATTTTTAGGATATTTAAATGGTCTTACAGTATTTAAATACTTTGAGAGTATTTAAATACTTTCAGAGTATTTAGCTACTTTTTATTTCTTCAAATGTATTTCTAACTAGTAAATACTTTTTGCATAGTTTTAACGTTTATCAAAATCCCAAGTTTTTACTTGAAACGCGAACACGTGTAGTGCTTCAGGCAAACCACTACCTGTGCTAAAGCGAGACAGAATCCACCAGGCAATTGTGGGCCGGAGCAAGATGCATAAAAAGCCGGTTTGGCGGAGTGACGGAGACGGTGCACCCCTGCCATTCGATTATTTCGATATTCCATGTTTTGGCAGCGCCAAACATATAGTGGTGTTTCCTCTGTACCTGTGTCGTGATTTGTGGTAAAAATATATTACTATTACAGTAAGTATACCTATATTTAATAGTACTATTAGTAGTTCATATTCAATACACGCAATTTTATCAATAAAATATTCTATGAATTCTAAGATTTTCCTTGCCGAAATATCCATAAAACACCGCAATATATTGTTTCCTTTGGAGTTGTTAATAATTCATGTACAATAGTTTAAGCTAAGCCATCTTTATTATTTGGCTTAATATTCAAATAAAAAAAAATTTAGAATTTTAAATTTAATTCTGAAAAATTGTTTAATTGGTATACACATATTATGTTACTATTTAAATATTTTTTACATTTTAGGGCTATGTAAATACTTAAGAAGTATTTTAAATATTTTTAAAATATTTAAATACTTAAGAAATATTTAAATACTTTTAAAGTATTTAAATATTTTTGAAGTATTTAAATACTTTTAAAGTATTTATTTTTTAAAGTATTTAAATACTTTTAGAAAAGTATTTAACAATTAAAAGTATTTAAATACTATAGGTATTTATTATTTAACTACCTTTTGCTCAAAAAAAAATTTAATATTTAAATACATTCAATTTTCAAAAAGTATTTAGTATTTAGTAATTAAATACTTTTTAAAAGTATTTTGCCCAGCTCTGTTCTCCCCAAAAGCATAAAAGGCCTAATGTTCTCAACGAAGACAGGAGTTTATAAGAGGTTTTTATTACCGCTAATGACTATCCCGATTATTCATTTAAATAAATTGCAGAACTAGTAGATTTAGCTGCGATATTCTTCCCGATGGCTATTTCAGATGTATGGAATTTTGTGAAACTGCGACAAAAATGCCGAAAACTTCCTCTGGAAAGTCGTTTTCACTACAACTAACGATTTGAAGAACTGCATTTAAAAATTAAAGGGGTAGGTCAGAGTACTAGTATTAATGCATTGGCTAATGTGCGAAGAAGTTTCTATGATCGCTTAGAATATTGTTTAGCGCAAGAAAGCAGGCTCTTTGAACACGAGCTAATTTAAACTTTTTGAATTTTGTTGTTTGAAATAAAAATAGTTTTACTTTTGTTTACATCTTTTTTTTACTGTAAGTTAGTTTGTTCAGAAGAAATTATTTCTTTCTTCAGAATGCGTTTTACTTTGTGAACTACCTTCTTTTACTTTACTGGTAATCTCAAAAAATCCTGTTTTTGAACTCTGAATTTATCATCTGAATTAATCACAGAATAATACATTACCTCATACATTCTATCAGTGATATAATAATTAATTAACAAAAATTACACTAGACGTAGATGCCTCGTTTGCGTTGAACAATTACTTAAACAATCAACGCAGACGACTCGTGGATTAATATCAGAGTAACTTAGATCGACTGTCCATCGGTCTTGGTGTTTTTTTAGGCAATCGTAAATTCGCCTTGGTTTACTCGTTTTCACAGTTCATGAATTTTCACTGTATAACCTTAATAAAGTTTGGGTATTTTAAAAATTGAAGCTGTTGCGAATTATAAATCCAAGAATTCTTAATGATAAATTTACAACATTTCTGATATGATTTGCAAATGAGAGTCTAGCATTAAATGCGATACCCAAGTCACTAACTTCATCTTTCACAGCTAAAGGTTTATCATTCATACTAAGAAGCCGAGTGGCGCAGATGGGTAAGAGCCTACCTTGCATTAAGCAAGTCTTCGGTTCGCATCCCGCGAGAGCCGGAATTTTCCCCAGCCTCAACTATGCGATTTGAACCGGGCTCGGTGAGACCATTCACAGTTGGGCACCAAATTAACTGTGCTCTACTTAAAACCACAAACCTAAGAAATAGAGTAACAAGGTCAACATAACACACACACACACCTCACACAAATGCTTGCGGTGCAAGCACGAAAGGCGCGCTCCAACTCTGTTGAGCATTGTACCGCCAGATGCAAGCACATAAAGCACCAGCCTCTACACCGGAAGGTAAATGAGGTTACAGATTATACATACATACATATATACCGGGTGTCCGTTCTCAAAGTCGAACATAGGCGATTAACATTGTATTGAATGTTTTTGTCGATTCCTGCTCGCCAATTCAACCTACAGGGAAGGTAATGGTATCAATGGAAAGATAAAATTATTCCGCATCAAATGGTACCAATAACAATATTCAAGATGCGATTTTTAATCTAAAATACTAATTTAAAACTTGGGCATTTTTAAATATGCCATGCCTTGCTTTTCAAGTTCAATAGCATTTGTCAAAACAAATGATAATTAGTTGGCGTAAATCAGGTATTTTCTGTCAACGTTTGTTAAAATTATCTACAGAAAAATTAATTATTTCAATGAAGAACGAGTGAATGCACTAATGTTAATTGCCTATGTTCGACTTTGAGAATGGACACCCGGTATATATATATATAATGCGAGCTGTGTTACGGTTGACGCCGTCTCTCGCTTCCCATTCGCCTAGGTCTGTGCATTTGTATCGATAACTCGAATAATATATCGAATAATTCGATACATCGAATAACGATATTAAAATAAGGTTATTCGAATTATCGAATAAATAATAATTCAAATAAATTTATTGGAATTTTCGAATAAATAATTATTCGGATAAAAATTTATTCGAATAAAAATGTATCCGGGTAAAATTTATTCGAACAAAAATGTATTCGAATAAATTTTTATTCGAATAAATTCATACCTAAATTATTTATTGGATAATTCGAAAGTTTATTTTTAATAAATTTATACGAATATCGAATAAAGAATTATTGGAATAGATACTTATTTATGCAAATAAAACTTATTAGAATACAAAGCCACATTATAAATATCAAACTGTAAACATTTTAATTACCTAAAATTAAAACGGTCAGAGGAATTTCATTTTTTATCAAGCGGGCTATGACATATAAGTGAGGTTTCTAGATGTGCGTGATTATTTATTTTGTTTATTATCATTGGTTGAAAAGTTCTTCAGATGATCTTATCGGTTATCATTAATCATTAGTATTGCTAGTCCTTTTCAATTTCTTTACAATAATAGGTACCTGCCTGCCTAATGATTACTATTTGTATTTAACAAATGGCCATTAATCATCATAAGTCAGAAAACTTGTATCAGATATCAGATAGAATAGGTTAAACAGAAGATTACTCTTTCTAGAAAATTTTAATTGATTTTTAACAACTTATTCTAGTAATGTTACATATTGCCTATTGGTCGGAATCGTAAATTGGGGATGTGGGAAAGTGGGGATACCCCTTTAGCGATAATTTAAAATATCGTTGCAATAAATCAATGCCAAATTCTGTTCAAAAATCACAGTTTACGTTTGTCTTCGAAGGTGAACAATAAATTATTTTCTACATTTGTAATTTCTCAAATGAGAAAAATACGGTTTAGTGCTGTTACCATTGTTGTTCTTCAAAGCTACTCACATTTAGAATTCAGTGTTCAGAATCAGAAAATGTAAGTACTGCTATTGTTAGAGATACATATTACATGGTTGACACGATATAAAACATGATTAAAATTACGTCAAGAAAATCCAAATATACCCTTATTATTTTAACATTGTCTCACTGTTAAGTATCACGATTTGCTTACTTTTTATTGCTCACAAATTTTTTTTTCGTTCGTTTTGTTCATTAGGTTTGTGAATGTTCATAATTTATCTAAAACTAAAATCCAATAAAATGGGGTGTAGAGCAATAGTTTATAACTTCGAATAATTATATAATTATTCCAATAAATTAGTTATTCGAATAAGTTATTGCAATAAATTATTCGAATAAATTATTTATCCGAATAAGCTATTCGAATAAATTAGTTATTCAAATAACTAATTTATTCGAATAATTCAATAGTTATTCGTATTTCGATATATCGAATAATAGTCGATATTTAATTATATATGTTATTCGATACTTAGTTTGTGATATCGGTAGGGGTACCCACGACCGGGATGAGAACAACAAGAAATAACTATTTCTGTAACTAAAGCAGCATGGTAAACCAGAATCATGCTGTAGTATTTAGCAGTCTTTGACAAATACGAACAATATCATAGAAAACTACCATAACTAGAATGAGCATTCTTTTCGTTAGAAGTAATAAGTTATGTTAAAATTTGTAGCTATTTTTTGTACTTATTACACAGGCCTGCAAATTGAAATTTTTTGATTTTTTTTTACCGTAATGGGTGAATCGTATGTATTTTGGTGCGGTGAGTCCAAATATAACCTCAGTTTTTCTCCAGCACGTAGGGATTTTCCGCAAAATGAAAAAGAAAGTTATGCAAAACCCGCAGTACATATAGGTAAAAATGCACTTTGAAATAAAAAAAAATTTATTACTAGTGGTTTATTTACATTTTTAAATACAATTTGATAAAAATAATATGTAGTATATACAATAAGGATTTATAATTCTTTATAATATCTACATCTTTTTCCCCCAAAACTCCGTTTTGAGCTTTTCCGTTTGTGTGGGATGTCTGGAAGTTCTCTATGAAGCATCCAACAGTAGTCTCCCAACATATTCACATCCCATCGTCCTTGAAACCTCCGTTCCATTTCTTTGATGTCTTGGTGGAACCTCTCGCCCTGCTCTTCACTTACGGCACCAAAGTTTTCTGGGAAATAACTCAAATGGGAGTTCAAAAAGTGAAGTTTCAAGCTCATGGAGCACCCCAAGGTTTTAAAACATTTCAACATTTTATTTACAATTTCTTCATAATCCGGGTCCTTATTGTTCCCCAAAAACTTAGTCACAACTTCTTTAAATGATATCCACGCCTCTTTCTCAGCTTTTTTATCACCTTTTCAAACTGATTGTCTTTCATTAGTTTCCGAATGTCCGGGCCAACAAAAACACCCTCCTTTAACTTTGCCTCAGACAATCCCGGGAATTTCTTTTCAAGGTATTTGAACGTTTCGCCATCTTTTGGCAATGCCTTGACAAACTGCTTCATCAGTCCAAGCTTGATGTGAAGTGGGGGTAAAAGCACTTTTTTGTCAACCAAAAACTCAAAGTGAACATTTTTTTCTCCAACCTTCAAAGTTCTCGTTGGCCACACTTTTTGGCTCCAGTGCTGTGCTTTTGCCCGGCTATCCCGCTCACATAGGAAACAGGGAAATTTCGTATAGCCACCTTGTTGTCCAAGCACCATAGAGATGACTTTGAGATCACCACAGATAGGCCATCCAAACTCCTTATATTTCAATTTATCAAGGATAAAAGCCATGTTGTCATACTTTTCTTTTAGATGCACAGAGTGCCCCACGGGTAGAGAAGCGTATTTATTGCCGTTGTGTAGCAAAACTGCTTTTAAACTTCTTTTTGACGAGTCAATAAAAAGCCTCCATTCATCTGACACATGTTGAATGTTAAACATTGACATCAACTTGGGAACATCAGAACAATATACAAGTTCGCCATCTTGAGAAAAATTTGACTCAAATTGTTTTTCTCTGCTTCTGTACCAAGAGAATGAAGTTCCAGATCTCAACAAGTAGGTTAGAATGGACAGTTGTAGAACCTCCCCCCACCACTTGGCCTTGAGTTCAAAGTCAAGGCTATTTTGCAAGGCTGAACTTCAAGGTCAAGGCTAAACTTGAAGGTCGAGGCGTCTTGGAAGGCTAAGTCAACGATCAAGGTCAGCGCTATTTTGCAAGTTCGGTTGCTCAAGGTCATGACCAGTTGTTCTAGGCTATTGTTCAAGGTTAGTTATTTCTCAAGGTTTTGCCCTATATAAGTCGCACCGTTTTCTACTACAGCTACCAATTATCATCATGCTTGCTATTTTTGAAGATGCGCTTTTTGAAGATGCCCCAGCATTCTACGAGGAGTTTGTGGACTTTCTTAGTTCGCAGCCACAGCCTCCAGCACCTCGCCACCTCCAGGCTGTCATCACAGTCAACTATACGATGATGATCGGCAACGAGCGGTTACCTGAGACCACGGTCCTGAGGACGCTGCCAGAACCATTCCAAGGTCTTCAGGAGACAGAAGAGTGGTGGAGCCGGCACGTGAAGCTGCCCACAATAAAATTCTTATCGAGATTGTTAGATGGCGACGTGGTCGCCATTAATTATTTTTGGATCGAATAAATATTTATATGTGTGTGTTTTTTTTTGAGTGTGTATGTAGTTATGTTCAGTTAATGTAAAAGAATCTTCAGCGCCATAACTTTAAAGAATTAAAAGAACGCATAAAGAAGAGTAATATTTATTTGTCTTACATATACATTAGACTAATTTATTATAGTACCAACAGATAACGAAATATGTAACACACATACACAAAATGCAGAATAAATAACGCTTAAGACGACCGTGTGGAAACACAACAGGAGCTGTCGGGGGGTTGATGCAGCATCTTCAAAACATCAGGCTTGGTCTTCACTAAAATGGTTTGCCAATTAGTGTCTACTGTATAGGTAGAACAATTGTATTTGATCTTGAACGTGAAAATACTATCTTTCGTAAAGTTTTTCACAGGCAATTTAAAAACGGGGAGAGTTGCCAACGAACTGGTATCCATTTTATGCCACGTAACGTTGTGCACACCATCGTTGTAAGCAAGAGACGCCGAACTGCAATGTGGTGGTTGAAGCACGTAGACGACACCATCATAAACGGCCGCGAGAGCGACTAAAAATTTTAGGGGCACCATGTAGAGCGTATGAATGCAACTAACGCACTGGCGATCTTTTGCGACAACAACAGCAACCTTGGTTGGTAAGCGCCCCTCCACCAACAACGTCGATACCACCGCCATCTCCGAAAGTAGTTAACTCTTCGAAAAGTGTCATGGTGTTTAGTAATAGGTCTTGCGCAGTTCGTAAGGCGCGAATGTAATTTGCATATTTGCAATTTTTAGACCAGCGGAGATGTTCAGAGAGGGGTTCGTCATGAGGCTCCCAGTTATGAATTCTAATTCCACAGTAAAAACATTGCACATCATCTTCACCGTTTTTTATATGAAAGAAACCAACGCTGGCCAACGATTCTGGACTTTGAACTCCAGTCCAAGTATTGAAGGAGTCTAATCGTTCCAAAAAGCTTTGGAAATGCATTTCACGATCGTCGACGCACATGACAGTAGAAAGTGGAGCAACTGACTAACAGCGAGTTAGGTATTAAGGTCCTATATATACCACAACCACAAAAAAAGCAGACACGTTTATAGATTTATTTAATCAGTCCAACAATAACTAATGTACATTACATCCCCATCTGGTAGTTGCGCGAGAAAGCGCTGGATCGGGACCTCTATATGTTGCCTCCACCACAAGAATGGGTCGCCCTCGTATGTGGTAGGCACCGTTCTCAGGACGGTCGTCTGCAATAGGCGCTCACTGGCAAGGCTCATGGAATAGTCGAGCGTCACGACAGCCTGGAGGTTGCGAGGTGCTGGAAGCGGTGGCTGCGAACTAAGAAAGTCCACAAACTCCTCGTAGAATGCTGGGGCATCTTCAAAAAGCGCATCTCCAAAAATAGCAGGCATGATGATAACTGGTAGCTGTAGTAGAAAGCACTACTATAATATTACGAAAGACAAGGTTATACAAATCTCCCACCGTTAAAGCAAATAACCTTGAAAGATGTATATATAAACGCGGGCAAATAACCTTGAAAGATGTATATATAAGCGCGGTGAGATGTCGATGGGTAGTATCACGTTTGGTGGGTAAGAATGGATAAGTTACAACAGTCGGTTGAAAGTCTTAAACAGCAAGTGTTAATGAAGACAGAAGAAATGTGTGTTAAGGTAAAGCAGCCAATATTATTGAACTCAACGATGTATCCGTTAAATAGGCCAAAAAGTAAATTCGCGTCGGTGGATTGTGTTGTACCAGAGCATCGTTTGTACCAGCAGTTGTAATTAATGGCAACAAAGGCGATTTTGTGCTGTTGGAGCAAGCTGAGTTTAGAGTGCTTGTAGAAAATCAGGGAGTCATATGTAACTACTTTTACAGTAGAGACTGTCAATTACAACCACGTAACCTGAGTACTGTGAAAAGAATATGCTTTAAAACAATAGGACTGAGGAAAGTTATTGTGCTTCAAGAAATAGGTATATCTGAAGTGTACCTAGAACTCGAATCAGTGTTCGAATGTTGGGAGTTGTTAAAATTATTAGAATACAAACTGGAGTGCTTAAAGTGTCAAGAGGTTGAACAGTTTTATCTAAGTATAACTCGAGGTATTTGTACTTTACCTGGGGATGTAAAAACCAACATCGAGAGCGTTTTGGATACACTACGTATAAAATCAGAAAATGTAGCATGCATGTATGAGATGTTGCATTTTTTCATTGAATTAATTAAGTGTGATATGGTAATGAATAAATATGTACAGTTGTGAGATATTACTTAGTAAGAAATAAAAGTAGTAATCAGAGAAAGTTGTATTATTTCAATATACATACCACGCTAAGAGGTTGCAATAATTGGAGCTGTGAGTTGAAATTCAACGGCCAGCTTGGATAGGGGATGAAGTTGTTGAAATTTGAGTTTATCACCTTGTTGTAAAACCATCCCAATTACTTCGTTAGGGGTGTGTATAATATTATTGATTATGATTGGTGTGTTGCGAGGATTAACAATAACATTATCTATCCTAGCCTTAGTGAAGGGTATAATATATTCGGATGTACCAGTGTTATTCAGACCAAACAATCCACCAGGTAGTGCAGTTTCAGCGAAGAGAAGTAGGTTTTTTCATAATATAGGTTATCAAGCCCACCCAGGTCTTCGAAGAGGAACACTTGAGAGTGACGAGTAGAATCGCTATGCATGTGCTGTCCAAACTTATTGATAGGCATTCTGCAACCTTGAAGCACTCAACCCAATATGAATGTACTAAGCATGTACAACCCTATAATAAACCACCTCGACAGTAAATAACAAAGACAAATAATACTAAGAAATTTATTTACAACTAAAATTTATAATTACAACTATAACGAATAATACTAAGAAATTTATTTACACCTAAAATTACAACTAAAACTACTCCTCCGGCTTTGTCCTCCACGGAAGGTGTGGCCACATTAAGTTGATGAAGTCGGGAGTGGTTCAGGCAGGTCTACGTACAAACTTCCATGTTCGGTGGAGCGGTCCTCCATCGCCATTTGTTCTAGGAAGGGCTCGATGATTCGTGAGGCGACGAAAAGTTGCCTCCTGTCGCGGTCCTCAATAAGGGCCCCACCGTTAATCGAAATCTAGGCCACCACTTGGTTTTCCCTTCCGAGGAAGTGCAGGAGGGCTTCCTCCAACCCATATGACGGGATGAAACGGAAATCGTCCCAAGATTCTTGCACAAGTTCCAAGGTTGATAACAAGGGCCACTCATGAAAAAAGCACTTGAAGAACATGATGACCGCACTGGATGGTTGTTGAAGACAGAATGAATGGAGGAATTTTAGGAAGAAAGGAATGAAAGTGGGTAACTTGGGCTTGGTCTTCGTCTATACAATTCGGGCGTTTTAAAGAAGGGGTACCACTGTTGGCCTTGAGAAGGCTCAAAATGCAAAATTTATGTAATAGAAAAAAGTTTTCGTAAAACTTGATAAACTTTAAGAGTTTTTTGATTCTTGTGTTTTTTCCCCTAAAACCTACAGTTTCCTTGTAAAAAAATAAAGTAGATTTACATCGTTTTAAATTCAATGATGAAATATTTGAATATATGTCGGATAATGTGTTTGTTGTCTCCATCTATCGTTAACTAGCTGTTGTATAAAAATAGCTACTAAATCAATGAAGAAATCTATTCCCTCAGATCTTGTTAATGATAGCTGTTCAATTAAGGAAGAAATCTATTCTCCCAGATCTTGTTAATGTTTCCTTCCAAATTAAATGGGGTTACGCTTTCTTATCAACCTCTAGCGGAAACACAGGTGGTACCCTAGTATATATAATGCCTACAATATTTTAAAGAAAGGTGCATATAAGGAAAAAAAAATTCGGTGGGGAGGTTAGGGTCGGGGGGTGGAGGCGGGCACTCCCAATCACACCTTATAATAATGCACAAAACTAAAAGCCGTGTTTACACCATTAAAAGTACCGATCGAAGTCGCGATCACCCGATACTATCTTCAGAACAAATAAAAAAAATTTTTTTTGAAAAATGTCGCACACGAAAATTTTTTTTTTGTTTATTTTTTGTTTTTTTTGGTTTTTTGGTTTTTTGGTTTTTTTTTGAAAAAATGTAAAATCTTAAAAAGCTCATATCTCCTTTATTTATTGAGATATTTAAACGCGGTTTTTTGCATTGTACTCCTAGTGTCATCTACTTTTCGATTATAAACTGAAACTACAACCTCCCTTCACCACTTGAGGTAAAATATTAAAAATTACATATCTCCGTTGTTTATTTAGATATTTGATCGGAGTTTTTTTTATTGTGTTCCTATTGCCTTGTACTTTGCGATTTTAAACTGAAACTACCACCTACCCCAACCACTAGGGGTTAAATATTAGAAATAGCATATCTCCGTTGTTTATTAAGATATCGGAGTGTTTTTTAAAATTATGTATATATTAGCTTTTGCTTTCCGATTTGTCCAACCTTTCCACCTTGTAAATTTTAAAACGCTCATATCTCCGTTGTTTAGTGAGCAATCAGTGTGGTGTTTCTTGAATTATTTTTGTCTGAGCCTCCGATTTCCGATAGTTTGTGACATTTGATTCTAGACGCCACTATTTTACTGTAGACTTTATGTTTATGTAGGACGCTGACGGTAAGGAACGTTGCGAGCGTAAAATTCAAGTTCGCAATACCGACATCCACTGCATTCCCAGACCAAGGCCGAGGTCAGCGTTCCTTGCTGTTATTGTAAGCACCCGAATTTCAAAGTCTCAAGGCCAAGGTCAGTGCTCCTTCTAGTTATTGGAAACGCTTGAATAATAATGTCTCAAGGGCAAGGTTGGTGGACCTTCTTGTTATTTGGAAACGCTCGGAATGTAAGTCTCAAGGCAAGGACAAGCCCCCACCATAATGTTAGTATAAATACATGTGGTGGCGGTAAGGAGAGTCACTCTTAAGTTTGTTCTCGTTCGTGATGCATCGTTCAGGTGTTGTGATTTGCACGGTTTGTGGTGGTGTTAGGCGGGCGCCAGGGTATAGTAAGTTGAGTTTGCGGAAACCGCAGGATGTGGTACTCTGCATCTGTCCGAGAGCTAGCGGATCTTACCCCAAATCCGCACTGGCTCAACCTTCTACATCGAAAGCGTCCGACGACAAGGTTACAATACATCAAAATGTCCAGCTGCAGCCACCGGTTGTAGTGGTGTCCTCAGAATGTGAGGCCGATTTGAGAACATAGAAAAAACCGGTGAGTAGCAGGAAAAGCATGTCAAAAATGCAGAATAAGGGCAAAATTTTAACCCAACTTGATGCAGTTCCGGGGTGTAGTCCCATCACATCGTCCGCTGAAAAACCGGCGAGTGGTAAAATTTTAATAGAATGTTTGGTTAGAGGGCAGAAACGCAAAATTGAGCCAAATTTGGAAGTAGATTTATTGATTGAGGAGACAGTAAGGGATTGTGCGATTGAGACTGGACATGGGGCCGTTCGCATCGAGGGTGTGCAAGACACATCAACGTTTAACACGCAAAAATTTATGGATATGCCAAGTCTTGATTTTAACGACGGGATACGCGAGAATTTACTACCACCGCAGAAAAAGGTGAGGTCTCAGCCCTCCAATCCCACACGCCCGGAACAAACTTTTGTTGCTATTGATTTCGGGGATACATTTTTTGCGGAAGACGCTTTCGATGTTGCTGTAGAGACCCAAAACCTCGGATTGGGTATCCAAGTCGCTTCAGGCTCAAGGCGACCGACCAGCCGCAACTCACAACTGGCAACACCGCAACCACTGTCACAGAAGAACAATACTGTGCGCATTGTAGCATCCGAAAGCGGACGAGCCTCTCCGGTGGCGGAAGTTGCAATGGGCACAGTAGCAACATTCGATTCCTCTGTTGCGTCCGAGGACACTGAGAGGGAGGCGGTCGATGTTGCACCATCATCCATTTCACAGGGTGATGGTGTGATATCGCCCATCTCTTCGGTAAGCGACGACGACGACGATGACAACGACGAAAATATGCCACTGACGCAAAACAATTTAAAATCATACCAGGACAGAGTTGCCGCTCAGGTTGCACGAATAGCGGAAATTAAATCTTTGGAACGCTTGAGGGACGGTATGGATGTGCAGTTGGATAACATTGAGTTACAACTGGCAGCCGTCACCAAAAAAATAGTGAGGGTGAGACCCAAAATTGCCAAAGGGCACAGTCGTAAGGCTAAAAAATACGATGAATATGTGCAACGGCGCTGCCAGCTGACGCAGCGGAAAGGTGAGGTCTCACGAACTCTAATCAACACAGCGAAGCGAATTTGTCAACTAGCGGCGACAATTCACTAAGACAAACAAATGTAAGTTCCCTTAAATTCCAAGACGACGTAACCTAGTTCCCCATCCCCTCCAAGGTATCAAGGCTTAACGTCCACGTTCGTGGTACCTGGGTAGTGTGTTAGAGTGTGCTCCTTGTATTTACATGTTTGGCTAGGGAAGCGATACTCGGCGAGAGCGATACCTCTAACGTTCTAGCGAAGAGCCTACCCAGTGTAGAATTGCAATTAATCATTTATAATGTTTCAATGCACCGAATGTGGACAGTCCTTCACCAGAGCCGACAATTTGTTCCGCCACCGGAGATAAAGTTGTCGTCAACAGCTGGGCCATCCATCTACGAGTGGTGAGTTTAAATTGTGTTGATGTAGAGCTGCACCTTTAGTGTAGTTGTATTAATTACAGGCGACGCTATGGAGACTTCGGTGGTGGGTGGTGAGGGGCCGAGTAAACGCCCAAAACTAAACAACTCCAGTAGTGATGGTAGGCGTGCTTGGTGTGTTTGTACAGTGTGTAAATAGTTTGTTTTGATAGGTGGTTTTCCAAGGACGCAATACTGTGACGTGTGCGATGAAAACATTCCTCGAACGTGCTTCGTTGGTCATCTGAGGAGCAATCGTCACACGAGGCGGTGCGGCGTCTTTCACTTGGGGAAGGGTGTGGTGGCCCTTCAAAACGCCTTCAAGTCCCGTGTGGCCAGTTATAGGATTTCCACGGAAAATTATCATATAAGCGTTGTGGAATATATGACCGAATTGAAAGAAAAAATTTTAAATTTGATAGAAGGGCAGCTAACCAAATTAACTAGCATCAAAATCAATTTCGAACTCTTCGGGTATTTTATTTTGGAAGCTCAAGATCTACAAGACGTAAAAACTTTTCAGACGGCTAACGAGGTAGTCACTTGCGGTACAGACTTGAGCCACTTATATGATAATTTGACTGGAAGGCTAGACGAGAAGGTGTCGGAATTTCAGGAGCGGGAATCAGGTGTGTGCAAGAGATCTGTAGCTTTTTGTAACAATTCTAACTTTGGTGATTTTCTGTATTGTCAGGATGGATCTTGAAGCAGTTGTTGTACATTGAAGTCAACGTCAACAAATACAATCCATTTCGGGCATCCTCGTACATCCCGCTCCCAAAGCAGATTCAGCGCAAGAAAGCGATCGTGAACGTTCAAAACAATGACGAATGTTGTTTCGGTTGGGCAGTAACCTCGGCCCTCTGTGAACCAAAAAGATTGCCTAATAGAACTTCTTCGTATCCGAATTGTCGTCGATTTTTAAAATGGACCGATATTGAATTTCCGGTTTGGTTGCGCTATATTTCTAAATTTGAAACAATTAATCCGCAGCTTTCTATAAACGTATACGGTTTGGAGAAATTTTTTAAAGACAATAAAACTAAATATGAAGTTGTGGGACCTTTGTACTACACCTCCTATAAAAAAAAGTGGTATGTAAATTTATTGCTTGTAACTAACGACGAAGGTAATAGTCACTACTGTTGGATCAAAGATTTGTCTAGATTAGTATCGCGATAAATAACGGCTAGAGATGGTGCAAAGCATTTTTGCGACGGCTGCCTGAATTACTTTAGAACTGAAGCACACTTGACTATGCATCAAAGTTATGACTGTAATCATGTGTATACTAAATTGCCAACGACAGAGTTGATCACCGACAAGTGTGGTCAGGTAAGACCGCAGAATATTCTCAAATTTGAAAATTATCAGAAGCAATTGAAGGTTGGATTCGTAGTGTACGCGGATTTTGAAACAATTTTGGCACCCATCGATGCAGGAGACCAACAACCGGATCCCACAAAACCGTATACGATTACAACCTGTAAACACATACCCTACTCTTTCGCGTACTATTTGAAATGTTCGTATGACGACAGCCTGTCAAAATTCGAAATTTATCGGGGGGAGAATGCGGTGGACATGTTTATAGAACGTTTAGATAGAGATGCGCAAAACATCTATTCGCATCATTTGAAAAATGTTGTACCTATGAAAGCTATGTCTGCTATGGAAATTCAAAACTTTTACGAAGCCGTTTCATGTTACATTTGTGGTCGACCGTTTGGTGAGGGGGATGTAAAAGTACGCGATCACTATCATTTGACTGGAGACTATCGGGGAGCCGCCCACTCCAATTGTAATTTAAATTATAAACTTCCAAATTTTATTCCGGTATTTTTTCGCAATCTAAATTACGATTCGCACCTGTTTGTTAAACAATTGGCTCAAAATAATGAAGACATTGATGTCATTCCGGTAACTAAAGAAAAGTACATTTCGTTTGGCAAACGTCTTTGGGTTGATAAAATTTTTGTGGAGGGAAAGCGAAAAAACATTAATCTGAACATCAGATTTTTGGATAGCTTTCGCTTCATGGGTTCGTCTTTGGCATCGCTGGCCGACACCTTGTCGGATGACCAGTGCGTTGAAATTCAAAGTCAATTCGGAAATGGCATCAAATTTGAGTTGATGAGACAGAAAGGTGTGTTTCCATATTCCTATATAGATTCTTTCCAAAAATTAGATGAGTCTGCTTTACCCTCGATCGAAGACTTTTATGACCGTCTAACCGAAACCCATATTTCTCAGACTGATTACGAACGAGCCGTGAAGATTTGGGAAACTTTTGGTTGTCAAACGTTGGGCGACTACTGCGATGTCTATCTCAAATGTGACGTGTTTATTTTGGCAGACGTGTTCGAAAATTTTAGACATTTTTATTTAAAACATTACAAGTTGGATCCAACTCAGTACTACACGGCCCCAGGATTAAGCTGGGACGCTATGTTAAAGTTTACGGGGGTTGAACTTGAGCTGCTTACTGATTTAGAAATGTTAGACTTTTTTAGAAACAGTATTCGCGGAGGAGTCAGCACTTGTGTGGGGAGACAAGCTATTGCTAACAATGAGTTTGTCGGGAATTACGATGCTTCTAAACCTACGTCGTTTATCATGTTTTTAGACGCAACCAACCTTTATGGTTACGCAATGAGACAGTTTCTACCACAACGTGATTTTGTTTGGATGACTGACGAGGAAATTTCAAATATTGACATTTTTCAAGTGTCTGCCGAGTCCAATACCGTGGATTATCCACAGCATTTGCACGACGCTCACAATGACTTACCCTTTTGTCCGGAGCTTCTCATTCCTCCTGAGGGAAAATTTAAACAACCCAAATTGATTCCAAATTTATATGGCAAACGGAAATATGTCATTCACTACAGAGCATTACAGCAGGCCTTGAATGCGGGTCTGACTTTGTTTAAAGTACATAGAATACTGAACGGACGAACTATAACAAAGCTTATTACTAATGACTACCAACTATATCAAACAGAGGAACAATCAGGATTTAGAGCCGGCCGTTCAACAATAGATAATATATTTTGCATAACACAAATAATAGAAAAACGCATGGCAACAGCAAGGGAAACTCACCTGGTATTCGTAGACCTCACAAAAGCGTACGACAACATACCCATAAGAAAGTTGTTTAAAATTCTAGAGGAATCCCCTATTAACGCTACCATTATAAAAGCAATAAAGGAAATGTATAAAGACACATATGCTAGAGTGAAAGTTGGGACAAAGCTAACATCTAACTTCCAAGTCACAAAAGGACTCAGACAAGGATGCGGTATGTCGCCAATTTTATTCAACATATACTTAGACGCAGCACTAAAGCAATGGAGAAGGAAATGCGAAGGGATGGGCATACCAATAGGAGACAGAACATTATATACTTTACACTACGCAGATGATCAGGTAGTAATTGCCCAGGACTATGACGATGCAGATTATATGATGAGAAAGCTTAGTGAAGAATATGCTAAATGGGGACTAACAGTGAATCTAAATAAAACAGAATACATGTGTGTAGGTGGTATGAACCAAGACATCAGGTTGGATGATGGAACATTGATAAAAAGCTGTGACAACTACACATACTTAGGAACAAAAATGGAAAAAACAGGGAAAAGTGAAGAGATGATTAGCAGCAGAATAAATAATGCCAGAAAAATAACTGGCACGTTAAATTCTATCCTCTGGCAAAAAGACATAACAAGAAAAACAAAAATGCACATATATGATGCTATTATGAAAAGCACATTGACCTATGGATGCGAAGTATGGCAAATAAACAAAAACATGGAAGGAAAACTATTAGCGACAGAAATGGATTTCCTAAGAAGATCAGCAAAGATATCAAGGACAGAACACGTGAGGAATGAAGAAGTACGACGGCGAGTTAAAAGAGAAACAACAATAATGGAAGAGATACGGCGGAAACAACTTATATGGTACGGACATGTCAACAGAATGGGTGAGGACAGGCTCCCAAAGAAAGTAATGGAATGGATACCAAGGGAAAGGAAAAGAAGGGGACGTCCTAGAGAAACTTGGGAAAAAGGAATAAAAAGAGCAATGTCCGAAAGAAATCTTCAGGATGGAGATTGGGAAAATAGAAATCAATGGAAACTGGGATCCGGAAGGCGACCGCAGTCGCTGTGAAATCGGTAATATATATATAGAATACTGAAATTTAACCAATCTCCATGGCTCAGAACCTACATTGATTTTAATACTGACTTTAGAAACCGATCGACAAACAACTTTCAGGGAAATTCTTTTAAATTGCCTAACAACTGCGTATTTGGCAAAACATTGGAGAATGTGGACAAAAGGGTTGATGTAAAGTTAGTAAGTCATTGGGAGAAAATTGGTAATAGACTGGGGGCTGAAACGTTGATAGCGCGACCTAACTTTAAAGATAGAATCTGCTTTAATGAAAATTTAATAGCCGTAGAAATGAACAGACTCTGGGTTTGGTATGCCAAACCTAGTTATGTTGGTTTCTCCGTTTTGGATATTTCGAAAACTGTCATGTACGATTTTTTTATGGGTTTCTGGAAAAACGTTATGACAATAATGTCTCTTTACTCTACACAGACACTGACTCCTTCATTATAGAAATTAAAACAAACAATTTATATGATGACATGAAACGCAACCTTGATTGGTTCGATACTGCAAATTATGTGGATAATCTGCACGGTATTCCGCAAACCGAGTCTGTTGTTGGCAAATTCAAGGAAGAATATGCTGGCGTAGTCGTACGTAGCTTTTATGGGGTCGGTGCAAAATCATACTGTGTAAACAGCGTATCTAAAGTGGACAAGAAAGCCAAAGGAGTGAAAAAGAGCGCTGTTCGGAAGTATCTGACCAGCGAACTTTATCAGGCCGTTGCCGAGAACAAGCGGGAGACTGTCTTGTGTCAAATGTACGTCTTTAAATCCCGTTTGCACACTATGTACACCGACTTAATAAATAAGGTTGCGCTTTCGTCGCATGATGACAAGCGCTACGTTATTACCAACACTACGAAGACACTAGCGTGGGGTCACTGCAGTATTGCTGATTACAGGCTTGACGAACTGCTGCGGGCAGCCGCAAACCAAATGTAAATTAAAGTATGTTCGCGGAACAGTATTGGTTATTATTTATAGCAGACGTCTCACCAAACGAACCCTTTCTTGCGCTTAGTAGTGTATACTATATATATGTAGATTACGAATAGTTCCTAGTTTGTAAATAATAGCTTTGTTAATATGTTTGTGATTATTATTCTTACTGTAGTTAATGTTGGGAAAACAAATACGCTTACCTATTTTTAATGTTAACGATAAGTTTATATATTTTAACAATAGCAGCTTCGTTAAAATGTTAATGATTTCGTTCTTTTGCTGTTGTCGCTTTTGTTGGGAGAAAGATGAAAGTGTTTCAAACAAATATTGTTTGTGTTTAGTGGCATTAATAAAACAATAATTTACAAAATAAAACAATTTTTTTATTTTGAGAGTGCTACAGTAGTTCTTTAAGTTATACAACATTGCTTTTAGATATCCAAGAGTTGTGTCGATTGTCGAATCCCAACCACTTTACATACACCAAATTTCCTTTTTTCTTCAGAACCTTTTCGACCAGATATACGTCCGAATGTTTTGTTTTCTGCAGTTCATGCTCGTAGAACCCTCCTTTAATTTCCTGACCTTCTTGGTCCGTGAGTCGATAGGTTGTTGGGTTTGTAAGTCGAACAGTGGATATTGTGAATACTTCGTTGCTCCAGCTTGGCGTGTATCCCTTGCTAAATGCAGAACGATACTTGCTGATGCGTACCGAGTCCCCTGTACGAAACTTTTGAGGTCTCGGATCCACGGTCTTTGTGTGACTGTACGCTGTGTTTAAAAGAAGTTTCGCATTCTCTAAGTTCACTTCGGCAGGTTTCATTCCTATTGTGCGATGCTTGGTTGTGTTATACTTTGCTACTATCTTGGGTAGGATATCCAACCATTTGTAGGACCCTAGCAGGCTGAACTGCTTCCACATCATGTTCTTCAGGGTGCGGTTGCACCTCTCTACTATGCTGCTCTTCATGCTAGAATACGTGCTGTAGTGATTGATATTGAGCTGTCGCATTAATCCTTGAAAATCGGTGTTGTAAAACTCTTTCCCCAAATCCGTCTGCAAGTTTTGAGGTGACACCTTTACACTCCTCAGCACTTTACCCATGGCAACTGTTACGTCCTTTCCTGTTTTACGTTTTACGGGATAGGCCCACACATACTTCGAGAAGGCATTAATGACTACCAGAATATAACAAAAGCCTTTATTGACTTTTGCATAAAGGATCATTTCTACCAAATCAGCTTGATATAAATCGTTCAAGCCTTTTAGAATAACGCGCCTTCTCTTGAAATGTATTCGTGCTGGTTTGTGGAGTTCGCCTGTAACGCTTGCCTCGTATAAATTTTTCAACAAGACATTAAATAATGTAATTAAATTTACTCTTCGCCCCTTCAAGCATTATCGCTTCTTGCCGACGTCCGAGGGAGAGATAAGCCGACTCCAGTTCGGCCTGCGCCGAAAATTGCGAATAAACAATCCGCGCTCCGCTCGTCCCCACCAGAGGATGGACGTGGTGGTTACCACGATAACACGACGCCAAAACGTATAAAAGTAAGCACGGAGCGATTTTCAGAGAGACTTATTCCTGTCTAAACTCCAGATCCCGATATCCAATAGTAGTTTCCCGTAGCTGCAACCGAAACCGAGGCCTTAGCGTTTTAATCATATCTAAATTTCATGCAGGACATATTCGAGACGAAGGGTTAACAGCCAAGCCGTTTCATATGTCGATCTCGTAATAATTAAATCACTAATTTCTGTTAAAACCCGGTATTAATATTTATATTACAAATTTCCTGCAAGGCATATTCGAGACAAAGGGTTAACAACCAAGCCGTTTCATATGTCGACTTCGTAATAATAAATAAATTGCTAATCCTTGTTAAAATCCTGTATAAAAATTATATTCAAAATTCTCCTGAAGGACGTTGGCCAATAACTATATCAAACTTCCCCGCAAGGCATATTCGAGACGAAGGGGTAACCACCAGGCCGTTTCATATGTCAATTAAGTAACAATAAATCTACAAACCAATATAACATTTGCCCAGTCCGGATATATTAGATTTCATGTTATAACAAGAGTCACACGTAGCTGACCTTCTGCAAGTCCCGATTAGATTGCATTTAATTTCTGTTTGACTGCAGAATTGTACTCACCGTACTTAACAGTCCCTACCGTAACCTGGAGGCTCGGCAACAACATCCTGGCCGTGGGCTGTCGTAAACCACCACAACGAAGAGGAGCTCCAGCTGGACCGGCACCGTCAACTGCCTCTTTCCGCCACCACTCACACAAGCACCACACCATATCCCCGGGAGTCGCAACGCTTTCACGGGGTTGTAAGGCGACTTGACGTTTGAACCCGGAAGTTGGTAGCCCTGCAAATTACTTTGGGCAAACCGGCATCCCGACCAGTGGCGTTCCGACAATTTCTCCAGAGGGCGGGCCACCGGACCTTCGATACATGGACGCAGTACGGGTTGCCGAGGCGTAAGGAACGAACAACCGAGCATCCAGCACAATTATATAAATTTATTGTTAAATACATTTTATTTGAATCTTTACGAGGAATTCTTATGTTTGTACATATTGAACATTATAATTAAACTGTTTAACATTATCCTAGTGTTTGCTTGCTAATATTCGAGTGTATATCTGGCCGAACTAAGTTATTCTCCGACTGACAAGCTACCCGAAGGAAAGTAATTAAATTCATTAGTCCTAATTAGCAGAGGGCTGGTACCGTTACACGCCAACTATGGCTTCTTTAAGGTTCATTGTCAACTGTTGCTTTCTACTCTCCTACGGGACATTTAAGCAGCAGTTGCACGTATAACTTATTGTTTATGGATTCGAATTGCAGTTTATCTCCTCGCCGCAATGTCTTACCGACAAGCGTCTCCTGTGGGATGCCGTTGATGTGTGATACTACCAAAGGTCCGCTGACTTGAACACTTATGATCTCGCCGGTTGTTAACGGAAAAATGTACTCGTTCTGTCCGAAAATTTTGGAATATCCGCTTTCATCGAACCCACGCCCCACTAGCAGCAGTGGTACTTCTATATGGAGTTGGTTTACATTTTTTACTTTCATAAAGATACGTATGGGATGAGAATAATAGCGCGCGCTATGGTAGTGTCTTCCAAATTTGTCTATCGGCATTACTGCTTCGTCGTTGAATGCGTTCTGATCGACATTCCGTCGACCCTAAGGTTTTGTACCCCTTAGAAGATTATTTTCGCGTCTCGTAAGGCTTCGGTGATACGGACTATCTCATTTGAATGACCCGTGTGTCCAGCTGCCTGAGAAGCTATTAATATACGCAACCGATTCACTAATGAGTTGGGATCCTTCCAAGGAACATATTCCACTTTTTTGTCCGTCACTGTTAGTAATCCCTTGCCACGCCGTGATACCTTCGCCGCTGGTCTGCCGGGAGCTCTTATGGTTGAGGAGGCAGTTAGAGGTCGTACTATTTTTATGTATTTAGACCCTGCGTTACCACTAACTCTTTGTGTGGGGTCGTAGTTTACACGATTTACGGCGGAACTATCTACTAAATCTAGATATTGCTCTAAATCTGCGTTTTTGTATATATTTGGTTTCTTTTAAACATCAATTCGTACAATCCTGGAGTGCCTTTGTAGACTATTCTGTTGCCGTGATCTGTAATAACGATATTTTTACCCTCGAACTTGATTTCTTTATTTCCTATAGCAAACTTATCTCCCTCTATGTCGAATCGAACTCCGTAGTGCAAATCGTGCTTGTCCTCAGTATCTCGTATCATTCCTTCCACGTATTTTCGAGCTAACCCTTGAAATTGTTCTAAATATTGACCAAGAACTTCCGGTGCCAGCATTTGTTGGATGGTTTCTCTGGCCGCTTGTACAGCACCTTCTTCTGCTGCCGCCTCAGCAACCTCCGTTTGCAACTGCTCATCGTATTCCTCTACTGGTTCACTCTCGGATAACACATGCGTCTGCAAAAATCGAGGTGTGGAGGTGTGTGATGGCCTTGGTGTGGACGTGTGTGATGGCCCCGGTGTGGAAGTGTGTGACGATCCCAGAAGGTTTGTCGCAGAAACTCGGCCTGGAGTGGTTATCGCTCGCGGACGGGGCAAGGTAGAGGGAGTGGATACTCTACGTTTAATTGTTATTGGCAAATAATCCACTTTTGGTTCGCCCACAGGCACACCTTCTTGCTTTATAGTTGTCAGCAATTCGGTGAGCGGCTTGGAAAGAGGTTTAAATTGCTCAGATAAAATCGATTGGGATCGGGCGATGTCTGCTTTTAAAGCTGCGTATTTACGTCTAACGGATTGTCGGGTTTTGATAAGTTCCTTGGCTAAACGCTTATCCATGTTGCAACTCCTTCAGTTGTTGGTAAACTACTACCTTCCCTTCTTTAGCTGCTGTCTATATATTAAAGTAATTGTCGAAACCTTTTCTATATCGTCCCGCGTTGGTTTCGCTTTCTTTATCGATCACTGAAAATCCGTGATCCTCATTCCAACAATAAGAGCACAATGCTTTAAACTTGTCGAATGACATGTCCGTGTTGACATGATCGTCGTAAATGTGCTTCAGATTGGTGTTGTCTTGTTGGAATATGATGACGAGATTTGCATTATCTCTTATGAGCTGCTTAGGAATAGATGAATACGTCTGACATAGATAAAAACAATCTGTTTCGGTGACGTCCGAAACAAAAATAATCTCGAATTATGCTTTGCGTCTCGCAAGCTACGTCGTCAAAAACTATCACGGAATGTTCTTTTGCTTCCTGGGGTTTGATCACCTCACAATCGTCACTATATTCGAAGAATCCAATGTCTCTCAATGGTTGAAAGTCTTCTCTTAGATAATTATATTTGGGTTGATCGAGTGTTTTCGAATATATATAAAGGTCTCCGAATCGCAACCCATTTCGATGCACTAGTAAACTGATCATGAGGTTAGTTTTTCCAGATCCGGATCGACCTATGGCCACACATCGTTTACATCCTTTACCCAGTAAAGCGCTGTGCTTTCTGTAAGTCTCGGATATGGAATTTATTGTGTGATTTACTACCGGTAAGGAACACCCTTGCTTCACAATTTTGACGTTTTCCATCGTTTTCGGTCGGAAGGAAACTGCGCTCTACCCGCCGTGCGTTCTTGTTATATTTATTAATTCCGTTTGAAGAACATCAGTCGTGTGTAAGTCTTTAAGATGAAAGCTACTAAGCGTAAACAAACCAGTCATCACCGAAGCGCCAAGCGGAAAGGTCGCGGTTTCCTAAATACCCTTATTGACAAATTACCCTTTGAACTACACATACCAGGGTACAAGTTTTGCGGACCTGGTACCCGACTTAAAAAACGTCTTTCTCGAGGCGATCGAGGAAGAAATCCTCTGGACGAGGCCTGCAAGCAACACGACATCGCATACTCACAATCTAGCGATCTTTCGACACGTCACGCGGCAGATAAAGTTCTAGCAGAGAAAGCTTGGGAACGTGTTAAAGCAAAAGACTCTACTCTTGGGGAAAGAGCAGCAGCCCTTGCTGTTACTGGAATTATGAAAGGAAAGACGAAAGTCGGAATGCGTGTGAAACGAAAGCGTACACGGCGAACGCATTCCAAACGGGTCGGTATCACAGTCCGCTCGCATTCAGGAGGAGCTTTAAAAACAAGGAGGAGGAGGCGGAAGCGGTTAAGAGTACTACCTCTTCCGAAGAGAGGAGGCATATTGCCGCTTGTACCCATACTTGCTGCATTAGGAGCATTGGGATCCCTCGGAGGTGGTGCTGCAGCAGTCGCTAAAGCAGTGGGAGACTCAAAGGCTGCTAAAAAGAATCTCCAGGAAAAGGAGCGACATAACAAAGCTATGGAATCCATTGCTCGCGGAAAAGGGTTATATCTACGACCGTATCAGTCAAAAAACTACCGTTGAAGCTGCCGCGCCGCGCGTTAACCAACATCGATATTACAGACTACGTTAAACGCCTAGAAATTCCACACTTTAGGGGAATATTTATGCGGGATGCCCTGCCTATCAAGATTCGTAAACGAGAATGTGGTGTCACTAACCTAGACGATGATGTAGGACCTGGCACGCATTGGACGGCTTACGTAAAAGTGGATACCTTTGTTCTGTATTTCGATAGCATCGGTCGCTTACAACCTCCAACCGAATTAGTGAAATACTTTCGTAGCGATGGTGGCAATAACACGATCACGTATAATTCTAATAGATATCAACGACTCATGTCATACACATGCGGTCACCTGTGTCTCAAATTCCTATATAACTTTGCGAAACCGCTTTTGTCGGCAGTTTAAGTGTTGCGCTTCATCATGTCTAGTATATTCACTCTGACAGGTGATTCATCAATCCTTACTGCGAATTTTGACCCCCCTATTTTCTTAGACGACGGTAGCGAATATGTTTTGGGGTTGTTAAGTTTCGAAACCTACAATACTATTGCTAACATTAGACCTCCCAACAATGAATTTCATCTCGTCGGATTACCTCATATTACTATACCTGAGGGTGCATACGAAATTACGGACATTGCCGACTTTCTGCATAACCAACTTGAGTCTAGCGAAAGTAATGGGCGGGTGCTGCTACGCGGAAACAACAGCACCTTAAAAACCGAAATAAAATCGAACGTTCCAATCGACTTTACATGTGACAATACTATCCGAGACATGTTGGGATTTGACAGCAAAATTTATGATGCGAATATGTGGCATGCAGGTGAACATGTTACGAAAATTTTGAACATTAACTCCATCCTTATCCACTGCAATATCTCTGTCGGTTCCTATAAAAATGGTAAGCCTGGCCACATCGTTCATCAATTCTTCCCCATAGTGCCGCCTGGGTACAAAATAGTGGAAACACCTAACCCTGTCATTTACCTACCGATCAGCACAAGACAGATCACTAACCTAACTGTTAAAATACTGGACCAGACTGATACCCCCGTCAGTTTTAGTAAGGAAACCGTCACGGTAACATTGCATTTAAAGAAGTTATAATGGGTTTTCGATTCAACCTTTCATCCTACCATGTCCAACCCAGTTCGTATAAGAGACGTTGTCCACAGCCTTGTAAAATCAGTTCAGCTTCGTCCGCCAAGCAGTTAACAAAGGCAAACAGAGGCTTCTTGCGATCGTTGGGTTTTAAAGTGCTGTCATGAGTATTCTAAATATTGGGGAACGTGTCCTCGTCGACAACTCCATCGTTAGCAATCAGTTGCACACCCATCAACCGTATACCAACCGTTTCGACTACAACGATGAAATTCGAATTCCAATTCCTGAAGATATGTCAACTCTACCAGGTTTGAGCTATCTATACATAGAGGGGAAATTACGGAAAGCAACCGGTGAAGTTACCACGGCTAAATTTCTTAACAATGAGTTGGCACACTTATTTAGCGAAATCCGATACGAAATCAATGGTGTCGTTGTCGATTCTGTTACCAAACCTGGTATTACATTTACTCTTAAGGGATATGTGTCCTATACTTCTGATGATGTTAAAAAGCTTCAAAATGCTGGCTGGTTGTACGCCCCCAATACTCACATTACCGATGCACAGGGCAACTTCAGTGCCTGCATACCTTTGAGAATGCTGTTAGGTTTTGCCGAAGATTATGGAAAAGTTATACTTAACATCCGACAGGAACTTGTCCTAATTCGCAGCAATACCGATGCTGACGCTGTGCTACCGTAGCGGAGACGGCTAAAGTTACGATTGACAAGCTGTATTGGAAAGTTCCACATGTCACTCCAGGTCTTGCTCAAGAATTATCTCTAACCAAATACATTGACAAAAATATCGACACGCAAGTAGCGTTTCGCAGCTGGCAACTTCATATCATACCAGGCGTTAATGCCGTGACTCAACATTCTCATGCCATTGCAACAACCACCAAATTGCAAACCCCCAGATACGTCATCGTAGGTTTTCAGACGGAACGTTCGGGGCTCATCTCTATGGACAATAGCCATTTCGACAAAATTAATCTTACGAATTTCCGAGTTTATCTCAACACCGAACGTTTCCCCTACGATAATTTACATAACAGTTATAGCCGCAATCATTACGCCACGTTATACGGTATGTACTCCAAGTTTCAATCATCCTATTATAACAAGACCGACGAGCCTTGGTTCACGCCCAATGAGTTTGCTGACAAATCACCCATTGTTGTGATCGATTGTTCCCATCAAAAAGACTACCTCCATGCAAACGCTGTCGTTTTTCGAGTTGAATTTGAAACTTCCGCTAACGTGCCAGCCAACACAACCGCGTATTGTCTCGTTCTTTACAGATCGGGTTTTTACTTATAACGCGTTGTCAAAGGCAGTTAAACAACTGTAATTTCTCAAAACCACTTCAGTTGCACCTCGCCTTTTAACGTAACTGGATCGTGCTCCCACCACTTAATACGATGAAACTCATTATCGACATTCAAGGCTTCAAGACGTCGGATAAGCACTTCAGCCCAAAAGAATTGGCCGCCTACGACGGTACCTCAGTATCACACTACGTCTTAAAATCACCGTTTCCGTTCACCGCCTTACCATCTCATTTGCAACAACAAGCCCACTGGGTAATGACTAATCACCATTGCATCGATTGGAATGAGGGATTTACTCCAGCATACATGTTTCCCGCAATCTTGCGACGTCTTCTGCAGGGTGCCACCGAAGTATATGTGAAAGGTCGAGAAAAAGCAGTTTTTCTACGCCGCTATACCAATATCCCCATCATCGAAGTTGAAGAACAACCGGCCCTCACCCCATCACAACCCGCTTGTTTATATCATTCTGCTCCAGTGTGTTATTGTGCTTTGTCTAACGTTTACCATATCTATAATCACTATGTAATGGAATAAAACAACTTTTTAATTTTTATTGTGTTTTTATTTGCATACAATATATACAGTATTACTACATGGGTTAAACACCTACGTACTAGTGGAAAAGCGTTCTACATAAATTGTGTCCCTATGTTCTGCGCACAAGGCGTCTCGCAGTACTTTAGCCACAGTAAGTATCCGGCGTTGGAACCGCAACCTATCCATAGCCTCTCGTTCCCACAGTCCTCTCCGAGCTTCTCGATACGCATACGCCCACGTATGCAAATTGCACACCTGATTCTTCGAGTCGTCAAACTGCAAGCTCTTCTTCATTTTCTTTCCTCTCTATAAAGTCTTTCACCTCACACATGTGTTCGTCCAGACTGAGACTAGCCATTAAATCTACAAGGAGGCCTTCATTTATGGCTCCGTTTAAAAATAGTCGACCAACAGCAACACCGTTTTTGTACATTTTTTCTTTTTTCTTCAGTTCCTCGTCACTGAACCAACCAAAACCGTATATGGCTTCGCGAGACGCGTCAAACGCCAAATCGTCCAACAAACTCACTAATCGTTTAACCGCACTAGGCACGTCTCTTGCAGCTGGTCGAGCGGCTTCTCTATACCACATCCACATGACTAAGCTTCTAGTGCTTAAATGCGATGTTGCGTGCACATTCAACAGATGGGTAGGCGGGCATCACCATAACTCGTATACGATTTTTTTCACACATTCACGTTCTAATCCCCAATTTTTTAAATACTTCTCGATGGGCTCCATCACATTGTAATCAAACCAATCCCCGTCTGGAAGTGGTACTGTTGGAAAAGTTTTAAAGTCCGGATGTCCATCCAAAGTAACGGTAATTTTCATTTGATCGCAACCAAACCACGAAAATTCCTGGAAATATTTTCCATAATGCTCCCATGTGTCCATGTTACAACCAGACTGTCACGATTTATTCAATAGACTATGATTTATTTTGCTGCTGCACCGTTTTTGTACATTTTTCTTTTTGGTGGGAGGAAGTTCTAGAGTTTGACTTTGAAATCAAGGCCGAGGTGTTAGAGTTTTTCCTTGAAAATGCTGCGACCTTGAAAATCACCTTAGCCTTCAACACTGGCCTTAAACTCAAGGACAAGTTTTTTCGCCGAAGGTCATCGCCGTTTTGCATTAAATAGTTTAAGGACTCGGTGGTCTAATGGTATGACACCTGGGGAGCCAATCGGTGCATTAAAGGGAATTCTAGACACTGCGCCTCAGGAGATTTGGGATCGAATCCTAGTCGAGTCAATTTTTTAATAAATAATGATTTATTTAGTAGACAATGAGTATAGCCCATCCACATGACTAAGCTAATACCTGCAGACCAAGTTCTTCTATTTGAACGTCGCACCGAACAATGTTACTACCATACTTTAAAATTTCATACATGGAAACAGTGTTCTCGGTTGTTACCGCCAGGTCTTGCAACACACTCCGTATATTGCTAATGCAGTCCCCAGGCAGGTTTGCAATATCCGTCACTATTTTGTGATAAAATTGCTCAAAGTTCTGCGCTTTTAGAACTGCGAATCGCAATTCCACCAGCCTCTGCAAGTCCCACAGCTCTTCCAACGATTCTTTCGATAAGTAGACTTCACTCTGTCCCACTTCTTCAATTTTTAGTATCTTCTTTTCCTGAAGTTCCAAGAATGTATACTGTTTCCGTGCAGCTACCAGCGGAGACCACTGCTCTTCGGAGGAGGAATAGAAATAATTCGTCAGGATCCCCTGATTTTCAATTAGGGTAGCCCAATCCAACTCCTCGAACTCCACCCAATCGTTTTTGTTTCCTCTTATTTGAATCACTGGGGAAAATCCGGAGTTCGCCCTTAACCCCACACACACATACTTTGAACTGGAGTTGTTTAACTTGTACGTTGTACTATTCAGAAGCACTGGACATAACCGCACTTTATGGACTCTCGTAGTACTGCTCGCCACTGCAGCTACTTGCCGACCCTTAACTACTTCTATAGCTTTTAACAAGGCTTCCATATCAGCGTTTGAATGCTACTACCCTTGCAGACTCTTCTACGCGCTTTTATTCTCACATTTCCAAGGTTACATGTGTATCCTTGACCTTGAGCAACCGACCTTGAAGTCAAGCTCACAGTAGTACCTTTTTTGGATTAAACAATTATGGGGACCTTGAGTTGAAATTCTACATATAGCATATTTAGCTTGACTGAGACCTCGACCTTGAACGTTGCCTTAGCCTTCCAAGAGGCCTCGACCTTCAAGTTTAGCCTTGATCTTGAAGTTCAGCCTTGCAAAATAGCCTTAACCTTGAACTCAAGGCCAAGTGGTGGGGAGAGGTTCTACAACTGTCCATTCTAACCTACTTCAACAAGTTCTTTTCTTGAAGTCTAGAGCCCAATAATTCAGCAGACTCTTTAGAAAGCCCTAAATCACGAACGAGGTCGTTTAATTCTTCTTGTGAAAACTGTTGGGGTCCACAGTCTTCGACTTGAAACTCATCATCCAACTGCTCTGACTCGCTCTCTGATGACTCTGGCAAATCGTCAAAATTGTGTGGGGGCACTGGTACTGGAATACCGGGTCCATGAGGCACAGGCCGAAGTGCAGATTGCATGTTTGGGTAACATATATCTTTCTTATTTTTGGCATTGTACCCTTGTATGTTGCAAGAACAAAAGTAGCAGTCATCGCCGTGGTTTCTCGGCTCTCTCCAAATCATAGGCACCCCAAAACGAAAAGATTTCACCTTTCCTTTAGACCACATGCGAAGTCCTTCAACACAGCCTAAACACACTCCATGAGGGGCCCAAGATTTTTCTTGATCTCCGATCTTCACACCAAAATAGGCAAAGTACACTTTTTTAATAAACTCCGTAATACTTCGAGATTGTTTTTTTAATACAAGTTCGCCACAAATGTAACAGAAACTATTAGGATTATTGACACAAGCTCTTGAAGACATTTTGAAAGACACTTTAAGAATATTTAAATTGAAATGAACAAATCGAAGGACTACGTGGGGTATATATAGGGCAATGGGAAAATCCAGGTCCTGGCGGAGACGTTAGGAGACAGATAAAACCTATCACATTCTAACGTTTAGGTCAGATATTGGCCATTTTGTAAGCTGATAAAGTTCTTTGATGTTATTTTGTTTGGCGGCTTCTTTTGATTTAGTGGCGATGGCATCATATAGCTTTCTTTTACCAGCTGTGGCATCCCTTTTAACAGCTTTTTTTATATTGTCATACTCCTTTGTTAGGGCCTTTCATAACGTTTCTTCGTTGGGCTCTAATGAGTAGCTATTGAATTAGCGGCCTTTTTCTGTGAGATTAAGTCCCTGGTGGTGTCAGAAATCTATCGTTTCTTATTCGTGTTTGCGAGTGCTAATGTTATCTCACATTTTTTGTAACAGAAGATATGTGTATTTATTCCACTGAGAGTTTATTGGCTCTTTTCTGATTTCGTCTAGTTCTGGTTTGTTATTAATTGCTTCTTTAAGTTTATGGTATGTGAAGGGGTTGCTACGTTTTTGGAGATCAAATTTTTGCGTCTTATAGTAGAAATTTAGTTCTTCAATGAACTGCGCCATTTTCTACTGAACGCTATATGATCGATTTGGATTTGTGTTCTACAGTCTGGTGAAACCCAAATAATTTTATGAACATCTTTGTGTGGGCACAGAGTTCCTCAAATAACTAGGTCGAATTTAGAACAAAGTTCTGTGAACATTTCGCCATTTTCATTACGATTGCCCAATTTAAATAGCCCAACGCCCACTTCACTGTCACTTATTTTGCATCCTATCTTGGCATTCAAATAGCCCATAACAGTTTTAAAGTCAGCATTGCTCATTTTCCAAGAACCGCCTTAGCAACACATAGAAAGTAGCTCTGCGAAACCAATCCATCCATAAACAAGTTTCACGTGAACAACCAAGCGGAAAAACGACAAGTCCCAATAATCTATTAGATCTACATGCGCAGCCAACCGTAACGGCTCCTCGGTATATAACCAGGAGCAAAAAGCACCAACATCAGTCTTTAGAAAACTTCTAAAGAAGCTGACAGCATGAGCAGCGGAACGTCAAGTTCAAATCGACGACCACCTTTTTCATGTCAAATTTCGTCATCAATTGATCCGCCCGGCTATTCTTTGTATTCGTTTCTATGATAATTGTTTGTTTAAGGTGAAATACTGCTTATCGGCCAATCCACCCTAGACTGGTGGCGGGGTTGCTGCTTAAAGCGCCCAGACTTTTTTTCATATTAGGGATTTATTTTCGAGGTCTACTCCTCTAGATCCGTCGTGTTCTGCAAAAAACAGGGTCACCTTTAATAGGATGTGGCCCTTCATCACGCACGACAGCTTTGGGTAGAGAGCTATTTCTACCACTATGAGATTTAACTCACACTACACCCTGTTGCTATTGATATATTTTATATTACTTTACTGAAGTTACTCCTAAGAGCTATGATTCTACATTGTAATTTTTTTGCCATTGAGGTTTATTCTATATGCATCACATAGTTGGTTGATTTTATAACGTTATATTTTAGCAGCACTCCAAGCTGCATGTAGTGATCTATTGCATTTCTAAATGTGTTATCCATTTCTAAATTGGGTTCTGATCTATCTGTAGCATCTGATGGTGTATTTGCTGTTGTTGTACTTACATGAAAATTGTGGCTTAACAGTATTAATGTGTGTTTGTATGACAAGTATAAGAATAGCTTCTAGCTGGGTAGTGAACTGTGTTTGTATAATTGGCGACTTGATTATTTGAGTTGAAATTTTGGCAGCATTGGAGTTATTTACTTGTGGAGTGTGACTACCCCTAGTTCGCTTGCTATTTCTTATTTAATATCGGTTATTCTGTCGTTCGTTATAAAGTTATTGTTAAATGGTGCCCTACATTGGTCAGATATTTTTTGTTCCAAAATATGTGAGAGGTGTGGGTATATTTCTATGAATTCTTGAGTAGGTATTTTCTATATGCAGTTTTATTTGGTTCTAAGTGAGTGACTCTAAAGTAGGCTTTTGCTAAAATTTTATTGTGTGCAGTGGTCCATCTTAAACTTTGGCTGTTAGGCTATGTCTGTAAATGCGATTGTGAAGGCGTTTTATTTGCGGACAACTGTAATTGGTGTTTGACTTCGTTGCAAATTCCGTTTATTGTGCTCTGAGGAACCATTTTCCTGAGTACTAGGTATGGTCCGCATTGATTCTCCACTCTTTGTCAGCTTACATCCAGTTCAGGGTATTTTTCAATAATATTATTTGTAAACCATGAATTCAAAGTTTATTAGTTTTGAGAGGTTGTGAAAACATTTTCCGTTTTTACGACTTTAGTTCTTATTTGTTGTATTTTATCGTTTCTGAATTTAAAATACCGTCCGCAAGAAAGCATTTCTAAACATCTGCCGACTCACAAGCATTTCTCGGCAGCAACTTAACGCACGTGTCTTTTTCATTGATCCGTTCTTGGAATTTACTTGAAAATTACTTCACTAAAAAGAGTCAGTTTAGTGAGGAGAAAAGAGAAAGAGCGAACAGATTTACCCTGCCTCCTCTGAAACATGTCTGTATCGGATGATAGTTTTGGGCCCGCAAATGGGCGTCCCCCACTTACTTGGGTTGCGTCGCTTGGTGCTTCGAGAGATTCTAGCGCGAGCTTCAAACAAGGCAACAAGTGGTTTTTACGTTGTTTTTCCTCCCCGGCGTAAGGCCTTTAGGCTTTTGGCGGGGGTGTTGTAACGAATGATTTTCGTGTAGTGTCGTAATTAAACTACAGGTTGATTTCGTTTACGCAATGGTGCTTTCCCAAAATTCTAAATAAACTGCCTGTGAGCGGGCCACGCGCTTTGAAGTTTTGCTGCAGGTAAAAAGGTGACATTTCTCGTGTCTGTAAATGAACTGCGTGTGGTTGTTTCGTTTCGTGCCGTTGTTAGTCAAAGGATTTTAGTAGTACCGCAGAGTTTGCAGCTTCGAATAACGCCTCGTTTAGTTTTAGAAAGCTGCCCATTTATAATTGATCGCTTGGACTGTTGTAGCTGTCAGTACGCTCAATTAAACATTTACCGTCAGTTTTAATGTTGATACTTAGCCTAACGTTGTTGTAATTGACGTAATTGCCGCCTTTGAGTTTCTTTTGATTGATTACCATCAGTTTTCATGTTTATGCTTAGCCTAACTTGGTGGTTATTAATGTATTTAGCGCATTTGAGCCACATTTGATTGTTTACCGTCAAGATGTATTGTTTTGAGTCAAGTTTATCTAGTTTAAACGTTGCGTAATGTAACCCCTTTACTAACTCGTGGCGTTACACTTAATTATGGAACAAATATTTACTTACATATTTTTAATATAGTTTATTTTCAATTTTCTGTGGTCTTCTTTTTGATTTTTATGACATTTGCATGAGAACTAGTGTATGTTTTCTTTTGTAAAAGGAGTTCAGAAAGCTGCAAAAGAGTTTTTCGACCAAGGTAAGTCCAACGCAACTTATTTGCTTCCACTTTTCTCAGTGGGCTCACTTGTGTATTTCCCTGATTAGAAGAGTGATGGCGCCTTGGAATCGAACATTGCTTTTCTTTTAATAGGGCGTTGCCTTGATTAGTCTCGTAGTGCCCCCCCCCCTCTTCAGCTACCTGAGAGAAACTGGCACCCGTTTCTGTTACGGATTATATCAGCGGACCTGTGTAATTCTTTCCCGATTTGAGTCATTTTACGCGGTAATCAATTAGCTAGTGTCGTGTCGTCAAGGCCCGTGTATAGTGTAACAAAGTAATTGCCCTAAATGATTTCATAATTATGTATAAGGTTAATATTAATTCTTTAAACGCAAAAAATAAAAAAATACTACTCTATACTTAAAAAATTCAAAAAAAATTATTTTAGGCGAGTTAAAAGTTTAAATAGCTGCGAAATTCAAAAAATAGGCAGCAAATAGAGCGTTAGGTCTTATAATCACTAAAGTAGGTATTTTAGGTGGTATCAAATAGGCGTCAAAATGCATAGTTTTTATTGAAATGAATTTATATGTATCTAAAAGTGATGTGACTAAAAACTCACGAAAGGCAAAAAACCTAAAATCCGCTCTCTAGTCATGAGGCTCCTCGGGAAATTGTAATAAGAGTTGCGACTTCAGGACAAAATTGTTACAATTTTTATTGTGTTAGAGCTTATTTTCGGGACACTCAAAAAATGTTTGAACATTTTTCCATGTAAAATAATTACAAGAAATTGATGAGAAATTATAAGTTATAAATATCCTGCTGTGGAACCTTCAGCAGGCGTTAATAACTACACCGTGCCAACCAATTATAAAAAGGAGGTAAAGGTTTAGTGATGGCGCCAAATTCAAAAAAAGATAATATACATTTAAATTTTAAATTCTGTTCCGAAAGAAATATCGGAGAAATTATCAAAGATCTCGTAAAGCTTATAAAGCAAACATATGAAATATATAAAAATTATGCATTTATTAATTTATTTAATATAAGAACATGTATAAAAAATGGTAATTGAAGGACTTAGTGCTTAACGTTATCACTTCTATACATACCACAAATTGTTAATTCATTGATTACCAATTTTATCAATGTAAGCATTCACGTGCTTACTGTATGTTAATTTAATTATCTTCATCGGTGTTGTTGTAGACTCTTAACCAAATTAATTCTAGTATCGTTAAGAGATTCATTGCCACACTTTTTATATAAAAAAATACATCAAACCAGAGTTTATTGATGAAGATAAAATATTGAACAATACACGTTTGCTTATGGCACATAACGAAACTCTTATGATTGCCGCAAAACTCGTCTCCCCGACTGGTTTTGGCAATCAAACTCGTTTGGTTAAGATGCTCATAATCATTTGTATCGTTTATATCTATAATGTTCATTAAATAAATAAAAACTGGGAATACATTTCAGTTTCTAAAGGGAATCCTCTAATTATATAGAATTTTATGATGTCATTTGTATCTGTTTAAGTTTTTATGATTATCACAAATCTGAATCTATTTAACAATATGTAGTGGATGTTCAATTTGTCAGGATTCAGTTTAAAATATAAACTTATTTTAGTGTAAATTTTTGTTTATTTGTAGTTTATGGGAAGGCAAAGCTATCATTTAACTGAAATTTTAGATTTTGCCGTCAAATCATACTACCTTAAATTTGATTGTAAACACTAACAACTAAACTTTTTAAAATATTGAAATATGAAATCCTAATAATTGTTACCGTTAGGAAGGCTGTAAAAGAAGTAAGCAAAGGCAACCAGCTTCTCATCTGGAGCTGGTCGTGTGCAAAACAAAGGACTCAAAAGCTTCAGCTGTAAAATAAAAATATGGGCGCCAAGTAGCAAGTAAACAAAAGGTACGCTACAGAAGGCGCTACTAACCAAACCTGAAAATAAAAAGTAACGGCAAAGGCACAAATCAGATACGCAGGCAAAGATGTCAAGGCAGTATAATTGCAGCAAACAAAAATACAAGCACAATTAAAATGCACATCAAAATATTATACGGCAAACCATATCAGCATATCACAAATTCATATCACAGTAAATCAGCACAATATCTCAATAGGGAGATTACATCATCATAATTAAGCGTCTTATTAAGCCTCACCAAAATATCGGTACATAAATTTAAATAATCATAAGGGTGTACTAGACTTGCAGGCTTAATTTCAGCTAAATAGGTATACGTAAATTATTGTAAGTGAAAATGTGTAAGAGAATTACAAATTGATGTTTGACATGGCCAAATGCACTACTAAAAGAAGACAGTCGATAGCTTCATGGCTATGACACATATATTACAGATTGAAATTTGGATTGATTAGTTGAATTCGATCAAATTCCCACTATGTAAGAGTAATTTTAATGTTAATAACTTTAATATGCAACAACGCTAACACGGAAACCAAGAACTTATCTCCTAATATAGTGTTTTACGAACCGATAATGACTAAAGTAAGTTTTCAAAACTTTGTTAAAGTGTCGCAGCTAATAATGCACTTACAAATGCGGGCCTATCTTTAGGCTGAATTAAATCTAAACCATGTCACCAACGTTACGTGACGTTTGAGAACTGATTAAAGTATATCATGCAAATACCGTACAAAATTCTATAATGTTAACACTTGAACGGGGCGTGAGGCACTACCGTCCTGATAACTTTTAACCTAAAAAGCTAATTAAAATGACCGCTGCAATGGATGATTTACAAGGCAAGTGTGGTGCAATAAAATTATATCAGTTACTTTAAATGGGTGAGGAACACGCTTGCAATACATAATAATAAAAGTCTAATAAATACTGATTACATCGTAGCACGATGACAGGAACACATTAAAACGGATCCCGAGGTTCGAGTGGCGGAAATTAGAATACAAAGCAACCGACCTTGCGATGGTACTCCAGGCTGCAGCGAGAATAGAAAGCGGGTCCGATGGACAACAGGGCGGCCGGCTCGGCCGAGGTTTAGGCAGAACTAACAACCTGCAGGTAACATATCGCTGAAGGAGGCTACGCCGGATCCACTACCTTCGCTCTCCATTGCAGGCGAGGGGATTCGCGCTCGTTAAGCTCAAGGCGATAGCTGGGGGCCGTCTTCACCAGAAGGGAACACCATCAAACGAAAAGGAACGTCGCCAATCACAAGTAGGCTCGCCCAGTAAAAAGGAAACCGTAAAAATGGGCACCGCAAAAATGGAGCTAAAAGAGCATCAAACCATAGAATCTAGCCAAATAATCATCAAAATAACGTACCTCTAGGTGTTCTCGGCTCCGTTTCACCAGAAATATGTGCTTGCCAAAAAAAAATCCAAACTAAGTTTGAGCTGAGAAATTACCAAAATAATCTTCACGGGGTCTGCAACGTCCAAAACACAGCAAAATTAACTTCTCAAGCTAGATGCTTGCGAAATAGCCCAATTAAGGTACGCTTCATAACGTAGATTCACAAAAGCAGTTAATCTTTAACAGCACAACATGGCGAATGGCCCAAAAAGGCTGATTAGGAAACTCAATTTTGGAAGGGGCTTTGAGAGAGACTTGACATATGCAACCCAAAAAGCTTTATGCGCAAAGTGTAGCCTAATCTCTAGGAGCTTTCATGCATTGTAATTTTGGGAACTAGCTTACTTTAGATCAAAATAGAACTTGCAGAAGGTCTGAATGCTCAGTTTTATCGAAGACAAAAATTTGATTTAAAGAAAGATAAGGCAAGAAGTTAGTTTTAGTAAAAATTAAAAAATGTATTAAGTGAATAACTGTAAATGACTTTTGAACCGTAACATAATATAAAAGCTGAACCGTGTCAATCATCCTAAAAAAATAGACATAAAATTTAGGAAACTTGAAATGTTAACAGTGAAACATTTGTAGAATAATTTAGATAACCACTACATTAGAAATGCTTACAAAATTTATGAAGACAGCACTGGAAGCTAGGCAACCCAAAAGACGTCTAAGCACGATAATACTGGTATAGTATTCCAACCAAAATTGGAAATTTATTTAAAATCAAGTAAGTACATCATGGAAAGTGTAAGTCATGTCTAAGTTGGTTTCATATAATCAATAAATAATAATATCAAGCAGCTTTCAAGTAATGACAGTTCATCTATAAATTGAACATGTAACTATATTGTTATAGCATTGTAACATTTGTCATTATTTAAGTATCTATTTACTAGTTGTTTAACCTCAGTTTTTAAAACCGTATACTAGCATAGAAAATGTTGAAAAACATATATATCTTCCAAAATTCTCAAATGCATATGTTAAATTTGAAGGTTATTTACAAAGTGTCACTAAATGACAATCAAGCAGTCTGGCCTGATTTTAAAGAGCTTTCCAATTTCTAGTTGGAATACTCTTTTTATAGTCCAAGAGCCAGCAACGGGTTTGCTTACAGTATTTCTAACAAGCGTGTAACTGTTATGGAAGGACCCTTTGAATATACTGAGAAGGATACCCGAAGTCTGGCAAGCATGTGGTGGTGGTTTTGGCCCCCTTGTGTCCTTGAAGGATGGAAAAATAATAAGAAAAAAGTATAATAACAAGTCTGGCTCTTTGCCATGTTAAAGGTAATCATATCTTATGTAAGTAAAAAGATTGACAGACGCTTTCGCGGGTGGTAAGTTTACCCCAGATTCACATAAAGTTGCATAATAAACTTAACCATTTACTGTAAAATATCGAGAGATCCAAAAAACTGATCCTCAGCGGGCTGTGGAAATTGAAACGTGTGAATAAGTTGGTGGCACTTTAAGTCTGTCAAATTTGAGGTTACCAGGTTAGGTTTTCCGTCAGTTTTGACACAGACTGACGCAAAATCTAACCTGCTAACCTCGAATTTGACATAGACTTACAGTGTTACCAACATTTTCTTCCTAGGTTTTGTGTCAGTTTTGCCACATTATTTTTTTCCGCCCTTCAAGGACGCAAGGGGGCTAAAACCACCACCGCAGGCTTACCAGACTTCGGGTTCCCTTCTCAGTATATTCAAAGGGACCTTCCATAACAGTTACAGACTTGTGAAAAATACGACTGACTCATCGCAGGAAAACTTTTGGCGTGCATCAGCATCCATGACGTCATTGACCAGACCCCAGATCTACCAGCGTCCCTAAATACATTCTACTTAAAAATGCGCGCGAAAATCCCCGAAGACATTTAAATAATCTGCTGAAATGCGTTTAGTTAAAAGAGTAAGTTTTAGTGCATCGTTATGTGCAATGGATTATTGTACTACATATTTACTACCTATTTATACTAACCTACAAAAAACTAAAATTTTTTGTAAATATAATATGATAAGAGCAAGCCCGAAGCTATAACGCACATTTTTCGCATATTTTCCTAGCTATCTTTGACTCTTTCATTGTAATTAGTTAAATAGTTTTCAGAGATATAGAGGACTGACAACTTCAATTAACCATGTGATCACAACCCCACAGTAATGATGAAGTAAAAGTTTTATTGTGGTCAATTATAGTCAAATACAGGTAGCGTTATAATTGGAGATAGGTATGTTCTAAAAATGACGATCGATATGTTAGCCTATTTGTTCGAATTTATATACCTACACTCACTGTGTCTTACAAACTATCAAAGAGGCAAATTAGCATTATGGAATTAGGGAATCATCAACTATTGCTGTGTACACATAATAATCTCCTAATGTTAATTCTTCTATGTCTGATTGTTAGCGTTCTATAAAATAAATAGTTTTAAAAATACATTAAACTATTAAAACATTTATTTTGCTCAAGGAACATCTTTGTCTGGAATTGGCTCTATCATTTTTAGATATGTTAACAATATCCAAAATGGCAAAGCATTTTAAATAAAATATAATTAACATGCAGCTTAATTATAATGCAAATATAAAGGATATTAAGTCCAGCAGTAGATACTATTTTATCAGTAATAATGTATTAAGGGCAAATGCTTTTGCCGGTAAAAATATTTTACGAAAGTATTTTGTTTTGGCAATGTCACAAGACAAACTAACTTGATCAAATTCCCGAGCCGAAGGCGAGGGAATTTGTCAAAGTTAGTTTGTCGAGGGGCATTGCCAAAAAAAACAACAAATCGTGAGTAAAACATTTTCCGAGCAAAATCATGAGCCCGTAATACATTTTGTGGACTATTTCCCAAATATCGGTTCATTTTGACATTCATACTGATGCGCAATGACAGTTTAAATGACGTTTCTTAAATACCACCTTGATTAAAGCAACATATTTGGCGGTTGCCGTGGATGCAAGTGGCAAAAGAAACTGACAAAATCCCAAGGGAAAATTTCGATTTTTTGCCACTACAAAAACACACGATTGGTTGAATTTTGAAAAAGCATGGCTTTTCATTGGATAATAAGAGATGTGGGAAATAGTCATTAAAATTTCTATTTCATACAATGGTATCGACAGTTCTTCAGCAAATTTGAGTGTCCATTAACTGAAACAAAAATCAAGTCAGAAAGAATTATAGTTATTAATTCAAGTACATGTAAAACTGTAAACGATACCAGCTAATAATTAGCTGCAATTATTGTCCACTGGTTGATTCCTAATGTAACGCAAATTTGGTTGATGACAGTAATTTCGAAGTAAGTTGTTGTATTAGTGAGTTTTTATCTGCAAAAGTAAATATTATTAGAAAGGATAAAACATAAGTTTGTTTGATTTTTGAGGCTTCCACGGCCATTGTCATTAAGTAACAAACGACTTCCGGGATTGGACCGTGTCATGATTGAGATCGAAGAACTTAACGTTTCGCCCACTTTCGTAAGGGGCTTCATCAGGAGGAAAAAAAGCAAAAGAGCACGGTAACTCAACGTGTTAACCACGCCAGAGGCGAAACTCTTTGCAAGGGAAGGGACAGAAGAGCACGGTAGCTCAACGTGTGAACCACGTCAGAGGCGAAACTCGACTGAGTCGTTTGTTACTTAATAAGTTTGTTTCTCAGATATTTGTTGTATAAAGAGGTTATTGTTGCACAATGATACATAATAACTGGAGACAGGCACAATTTGAGAACAAGTTAACCTAAAATATGACATGTTTAGCTAAATGTCACAATGGTTGAAAAGTAGGAATTTTTTTTATATTTGATTTCCAAGGTTTTAGAGAATATAAGAAAAAACAACAATAACAATTGTGTGTTTGTAAAATTTGGAATTAAAAATGACACCAGTTTTTAAAATCAACTAAAATTATAATAATTGAATTATATGATATAAATACTGATATATACCCAGTAGAAGTGTATGTATAAAATAAAAGTGGTCATAATGAGAAATTTCGAAGAAAGAAATATGAACATATTAAGCGTATGCGGAAAGCGTAACTAGTAGGCGTTGCTGACAAGGATGCAAGTAATCAGTTCATGCAGTAGATGCAAGTCCATTGGGTGAATGAAGATAATTTGAGCTCGAAGGCAGAAAAGCCAGAACGTAAGTCAAAAACAAAGATAATATTACAAATACCAGATCTGAGTGAAAATATAAACAATTAAATGACAAAAAACTGCTAATTGAACAATTTTAAAATTTATGAAAGTAAATTATCAATAAATTAAAGACAAGCAAAGTAACCAGTGTTTAAGGGAAAGATTTATGAAATACTTTAAAAATAAATATTAAATTAAACTGCATGTAAACATACAGTATTAATTATTTAAATTGAATTTAATATTAAATTTACTAACGCTAATTTAAAAAAAGGCAAGAAATCAGGTCGAGATAGAAACAGCAAGAAGCACAAAAGAAAATAGACGATTCTTAGAACAAAGTATCCAGCGATTGAAAGAAGAAATTTTAAATACTATAGGGGATGTCATACAACGAACCAAGAAGAATGCAAAGTAGCAGTTGAAGCAAACAAGAACTTTAAAGAATGAAAAAGGATGCAAATAAACAACAAAAAGAAACAGATAACAATGAACAAGGGAAACATTATAATCGATCCCGGAGAAATTACGGTTTTAAAAAGCAATGGTTTGATAATAATTACCAGCAGAAAATGGAAGATAATTATAAAATATTCACGGGGGAGTAACGATAATAATTACAATCGAGCAAGGTGCCCGAACCGATGGAAGCGTGAAGCTATAGTTGCAGACAGAATTGGTGAACTTTACGGCGTGTAAAAGCGATACTAAAATATCAACTTCAGATTCGGTTTTCGCGACGGGTGTTTCTTCCAATGAGACATTTAAAATGTGGCAGAGGCGCTTAGGCCATTTAAACTCGAAGGATTTGGTCGAGGCTATAAATAAAGGTTTTTTGCCTGGACGCGAAGCTTTAAAAACGGTAAAATTCCCAAAAGACTCGATTAAGTGCAAGGTATGTCCTTAGGGGAATATCGTACTCCTTCCTCGAAACGATCTAACAGTCAGTGAATTGTTAGAACTGATACTCTCGGACGTTTCCAGGCCAATGCGCGTCCAATTGATGAACAACTCGCAGTATTTAAGGTGATTGATGACTGTTCTAGATGGTGCGTCTTTCGTTTTCTCAAATCCAAAAGTGAAGTGTCAGAAGTCACAAAGGAATTTATGACAACGGGCGAGTATCAGCAAAAGAAGAAAGTGACGTATTTCCAAACTGATGGGGAATACACCAGGAGACGAGTTTGACAGTTTCTTGAAGAAACGTGGAATCACCTGACGTCTCACGATTCCATATAACCCCGAGCGAAATTGAATCACTGAAAGGCAAAATAGGACTCTGTTGGATATGGCTCGTTGCTTATTAATACAATCTGGCCTTCCAACCTGTTTTTGGGCCGACTCAGATATTACTGCTAACTACATTAGAAACCGTCCGTCTAAAAGTCTTGATGGAAAAACACCTTATGAAGTGTGGACCAGAAAGAAACCCAACGTAAGTCACTTTAAAGAATTTGTTTGTCACGTTTTCTGTGTCGTTAGGCCACCTAATAGAGAAACATTTGAATCACCCCCGAAAAAGGCATATTCTTGAGTTAGTCAGAAGAAAGTAAAGGGTATCATCTGTGGTTGCCCTGTGAAAGAAAAGTTGAAGTTACTCGAGATGAAGAATTTCTTGAAGGATCTAATAGAAAAATCAATGATTTTACCGACTTTTTACCTGAAGATTTGCTCCAAGAAGAGACTGGCCAATCATTATTGCCACGATCCGTGTAAATCGAAACGAATCTGACGACTGGAGAAGTGGATCAGTCAGAGTCAAAGCGCCAATCGATCGAGTAAGTTGTTAGTTTTTTGGGGAGTTGTTGGTAATTGTTGGTATTCCGTTTACGCACTTGATGGCCAAGAAGGTGGTACGAGCCTTTGGTTCAGCTCTTAGAGATGAAAGATATGAACTAAATAAGTGTCTGGTTGTTACGAATTTGCACGTCGGAGTACTGGGAACCGGAAAGAGGTTTTTTGAGCGTCAGTAGGGTCTTTGCCAAGAATCGATGGCGTAGTATAACTTTAATAGGCCTGGGACCACTTTCTGGGATAATAGTGTTATCGTTGATTATTATAGTTCCAATGATAGTTTTGACTGATTCAACAACTATTGCTGCAAAGACCTGGCCATCGTGCTCCGAAACCTTGAAAATGATAATGTTATCGGATCTTGAAATTCTTTCCACTGCGTCTTAGGTTATCTCAGTAGCATTAGTGGGGCACTTCACTTGACGGTTATTTAATTGTTGCTTAAGCTCCTTCACTTTCTCACTTATCGAAGTTATTATATTTCTTAATTCCGCAAATTGATCGATAGAACTTGAACAATTATTGAAAAAGTATTTTATGTTTTTCAAATACTTTCTAACTACTTTCTTGATGGCCTGGTAGCGTCTCTGTATAATTGTAGGCATGCAGCGTGAAGTGAGCGACGACAACCATCGCATTGCCGAGATGCGATAGAAACAGTTTCACTACAATTTGCGCGGTTATTTATGGAGTTGATATTGCATGACGTAAACCCACTTAAATAATATTAGTGTTGGAATAGAGATTACCTTGTAGAAGCACCCAGAAGTTGCCATCAAAACAATTAACAAACTGTTGTTCGTGCAGCAGATAATAACAGCCCGTACAGATGTAATGCTTTGCACTAATAAATTGTAGTGATGGGAACAAAGGAATGAAAACTATCGAATAGTTCGGTAGTCACCGATTATTCAAATTATTCGATAGGTAAGACGAATGAATGGTTTTTATTCATTCGTCATTTACGCTATCGAGAAACAATCGAAATGGCAAATGAGCGAACTGGTAAGGCGATAGGTGGCGCGGTAGCACAAAGCCGAACGGAACGAATGAATATTATTCATTCGGTTTTCGCCGGTTGCTACCTATCGAATTGCGATGTACAGCACTTTTGCAGTACACTACAGGTTAATTAATTGCCAAAGCGAAAACCCAAAATGTTAAATGAATCGACGGTCACCCATACATGTCCCATTGTATATTCTGGAAACACATAGAGCGCACCGCTAAATCGAATTAGATATCATTTACACTATTAGTTACACATGAACTCTAAAGCAAATTAGACATTAGATCTACAATTTCACATATTGCAGCAAGTATTATCAATTATTATCTTATTATTTTATTGTTATACACCATTAAAGGTTCTAAAGCGAATATGATATTCGAATAAATGTATTCAGTAGTTAGAAGCCAAACTGCCTTGGCGCAATTGACGGTAAGCACGTTCGAATGAAGTGGCCAACTCGGTCGGGAACGATGTTTTACAACGACAAGCAATATTTTGCAATTATATTGCAAGCCGTCAGACCCTTTCGTGCCACCTGTACATATGCATTTTCATATCTTTTTATTATATTCTCTTAGCTATAATGCCGAACCGAATGTGTCATTATGTCCTAACCAAGTAGTTAAGCAGTATAAGTAGTTGCGCTGTATTACTTGGTTACGCATTATAAGTGCATCGTACGTGCGTGGTGGAATTTGTAAATATGCAAGACAGCTAATCCCAGGAAGCGGAGTTAAAAATAGAACGGTAACTGCGTGGTGTTTGACCGCCGTTTTATTGGCACTTCAGCCTGCGTTGAGTGCGTGAACGACCGCGGAAACGAGGCAGTAGCAATCAGACAGGCGACTGATGCATGTGCTTGCCAACTAACCAAGGTACGAAGCCTGCTATTTAACGCGACCAGAAGTGCTAGAACTGTGAAGTTTTAGCTTGCAATCATCGCCTACGACACAGAGAGTTTCCTAAGTGAGAACACCGACTACGAAGGCATCAAATACTTGGGCCGCACCTCCAAAGGCTGCTGTCGCTGCCAGAAGGAAGCCGTTGTGTCAACGTCTTAGAAGCGTCATCCTTGGGAGCAACCGAATGCAAGGTTAGTTCCTATTTTAAATCGTAATACGAAATAAGCACCGGCAAGCCGACGCGAAGTTATTGCGTCATCCGCCACTCAGTGCGTCGCTCGAATTGAATGTGCCCGGGCAGCGTTTCCAGCGACAACGCATTTCAAGAATAGACAACTTCGCCCAGTGCATTTGTACGCGAAATTTAATTACATTTCGCACTTTCGGTGTTTGGATTTGCATACACAGTTGAACATTAGCGCACTATTTAAGGGATTTTCATGCATGTAGCATACATCCTTTTTAAATGAATATTGTGTATTTGCCAATAATGCGAGTAGAAACAGGTAAACTGTTGGGTTTTTATTGCTTGCAGTGTTTGCATGCATCATTTCAGCATTCCAGGTCACAAGGAGAAACTACAAAACAATATTAGCTGCTCCTAAGCCGCACTGACGATGTTAATAGAGTCTTATACCTCTTCGACTGATTAAGCTAGCGAACCCAGGGCAATATAAATTAATAGCACAGTAGAGTGTAGAGTTAAGTGAAAAACTGCATTACAAACTATAGATTTATTGCCATTGAGTTGGGGCATATGGTAAAGAAAACGATGGAGGGACTTTTCGTGGGTCAGAATTGTACAAATTAATGGAAAATCAGACATTGAATATTCCTACTGACGAATGATTGCCAAATTCCAACATTTGGGTTCCTTATGTGTTTATAAGTGATGAAGCGTACCTACCCTTTATTGAAAAACCTGATAAAACCATACGCCAGGAACAATTTAAATGAAGAGACAGAAAACGTAAAATTATTGAGTGTAGCTTTGGAATATTAACAACGAAATGGAGAATATTGTGCAGAGCCATTGAAACACATCCCGACACTGCTGATGCAATTACTAAATCTGTTTGCGTCCGTCATAATGTTAGAATTGATAGGGAAAACATAATAAATGATATTGGAGACGATACAAATATGGACAACCCGCTGCCTGATATTCCAGTATCTAGAAGAAATAACCGTTCTATAGAAGAGGCTGCGTCATGGCAGTGAGGAATTGGTACAAAGAGTATTTTGTAACTGACAGGAATGTGTTGTGATTTTTGCATTATTATATGTTATATGAAATAATAGGCAACGGTATGAATGGGTTACAAGTAAGCATTTTTCGGTTTAGTTTTTCCGAATTCAGAATTGATCTTTAATTATTAGTAATGTGTAATTTACTATAAACTAAAAAATAAAGTTAATTTAGTAAGCGTATGTTTTACCTACCTGTAACTCCACATGTAGCAGCAACCTCTGCACGACACTTGTCCAATACATATCTGTTGTGGTGGGATTTGTGTCGCTGGTCCCATATTTGGGGCTTTCGGTATATTACACTAATTAAGTTCTCTTTGTCCATATTTTAAATAAACACAAAATGTTCTATTTCTGACACGATTTTGCTTATTATGATAACTTGTGAGTTACTGTTGGTTATTGCAAACAGCAGACATGCAGTATTAAAATAAAGAAAGTGCGGACGCGTGACCTCGGGAGAACCAATCACGGAGCTAGTTTCAGGCAACTGCATCCCCAAAAACAAATGATTTTGTACCTTGAAGTAAGGCAAGGTGCCCGGAACGACTTCAATATGTTTGTTAGTATAGATTTCTTATGGGATTGTTTCTTCATCGCCATACGGCGATATGCCTTGGTGCGACAGGTTTTTACCCTTAGTGTCTGGCTAGTTAGTTAGTACCTATTAGTTGTGGGGAGACTGATGTCAAGCAAGTAGCCCTTCATAGGTCCTTTTTGTCCATCCCGTAGACAAGGTCTAGGCATGCAGAGTACCAGATACCTTAGTCCTGCCGAGCATTTTGCCGAGGTGTTTGACCAACCTAGCAGGTACAAGGGTTCGTAAACCACCTATACAATGAGGTAGTTCTTTTGCATTCTATTTGACCTAATTAGATTTCATTGTAAATTAGTTTGTATAGAACTCTTCATTGCACAGCAATGTGTTTGCTGCTAAGCTCTCCGCTGTAGGAATAACCTATTTAATTTCACTATTACGCATATATATTTCATGTAAGTAAAAGAAGTAAATATGACATTTGTTGTATAATTTTAATTGAAAATAACGAGCTTAACCAAAACGAATTTTATATTGTTTGTAGTTATTTATTTATTAAATTGGAGCTCTTTGCATTTACAACAATGGACATAGTAAAGCATGAATTAATTGATTATAATTGGTGCAATCCAACGACCAGCAAACTCAATGAAAATGAAGCAGTTGGAAACTTACCTGCACAGCAAGGCGAAGGGATTTTCGACAAAGCAACAAATCAAGTAATGCCTATTAAACAGGAGGAACTTTATATAAAAGATGAAGTGCATGCTACATGTCCAGCAAATACAATTCTTGTAGCGACGTCATTTGTGAACTGCAAAACTTCTGAATATCAAACAAAAAATAAGGGTAATCTGTTGGAACAGATGAAAACTCATACAGGAGAAAAACTTTACTCTTATTCTATTTCTGAGTATAAAGTAGCCCAGAAAAATACATTACTTGAACATATAACGCCACATACAGGGAAAAAGGCCTATTCTTGTTCTGTTTGTAAGTATAAGGCAACCCAGAAGGGTAATTTAGTGAGACACATGAAAACACATACAGGAGAAAAGCCGTATGCTTGTTCTGTTTGTAAATATAGAGCAAGTAGCAAGCACACATTAGTTACACATGTAAAGACTCATACGGGAGAAAAACCTTATTCTTGTTCTGTTTGTCAGTATAAAGCAGCTCAGAAAAATACATTAGTTGAACATATGAGGACGCGTACAGGAGAAAAACCTTATTCTTGCTCTCTATGTGAGTATAAAGCATCGGATAGAAGTAGTGTAGTGAGACATATCAAAACGCACACAGGAGAAAAACCTCATAATTGTTCTTTTTGTGAGTATAAAGCAGCTCAGAAAAAGACATTTGTTGAACATATGAGAACGCATACAGGAGAAAAACCCTATTCGTGTTCTTTTTGTGAGTATAAAACATCTGGCAGAAGTCGTTTAGTGAAACATATCAAAACGCATACAGGAGAAAAACCTCATCGTTGTTCTATTTGTCAGTATAAAGCAGCCCAGAAAAATACATTAGTCGAACATATGAGGACACATACGGGAGAAAAACCCTATTCGTGTTCTATTTGCGAGTATAAAGCATCTGAGAGAAGTAGTGTACTAAGACATATCAAAACGCATACAGGAGTAAAACCTCATCGTTGTTCTATTTGTCAGTATAAAGCAGCCCAGAAGAATACATTAGTTGAACATATGAGGACACATACGGGGGAAAAACCCTATTCTTGTTCTATTTGCAAGTATAAAGCATCTGACAGAAGTAATTAATTTAGTAAGACATATGAAAACACATACAGGAGATAAACCTTTTTCCTGTTCTGTTTGTGAGTATAAAGCATCCGTCAGAAGTAGTGTAGCGAGACATATCAAAACGCATACAGGAGAAAAACCCTATTCTTGTTCATTTTGCGATTATAAAGCAACTGAGAGAAGTAAGTTAATGAAACATATGACAATTCATAGAGATAAAAAACCTTAATCTTCCTCTTTTTGTGAGTTTAAAGCAGCCCAGAAAAATACATTAGTGAATCATATAGTAGCTATATCTTTTTTCAACATGACTCAGAGGAGGCTGTGACTTCTAATATTTTTTAAACCCAACCTTAGAAATATCACTAATGTCACTTTTGACAGTTGACTGCGAAAGTTATTACACAGTTTTGTATAATATACCTATAAATGACAAAAATGCTAACAAACGATAGTAAGTGAATCATTGCTGCTTTCGTAAGTTTAATTGCAAATTGTTGAAAATATGTGAAAACTTTGGTTCTTAGTTACGTTGCTAACTTCATTTGTAACCAACATCAAAACCTGGTTTTTAAATAAATCTCTTCCAAATTGTATAGTCATGACCTGCTCTGAGTCATGTTGAAAAAAGACTATGTGTAGGCGCATGCATGAAGGGGTACTGTCAGATGCTTTTCAAACCCCAAATAGAGTGAGGCAAGGGTTGGTTCTCTCTCGCTTGATCTTCGTAATAGTGCTAGATGATGTTCTAAAGAAGGACATGCGACACCAGCAAAGTAGGTTACAGTGGAACCCTTTTGAAACACTAGAGGACCTTGATTTTGCCGATGATATATGTCTTCTAGCACACCCAGGAAAATACATGCAGGGCAAAATTAACAATTTAAAGACGAGGTGGAAAGATAAATATTGATAAAACCAAGTGCATGAAATGTGTAATGACTAATGAAACTGAATACTTGAACAAGTTTAAATTGTATTTAGGTAGTGTAATAGCTGTAAAGGATGTCCCAATAGGGAATAACAAGTTCATTATTAGTACCATGAAAACTCATGCTACAAACTAGAACAAATTTAGGTTATGTGTATAAATTAAAATGTAAAAGCGGTTTAATTGAATATATGACTACTCATGCTTATGGTTGTTCTATATGTGAGTATAGATCAACAAGGCGAAGCCACTTAAATGTGCATATGAAGATAATGCAGGAGATAAACTTTTTCTTTGTATAATTTGTGAGTATAACACATCATCAAATTGTATTGCAGTTAAACATTTGAAGAACATTTTTACCACTGTTTTATGGCTTTATATCTCATGGAAATATGCTTTAAAGTAATTACAAAATGTACTGCCACTAAGTGAACTATATCTTGAAGCCATTTAATTGCAATAGTGGAAAATATCGCCTGCTATGTTTGCAACTAATTATGCGTCATTTGTCTTCAATAGACACTAAACGTTTCTTGGACCAACACGTTTTGGTTCCAATAGTATCAAAGCACGTTAATGTGAAAAGGTTTTGTGGCTTTTGTGGAGATTACCACGAGCTGGAGGAGTTCAGATCTCGATGCGGAATTGTGGGTGAGTGTCAGATCAAGGAATTTTGAAGTCGTTATCTCCAAACTGTTTGGGGCCATGTGCAGAGTGGTGAATTAATTTGTAGCTTTAGGGCTTAATAAGGAGCAGAGTTCTGGTAAGCGTTTATTTCTCTTTGAATTAATCATCTAATTGTTTTTTTCAGTAGCGAATTTTAAGGCCCTAATCTGGTTTGCTATTGTCGGTGATTGCTGCGAGGAGGGCTGCAGGCATCTTGGTGACCTTTGGGTGGGATTAACCCTTTGCTCAATACCCAGGACCATTTCGATGAAGAGATTTCAGGTTGAACAATCCTTCTAGCAGTTATTGTAGCCAGGTTTGTGGCTGGTGGTTTAGATTGCTTCTTACAGAATTCATTCAGGTATTCTAGTAGAACGAGCTGTGCTCGATGCTGAGTTCCATGTGTTTACAACGTTGAGTGGCAGGTTATGTAATTAGATGTAGTTGTAACATCTCTGCATAATTTGGAGGCTTCAAATCACGTAAGAAGAATTATCTATCGTTCAAGTTTATTCAAATGTTGTAACAACCTAGGCTTCGCCCTTTTATTTTTCGAAGAGTGAGGCGTAATTCCGGGGTTAAGATGCATATTTAATTCTGAATAAAGATAGCATATATAACCAAGAGTTGAAAACGTTGGTAACCTTTAGCATGTTTGCATAAAGGAGTCAAAAGTTCAGTACTTCAAGAACATATTTTGCCTGGTGGTTTGCTGTCCCAGCAATTAAAATAATTTGGTTTGAACGTAGGCAGTATACAGGAACCTGGATAATTTGACCCCTCTTGTAAAGAAATATTTTGATTTCATCAAAATAGCACTATTACTGCAAGATGTTAATTTTTGTGCCTTCCTCTCAGCGGCGTTTCACAGCGATTGCTCCCAATTTAATTAGAGTCAACAAGTTACTAAAAGTGAGGCTTCCTTATGATTTATATGCTAGCTATAAGTAATTAGGTATGGTTTGTGATCTTTAAGTGTTATTTAGATTTGGTCTGTGCTTTTTTTGTATTTATGTGAAGTTTTGTTCTTATACATTTAAATGTTTCATGGTTTGTTAGTACCAGTGATTACAACACGTTTTTATAAGGTGCTATTTTATTGCCATTATATGATTCTCATTACGACTTGCGTTTAACCCTTTCTCAGATAAGTTGACACTGACCCATTCTTCTCATTTAGTCAATGGCATGTTTCCTTCCCAGAATGGTAAAAACTAATGTAACAATCTGATGTGTAGTGTCTTGTTGCATGTAAAACCACCCATTTGGAGGCTGTAATATAGGAACTTGTTTATAAATTATTTATTTATTTATAGCGCTCCACCATAATGTATGTAAACATATATGTTGTATATTGATAATAATATGAAAATAAAACCTGTTTAAATTAGTGCATAGTTATTTGTATTAAGGCACTGAAGTTTTAACTTTTTACTATGAATGAGGATTTAGCTACAGAAGTCCGTAGTGACTTGCAATTTTATCATAGATGGTTTGTATCGTTAAGTATTCTGGCAACCCAGTTCTTGTTAGAAAGACTACTATATCCGAAAAAAAAGCACCTCTTGTGCAGTTACTTGTGATAAAAACGCCTCACTTGGAGCTATATGCAAGTTTTCTTAATGTATTTACAGCTCTCATGTTTTATCTTCTTTCCCCATTGGCGTTGCAAATGCATATGAATCTTTCCAATTAATAAAGTGATTCATCAGAAGTGTGTTGATTAAAGCAAAAGTAAAGCAAATAATTCCGGATATAGCAAAAATTAACAAAAGTAGAGGTACTAGATGGGAAATAAAAAAGCTAGAAGATGAAGCAATAAGACAAGAATACGCAGTAAACACTAAAGAAGAAATAAACAAATATGGAAAAAATGAAAGCGTTGAGGAAGAATGGAAACTTATAAAAAACTCAATAAAAGGGAGTGCAAATAATATAAGAAAAAAAGAGACTGAACAAAAGAATGACTGGTTTGACGCCCGATTGTAAAAAAATAGTGCAAGAAAGAAGAAAAATCAGACTTGAATGCTAAGCTAAACAAACGGAGGAACTGCAAGAACAATATAGACAGATAAGGAACGAAGCTAATAACCTATGCGGATCAAAAAAAGGGAAGCAACGAAGAAAAAGATAGCAGGTATTCTAACAGCATACACAGACAAAAATGCTAGAAGTTTTTATAACAAAATAAAGACAGAGAGAAAGGGGTTTATACAATCAGTAGGTTTGAGAGACGAAACAGGCGAATTACATCTCGAAACACAAATGGCTGAAATATGTTTCAAAAACAATGTGTGGGAACCTATAATGGATGAAGAAGAACAAGAAAGACTGGCGTTAAGTAACAGAAATCAAGTAGAAGTATCGAATTTTGAAGAATTTATACAAGCTATAAACAAAATCTAAAATAACAAAAGTGCAGGATCTGATGAAATAGTGATAGAGCTAATCAAACATGCAGAGGAAGATGTAATTAATAGAATATACGAACTTATTATAAAAATATGGAAGAACAAAAAGATTCCGGAAGAGTAGTGTACAGCAATTATATGCCCCATCTATAAAAAGAGCAACGCCCAATTGCCGGTCAATTACAGGCCAATATCACTTCTGCATGTGATGTACAAGAGCCTAGCACACCTTATAAATGGGAAAATACAAGATATAGTAGAAGGTAAGATTGGTCAATACCAAGCGGTTATTAAAAAGGGAAAATCTGTAATAGACCACATCTTTGTATTAAATCCAATTCTGGAAAAATGTAGCAAACAAAACCTACAAGTGCACGCAATGTTTATCGATTTCAGAAATGCATATGATAAAATAAAAAGGAGTGAAATGTTCAAAGCTATGAAGGATCTAGAGATACCAGCAGAGCTTGTAAGATTAGTGATGATGACGTTAAAGAACACCGTAAATTATTTTGAATAATTCACACCAATGCCTTGCCTATGCGGATGATGTGGTACTTCTTGCTAGAACACAAGAAGAATGAAAAGCTATCTTTAAAAGCTTAGAGAAGCAGGCCTCTGTAGTTAGACTACAAATACATGAGAGCAGATCAAGTTATATGATTTTGTGTAATAAACTCCAAGAAGACCAGAACCTGGAAATTGTGTCATTAGACAAGAAGAAGAAATATGTGTTCAAGCTTACAAATAGTGTAGTAATCTATTTAGGTGCGGAAATAACGAGTGATGGTAACCATTCTAAAAACGTTTTAAGAAGAATTGCGGTGGGATCCAGAAGTGCAGGTGCGTTGAACAACATTTTTTCTGAAAAAATCTTACGAGAAATTTAAAACTAAAATTGTATAAAACAGTAGTGCGGCCAGTAGTGCTTTTTAGAAGTGGAACATGGACGCTAACAATGGAAAACATGAAACGTTTAGAAATATGGGAAAGGAGAATTCTGAGAAAGATATTCGGTGGTGTTAAAGAAACCGGTAGTTGAAGAAGAAGAACAAATTCCGAGTTGGAGGGAATTTTTCAAGATCCTAGTATAAAAGTGACAGTGCAACAAAATAGGTTGAGGTGGTTCGGCCACATAACTAGGCTGAGTGACGAAGATTTAACCAAAAACTAGAACCAGAGAGAAGAAATCGAAAAGGAAGGCCGAGGAAAACGTGATGGGAATGTCTTGAGGAGGATTTAACGGACTACAACATACGGAATTGGCGGACCCTAACACAGGACAGAATAGCATGGAAAAAGACGATTCAAGCCATAGGCCTTAAGGCTTGAAGTGCTGTTATATATATATATATAAATATAGATAACTTTATTGCATTCCTTGTAGGGTTTAAACAATTTTATCAATTTGACGGCCATTATGGCTTAAAACCAATAAAAATTGTAGTAATTAATTAATTTTAAATGTATTTGTGAATTTTTAACATGTAACCTGGTGACAGGAAATCTAGCATTACTTTTGTTGTGTGATATGCCGCTTCGTTCAGTGCTGCTTTTGTAAATTTAAAATTTGAAATTTGGTCACATGTTGTTACGGGCTAAAAGTCATTTAAAGGTATTACATAATTAACTGCCCTATTTTCGATAAACCTAAATATTACCCGCTAGTACCAGCTTTGAATTTCTAGGAATCTATATGCTTAATTAATTTGCGTTAGGCTAGGCCTCTCTTACTGCATCGGTGTTAGCCTGGTTGCATATTAAACGCTTCCACCAATCTCTAAATTTGGGATTCCCTTATCAGTATTTTCGGCCATTAGCCATTTTGTGTAGCTAGAGAATAGGTGCCTTTGTGAGATTTCGTTTTGAAACGAGCCTTAATGGGATTTTCTCGTGGGCATCTGGCTTAGAAATTCTGTTGTATTGCGTTTTAGGCCTTCCGGGGTGGGCGTACAGCCCCCCGGAGAGGTTATTTTTGGCGATTTTCTAAGCCTCAAGCTTAGCTTGGATTTTACCTCGGCGAGCACATGTTTTCCTTTGGCGAAGCGGAGCCAGAACACCTAGGATACGTTATCTTGATGAATATTTGAATTAGATTCTATGGTTTGATACCCCTTTTAGCTCCGTATGTACGGCGACCATTTGTACAGCTCCATATGTACGGCATCTCCAATTTTGCTGCGTCCATTTGCACGGTTCCCCTTTGTTTAGCAGCGTTTCCTTCTGGCAAAGACGGCCTCCAGCTTTTGCTTTAACTTGGCGAGTGCGAATCCCCTCGCCTACAGGTGGATGCTTCGGCGTAGCCTACTTCAGCGACATGTTACCTGCAGGTCGTTAGTCCTGCCCAAACTTTGGTCGAGCTGGCTGTCCTGCTTTTTGCGCGCACTGCTCCCTGGAGAGCCACTGTAAGGTCGGTTGCTTTATGTTCTACTTTCGGGCACTTGAATTTGGGATCCGACTTGATGTATGCCTGTGATTCAGATACAATGTGAACAGTATTTATTAGACGTTTCGTATTGTGTAATTTAAGTGTGTTTCCTCACCCATTTAAAGTATCTAATATAATTCTATTGCACCACACTTGACTGGTGAAGAATCTATTGCGGTAGGTCATTTTAATTAGCGTTTTAGGTCATTCGGACGGTAGCAGTGTCTCACGTCCCGTTTCAAGTGATTACATGATAGAAGTGTGTACGGCAATTGCACGATAAATTTTAACCCATTCTCGGTCGTCACGTATCGTTGGTGACATGCTTTTAGATTGAGTCCAGCCTTAAGTTAGGCCCGCATTTGCAAGTAACTACACGCGGTATTAGTTGCGACACCTGAACAACTTATTTTAATCAGTTATCGGTTTGTAGGGCGCTATATTGGAAGACAAGATCTTGGATTCTAGGTAGGCGTTTTCGCATGTTAAAGCTAATGTTTATATTATTCTTGCATAGTGGGATTCTGGCCGAATTCAACTGAATGATCCAAATTTCACTTAGTAATATTTGTGTCATAGCCAATGAGCTATCGACCGCCTTCATTTTGTAGTGCATTTGGCCAAGTTAAAAGTCAACTTGTAATTTCTAATACTTATACATTTTATCGCAATTAATTCATTACTTACCATTTAACTATTTAATTAATTTACGCCTATTTGTCACCTACACTTCTTTGAATATTTAAATTATAGGCCTAATTTTGGTGAGGCTTAATATCGAGAGATCCAAAAAAAACTGTTCCTCAGCGGGCTGTGGAAATTCAACGTACGAATAATATGTTGGTGACACTGTACGTCAATGTCAAATTCGAGGTTAGTAGGTTAGGATTCGCGTCATTTTGTGTCATAACTGACGGAAAACCTAACCTGATAACGTCGAATTTGACATTGACGTACAGTGTCACCAACATATTATTCGCAGGTTGAATTTCCACAGCCCGCTGAGGAACAGGTTTTCTTGGATCTCTCGATATAACGCTTAATCTTTACTGTGATATATATATATTTTGTGGTATGATTTGGTTTGCCGTATATTTTGTGTGTATATTTTAATTGTGTATTGTATTTTCTTTTGTTTGCTGTAATTATACTACCATGACCTATTTGTTTGCGTATATGATTTGTGCCTTGCCGTTACCCTTTATATTTTCAGGTTTGGTTAGTAGCGCCTTCCGTAGTGTATCTTCTGTTTAGCAAAGCGCTGGGTTACTAGCTACTTGGCGCCCATATTTTATTTTTCAGCTAAAGCTTATGAGTCTTTTATTTTACCCACGACCAGCTCCGGCTGAGAAGCCGTTGGCCTTTGCTTGCTTCTTTTTAGTCGCCGTAACGGTAACAAGAAGCAAATGGCGCCCCTGACGTGGAGCTTGGTTTCGCTTGACCTAGCTTGATTTCGCATGATTGTCTTGGTAGTATGCCCGTTTGGTAGTGTGATTTCTTGTCTGTTTGGTTTTTTTTTCCTTTAGAAGCCCTCGTTTGTTGTTTCTTCTCTTTTGTTTCGTTTGATTGAATAAGTGATTAGGTTGTGAGTTTAGGCAGTATGATGGGATTGTTGCAAGAGTTTTGAGTTGTGCTGATGAGTGGAAGCTTTGGATGTTTCTGATTTTGATTGGCTGCGTGCTTTTGAGGTTTAGTGTCTTTTGCTGATTTGGTATGCTTGAGTTTTTTTTCTCTTGTGCTTCTGTTCTGACGCTTATTTTTTTTGCCTTCTTCTTTTGGAGTGATGATCTTGTTATGGGTATGATGGTGATGTGCTTGAGGAAGTTTGCTCTGGTGAATTTTATAAATCATCCTCTTGTTGGATTAGCGCGGTTTATCTGATTGGCTATTTTTGTTTTCTTTTGGATTGTGAATGATTATGACATGGGTTCGATGTTGATGTGTTTGGAGGGCCTCGCTTTGCGGACTATTATCCCTCAAACCATCGTTCTAGTTGGTTTAGCGCAGCTTTTTGATTGGTTCTTTTTTTTCTTTTTCTACCTTGGATTGATGACAAGATTCTGGTTTGGTGTTGAGACGTTTGGAGAGACTCGCGTTGCGGACTTTATCTCTCAAACGATCTTCCTTGTTGGTTTATCGCAGTTTTCTTCTGATTGGTTCTTTTCTTCTTTGGATTGATGATAAGATTTTGGTATGGTGTTGATGTGTTTGGAGAGACTCGCTTTGCGGACTTTTATCTCTCAAACCATCTTCCTTGTTGGTTTGCGTAGCAGCTGATGTGCGATTTCGCTCCTTTTCATTTTTTTTTTCTTCTGGATTGATGATTAGAATATTTGGTTGGCATGGATGCTTGTGAATTTTGCCTTAGCGAATTTTTTTTCTCAAGTCATCTCCCTAGTTGGCTTGTGCAGTTTATATTTGAGGAGTCTGGCTTTTGGTTTTCCTTTGTGTTTTCGTCTGCTTCGGCGTAGGTCGAGCTGAGCTTGTTGGAATATTTTTTTGGATACCCTTTTGGGATTTTGGTGGTGTAGCTGTTGCTGTCTGGTTGCCTTCAGCTACACGTTTTGCGTTTGGTTTTGTGGTGGGATCCATCTCGCTTAGGCGAATTATTTTCCTCAAGTAAGTTTCGTCCTACGTTTGGATATGCTTGGTGATTGAGGGCGGTCTCTTTTGCTCCTCTGGAGGTTCGACTTTGTCGGCTTTTTGGGACCCGACTCTTTTGCTAAGCCGCTGTCCATCTTGTTTTCTTTTGTCGTTCTATTTCTATTTTTGTTTCGCGCTTGGGCTTCTATTGCGTTGGGAGGATGGTTGGGGACTTGAACGGTCGGTTACTTTTCCGTCTATTCCTTACTTGTAAGGTAGACTGAGACATTCCATCTTGCCGTTCATTCAGGAGTGAGCCACCTTTGAGGTCTCATCTCCGGTGTTCCGCTATCCGGTCACGGAGGATAGTGTTTCAGTGTGCAGTCGGTCCTGGGCTGCCCACTTTTCCTAGACTAGTAGGGTGTAGGGTTATTTTTTTTTTGTCGGCTCAGGGGATGGTTGCCTATGATCGCGGTGTGCACTACGGGGCCCCGCGCCTGGTACCCATTGCCTGTGAAGACTTCAAACTTTTTTCGGCCTTTTCCAATTTTGAAAATTTTCTGTTATTCTACTTAATTTCACCCTACGATGACTGACTGACGTGACAACGGACAATCCTTCCTATCCTTTTTCTGTGTCGTCCACTATCTTCTTTTCTAGAGCTCCTTAATCCCTTACCCCTTTTTCACCACTCTCACCTTTCATTTTCCTCTTCTTGATAGGCAGTTTCTCAGTGGGTGTTGTGTAGACTTGGGCCTGGATCGGTTCATCCACCGGCGCGCCTCTATCATCCAGCAGCGACGGATGTTCCGATGTCCTTTTCTGCATGACATTCATGTGTAGAGCTGTTTATCCCTTCACTCCTTTTCTCGACCTTTAATCTTTTAAGTCCCTTTTGTAATTACCGTTTTCATTTCGCCTTTTTGTTGCTAATTTGTTTTTGGCTACCTATTCGTTTTTTTAAATTAGTTGGTATCGCGTTAAGTGTGCTTGAGATCTACGCTTATTTGAGATCGTCCTTGTATCTGGAAAGTTTTTGGAATTTCGTTATCGTGCATGCATAGGTTCTACGTCGGTAAATTCGGGGAATGGCCGAAAATACTGATAATAGAATCCCAAATTTAGAGATTGGTGGGAGCGTTTAATATGCAACCAGGCTAACACCGATGCAGTAAGAGAGGCCTAGCCTAACGCAAATTAATTAAGCATATAGATTCCTAGAAATTCAAAGCTGGTAATAGCGGGTAATATTTAGGTTTATCGAAAATAGGGCAGTTAATTATGTAATACCTTTAAATGACTTTTAGCCCGTAACAACATGTGACCAGATTTCAAATTTTAAATTTACAAAAGCAGCACTGAACGAAGCGGCATATCACACAACAAAAGTAATGCTAGATTTCCTGTCACCAGGTTACATGTTAAAAATTCACAAATACATTTAAAATTAATTAATTACTACAATTTTTATTGGTTTTAAGCCATAATGGCCGTCAAATTGATAAAATTGTTTAAACCCTACAAGGAATGCAATAAAGTTATCTATATTTATATATATATATATAACAGCACTTCAAGCCTTAAGGCCTATGGCTTGAATCGTCTTTTTCCATGCTATTCTGTCCTGTGTTAGGGTCCGCCAATTCCGTATGTTGTAGTCCGTTAAATCCTCCTCAAGACATTCCCATCACGTTTTCCTCGGCCTTCCTTTTCGATTTCTTCTCTCTGGTTCTAGTTTTTGGTTAAATCTTCGTCACTCAGCCTAGTTATGTGGCCGAACCACCTCAACCTATTTTGTTGCACTGTCACTTTTATACTAGGATCTTGAAAAATTCCCTCCAACTCGGAATTTGTTCTTCTTCTTCAACTACCGGTTTCTTTAACACCACCGAATATCTTTCTCAGAATTCTCCTTTCCCATATTTCTAAACGTTTCATGTTTTCCATTGTTAGCGTCCATGTTCCACTTCTAAAAAGCACTACTGGCCGCACTACTGTTTTATACAATTTTAGTTTTAAATTTCTCGTAAGATTTTTTCAGAAAAAATGTTGTTCAACGCACCTGCACTTCTGGATCCCACCGCAATTCTTCTTAAAACGTTTTTAGAATGGTTACCATCACTCGTTATTTCCGCACCTAAATAGATTACTACACTATTTGTAAGCTTGAACACATATTTCTTCTTCTTGTCTAATGACACAATTTCCAGGTTCTGGTCTTCTTGGAGTTTATTACACAAAATCATATAACTTGATCTGCTCTCATGTATTTGTAGTCCAACTACAGAGGCCTGCTTCTCTAAGCTTTTAAAGATAGCTTTTCATTCTTCTTGTGTTCTAGCAAGAAGTACCACATCATCCGCATAGGCAAGGCATTGGTGTGAATTATTCAAAATAATTTACGGTGTTCTTTAACGTCATCATCACTAATCTTACAAGCTCTGCTGGTATCTCTAGATCCTTCATAGCTTTGAACATTTCACTCCTTTTTATTTTATCATATGCATTTCTGAAATCGATAAACATTGCGTGCACTTGTAGGTTTTGTTTGCTACATTTTTCCAGAATTGGATTTAATACAAAGATGTGGTCTATTACAGATTTTCCCTTTTTAATAACCGCTTGGTATTGACCAATCTTACCTTCTACTATATCTTGTATTTTCCCATTTATAAGGTGTGCTAGGCTCTTGTACATCACATGCAGAAGTGATATTGGCCTGTAATTGACCGGCAATTGGGCGTTGCTCTTTTTATAGATGGGGCATATAATTGCTGTACACTACTCTTCCGGCATCTTTTTGTTCTTCCATATTTTTATAATAAGTTCGTATATTCTATTAATTACATCTTCCTCTGCATGTTTGATTAGCTCTATCACTATTTCATCAGATCCGATGTCCTTTTCTGCATGACATTCATGTGTAGAGCTGTTTATCCCTTCACTCCTTTTCTCGACCTTTAATCTTTTAAGTCCCTTTTGTAATTACCGTTTTCATTTCGCCTTTTTGTTGCTAATTTGTTTTTGGCTACCTATTCGTTTTTTTAAATTAGTTGGTATCGCGTTAAGTGTGCTTGAGATCTACGCTTTCTTTTTGTGTGGAGTTATTTGAGATCGTCTTTGTATCTGGAAAGTTTTTGGAATTTTGTTATCGTGCATGCATAGGTTCTACGTCGGTAAATTCGGGGAATTTACCTATTTTTAAGTGAGGGGAGAGTTGTTACGGGCTAAAAGTCATTTAAAGGTATTACATAATTAACTGCCCTATTTTCGATAAACCTAAATATTACCCGCTATTACAAGCTTTGAATTTCTAGGAATCTATATGCTTAATTAATTTGCGTTAGGCTAGGCCTCTCTTACTGCATCGGTGTTAGCCTGGTTGCATATTAAACGCTCCCACCAATCTCTAAATTTGGGATTCCCTTATCAGTATTTTCGGCCATTAGCCATTTTGTGTAGCTAGAGAATAGGTGCCTTTGTGAGATTTCGTTTTGAAACGAGCCTTAATGGGATTTTCTCGTGGGCATCTGGCTTAGAAATTCTGTTGTATTGCCTTTTAGGCCTTCCGGGGTGGGCGTACAGCCCCCCGGAGAGGTTATTTTTGGCGATTTTCTAAGCCTCAAGCTTAGCTTGGATTTTACCTCGGCGAGCACATGTTTTCCTTTGGCGAAGCGGAGCCAGAACACCTAGGGTACGTTATCTTGATGAATATTTGAATTAGATTCTATGGTTTGATACCCCTTTTAGCTCCGTATGTACAGCGACCATTTGTACAGCTCCATATGTACGGCATCTCCAATTTTGCTGCGTCCATTTGCACGGTTCCCCTTCGTTTGGCAGCGTTTCCTTCTGGCGAAGACGGCCTCCAGCTTTTGCTTTAACTTGGCGAGTGCGAATCCCCTCGCCTACAGGTGGATGCTTCGGCGTAGCCTACTTCAGCGACATGTTACCTGCAGGTCGTTAGTCCTGCCCAAACTTTGGTCGAGCTGGCTGTCCTGCTTTTAGCGCGCACTGCTGCCTGGAGAGCCACTGTAAGGTCGGTTGCTTTATGTTCTACTTTCGGGCACTTGAATTTGGGATCCGACTTGATGTATGCCTGTGATTCAGATACAATGTGAACAGTATTTATTAGACGTTTCGTATTGTGTAATTTAAGTGTGTTTCCTCACCCATTTAAAGTATCTAATATAATTCTATTGCACCACACTTGACTGGTGAAGAATCTATTGCGGTAGGTCATTTTAATTAGCGTTTTAGGTCATTCGGACGGTAGCAGTGTCTCACGTCCCGTTTCAAGTGATTACATGATAGAAGTGTGTACGGCAATTGCACGATAAATTTTAACCCATTCTCGGTCGTCACGTATCGTTGGTGACATGCTTTTAGATTGAGTCCAGCCTTAAGTTAGGCCCGCATTTGCAAGTAACTACACGCGGTATTAGTTGCGACACCTGAACAACTTATTTTAATCAGTTATCGGTTTGTAGGGCGCTATATTGGAAGACAAGATCTTGGATTCTAGGTAGGCGTTTTCGCATGTTAAAGCTAATGTTTATATTATTCTTGCATAGTGGGATTCTGGCCGAATTCAACTGAATGATCCAAATTTCACTTAGTAATATTTGTGTCATAGCCAATGAGCTATCGACCGCCTTCATTTTGTAGTGCATTTGGCCAAGTTAAAAGTCAACTTGTAATTTCTAATACTTATACATTTTATCGCAATTAATTCATTACTTACCATTTAACTATTTAATTAATTTACGTCTATTTGTCACCTACACTTCTTTGAATATTTAAATTATAGGCCTAATTTTGGTGAGGCTTAATATAACGCTTAATCTTTACTGTGATATATATATATATATTGTGGTATGATTTGGTTTGCCGTATATTTTGTGTGTATATTTTAATTGTGTATTGTATTTTCTTTTGTTTGCTGTAATTATACTACCATGACCTATTTGTTTGCGTATATGATTTGTGCCTTGCCGTTACCCTTTATATTTTCAGGTTTGGTTAGTAGCGCCTTCCGTAGTGTATCTTCTGTTTAGCAAAGCGCTGGGTTACTAGCTACTTGGCGCCCATATTTTATTTTTCAGCTAAAGCTTATGAGTCTTTTATTTTACCCACGACCAGCTCCGGCTGAGAAGCCGTTGGCCTTTGCTTGCTTCTTTTTAGTCGCCGTAACGGTAACAATGTTTTGTGAACTACATGTGCCTTTCTGGTTCTGTACCACAAGTTGTTAGGTCTAGATAATGATATAAATAAATATCGAATCGTCGACCTTAGCATCAAGTGGTTTTACTTCAACAAACCATTAATAGCTCTTGAAATCGTTGCCCCAGTACTGAGATTGGTGTTGACTATAACCCCTTTCCCAGTCAAAAATTTCCTCGCCTTGTGTAGTAACCACCGAGCTGTGAAAAGGACTTTGTTATATAAATATATATATATATATACTTATAAACGGTCATAGTTAGGCCCGCTGAATATATGAATAGTACGTTGCTAAGCCATTTTCAACGCTGATGAGCCCGCGATTGGCTCAACAACGTACCCAAGTGTATATCATCACCAATTGGTTAGAAATGCTTTAGAGAAGCAGTACACAAATTTTTGCAGTGGGCTTAGTAATGACCGGTAATATGGTCGATATACATGGAGTAGTTCTGCAATATCGAGTGTAGGGGGCGCTTTTGGCATATTTTATATACAGTATATAAAAATATTTCAACGCTCGTTATTAAGCCCGACATGTCACAACACTGTTGGGCTTCACAAAGCATTAATATATATAATAAATATACACAATGGGCTTGAAAACGTATTCACACACATAAAACATTTATACGGTGTAAATAAAAATAATTTACTTTTTTATAGTAATCAAACATTTTCGAACTCAAAATTTTTTGCGGAAATATCTGTTTCCATCCCTTCTGATTCATAAAAAGTGGTGTTCGAGGTGATGTCTGTCTGTGAATCTGTCTGTATCCTCTCTACAGCACAGAGGGTGTAATAGATCGGCTTGAAAGCATATTTGCCTAACAAAAGTGGTACATGCATTTTTCCGTCTCCAGTAAATTTCTATAATTGTGTATAACAATATTTTTCAGAATAACATCATATATTATATAATTAACTAGTGTTTTTGTTCAAAAAGTTTTTTTGTGAAAAATATAGCTTTTCAAAAATTCGCACAATTAAATGCCCACATAAATATCCTCAAAATATTAATAATTGTTGGATAAAAACCTACAAATTTTTGTGAAGGGTATAGTTTTTAAAAAGAGCAAAACCAAATATCACAAAAATGTGCTCAACATTTTTATAATTGTTGGATTAAAACAAAATTTCTTAAAACAAGATTCTATATTATACAAATATCTATCACTTTTGGTTTAATTTTTTTTTTAAGAAAACGCAATAGCTATTTAAGTCACAAGGAATGTAAGGACCGATTAACATTTGAGGTAGGCAAGTACAAGCCAAGACGAAGTCGCGGCTTGTTGCCTGCCGAAAATGTTAATAGGCGATACATTCCGGGTTATCTCATTATATTTTCCCCGCTACTTATCGAAATTTTCCTAGATTTTTGAAAAAATCGTTTGGTTTGTCACCTGTCACCAGAATTAGTTTTCGTGAGTCGTGTTACCTGGGGGTGTCACATGTCACATAAACACTTGCAATTTATAAACAAAACGTCTAAATCTGCATCTTGCTTTGCTAATTTTATTATCCTAGGAACTTCATAATAATATTAAGTTCAGTTGTCAAGAAAAAGCAGCAAACAAATATAATCACCGACTTACACGTTTTGTTACTAAGGCTGTATCACTGACTTACATGATCAGCAGCGGGAAAAATTATATTATTACAAAATGTTTTAAAATTTTTTATAACTGGTATGAAAATACAATTTTTTGGTATATTATATAGTAATTATTTACAGCTTTTGTTTAAAAGGTCTTTTGGGAAAAAGGATAGCTTTTGAAAAAATCGCAAAACCAAATTTTTGTAAAAAACGGCCACAAAGTAATGAGAATCAAATGTTTTATGTACAAGTATTATAAGGTACTGTTTATGGCATAGTTTCGCTGTAATAAAGTAGCTCTTTATAGTACTAGTAAAATAAACTTTATATTGTCTTCCTAGCACTATAAAAGTACGTTACTTTATTTTACTAGTACTATCGAACACAGTTTAGTTATAAGGCTATTACTAGATCGATTTTAGACCTCTAGGTCCATAACCCACTACTGAGTTAAACCATAACCCACTAGTGAAATAAAAGTCAGATAATTCACTACTAACCTCGAATTTGACATATACTGACAATACACCTCAATACTGCCAAACGTATAACACGAATCACTTTCCAAATTGTTACTATGAATTTTTGATGGCTGTCAATACAAAATGTATGTTTTTTAGATATTTATAGATTAATGTAATTATAATAATTGAATAAAAGTTTGCATTATACACAAAGATCAAGTTATTATTATTCACTCTTGAATCATTAACGTCGCGACTCTAATTATATAAATGTATTTGACCTCTCGGTACTTTCCAATTTGTCACTATGACTTTTCACGGCTGGAAAAAAGTTGTTTTTTATATATTCAGTGAGTTGAGTGAAATTGTGTATATTTGTAATAATTCACCCGAGAAATGACCCCTTTTGGCCTGGCGGCCTCAAGGGCTCCTCTTTTCCCTCGTGGATTATTTGTAATATAACACGCTTAACTATAAATAACTATTACGTCAGCTGTCAATGTCAAAATAGATGCTTTTCAATATTTATAAAGGCACTCTAATGTCAAGTTATTTCTGTCACAGAATAGACGTCAAATCTATAAACCGACTTTTTTAGATTTTAGAAGTGAACATAAAGCTTTGTATACAACTCGTACATAATAAGACTTTATGACTCGTCAAATAAAGCCCTACATTATGTACTTGTTATATAAATAGCTATTAAAAAGGTGTTATATATTACGTAATTGTCTAGAAGTTTTGTCAAAAAAGGTTTTAGGAAGTAGTATTGAAAAAATTGCAAAATAAAATTTTTACAAGCAATAATAGAAGATCGTGTGGTGGTCCACCCCGTTTTTCATTTTTATTGATTTTTAGAAAGTAATGGTTTTAATAAAAGTTGTAATTTCAAAACTGACTTTTTATAAACAAAGACAGCATTATTATTACATATTATAATTTTGGGTTATCTAAACCCTTGTTGAAATCGATTATGTTGACTTTTAGCTAAGAAACATATTGCAATATAAGAGAGCGCTCCTTTTATTTTACTTGCACATTTATTTGAAATTTTTACTAATTTCGTCTAAAAGGCGTATTTCCAATATGTGCCGGCATTTTTCTGAATTGAATAATGACTTTTGATGACATTTATTAATTAGAATTGTCAGTGTCAGCTATTTTTTTCGCAGTTTGAGAATTAGGTAAAAAAAGTGTTCTGTTTTTTTTTTGGCCGCGACTGTAAGTATACGCGTACGAGTTACAGACATAATTTTTTGTTCTACTGCTTTGGAATAGTTATTTATGTACCTAGAGCGAAAAATGATGCATTAGGCGTGAGTCCGAAAAAACTCGAACGAACGCCTAATGCATTTTTCGCTCGTGTTGCATACAAAATTTTTCCTACGACTGTAAAATTTTCGGAAATAGGTTTAACGGGTGTTTTTTGCCATTTTTAAAATTTCCAGCGGCGTGCAAATTTTTACATCTAATTGGATATTTTATCGCCCGTTTCTTATTTTTCTTGACACTTAAACACCGACAATACACAAAATAAAGCACAAGTAACTTTAAATCGCGAAAAAAGGTTTAGATCGAATTGACAGTGACAGTTGTCAACTTTGACGTTTTCAAATAGCCGACCACTAGCCGACTTAGGTATATAATCATCAATGCTTATATAAAATTTATGTATGTTGCTATGTATTACGATTCACGATTATATACTTACTTATGACGGTTGCCGCGATGAACTGATTCAAAACAATCAATTTTTGACGTACGTCAACAAGGCGGAAAGCTTGATTTTAGAAGCAGTCGTAGGAAATAGTAGTGTGTATACCAAGGCACTGAAGTATAACTTTTTATCACGAATGTGGATTTAGTTGCCGAGGCCCGTAGGGCCAAGGCAAATAAACCAAATGAGGGATAAAAAGGAACTTCAGTGCTGAGGTGTACACTATGTTTTATTTGAAATCGAGGAATCGTGAAATTACAACATTTTAACCAAATTTTGTAGGTTATGTTCGGTCGATTGACGTTTATCTGTCGCCTCGCCACCTACAAAAAAGTCGTAAAACAATGGATTACTTCACTGCCGATTTGTCGTATTTTAACGACGATTTCGGCGTACTTTACTGCCGATTTCAAATAAACGTTTTTTTCTCATTCTTAACCGATGAGGCCGGGAAAAGTCAAGGAGATCATGATCATATTACAAAATTTCAATGTGTATTCTGATTTCGACCAATGAAAACAGTTAGCTGCTGAAAAGTAAAAGTTACTAGTCCAAAAAAGTGGGTCTTTTCAGCTGCTAAACAGTGCCCAAATTCATAGCTTTTCGATGTATTAGAACAAAAAATTATTTATTTAGTAAATGAATAGAAGTTGGCAAAATTTCAGTTTTTGATGTTGATTACAAAACGGTGTAATAAAGTTGAATAATCAGCCTACTTAGTTGACCTTTGCATGGATGTCTCTTTCCCTTTTTAGTCGTTCATTTTTTATTTACTATCTCTCACGTCGGTTACACCGTGAATTTATTTTATTACAGAATATAGGAAAAAAAATGTGGTGTGATACACGCAGACAACTTCCTTTTACAGTGATCTTATAATTAGCCAAAAATTTGATTTTTAATTTTTAAGCATTTGTCAAAAAATTTTCAAAAATTACAAATTCTGCAAAAACCGTACAAAATAGAGCGTTAGTTGAAGAGACAAATTTTCTCTAGAATTTTAATCTAAATTCAAAAATGTAATAATATACCGGGTGTTCTATTTAAAAAAGGAGTTAATAAAAAAAATAGAAAAAAAAAAACAAAAGAAACCCACTTTAGAAGTATTCAACCGGAAAATCACCTATCTCACATTCAAAATGTAATAAAAATGTGAAGTTTGAAAAAAATCGTTAGAGCCGTTTTTGAAAAAATCGAAAAAACAAAAAATCACAAGAGGAAACACCTACTTCCGGTTATGCGATTTTCTTCAAAAGCTTGCTGTCGCATCTACATAGTACACAAAACTTATATATGAAGTTTCAACGCCATACCTCTTTTCGTTTTTGAGATGTTCTGTTCACAGACACACAGATAGACAGACACACATACAGACCAATGAAAAAAAATATGTTTTTTGGGTCAGGGGATTCTAAAACGTGAAGATCTGTTGAAAACTCAATTTCGAATTTTTGGGGTGAATCTAATACTTCCTTTATTGTAAAAGGAAGTATAGTATTTCAACCAGAAATTGGAAAGCTATTTAAAATCAGGCCAGCATTGAAAACAGTAGGTCACTTCGTAATTTAATTCATAAAATTACTGTTTGATTGTCATTCAGTCACACTTTGTAAATAATCTTCAAATTTGACAGATGCATTGGGAAGCTTGGAAGATATATAAGTTTTTCAAAATTATATATGCTACTATACGGTTTTAAAAACTCAACTAGTACCTACTTAAATCATGCACAATGTTACAATGCCTTAACAAAACAGTTACATGTACAATTTGCAGATGAACTGTCATTACTTGAAAGCTGATTGACATTAGAATATTATTTACTGATTGTATGAAACCAACTTAGACATGACTTACACTTTTCATGGTGTACTGGATTTTAAATAGCTTTCCAATTTTTGGTTGGAATACTATAATAGCAAGAACGTTTTAGTTGATGCTGCTATAGTAACGACAGAATGAACAATGTATTGTAATTGTTATTATCACCCAGGCACCATAGACACGCACATCGTATGTTCTGTTTTAAAATAAACCCAAGGTATTTAATTATGAGCCCACCGGTATACTTCTATTTACAGGAGCCGTGCATAAGATAGTAGATAGTAGTAATGTGAACTTCACTGCACTATCTGTTAAAGCATAAAGAAAGATATAATAAATTAATATTAGCCCAATTAAGAAGTGATTTTATTTGTCTGCGTCTGGGAGCAAAACACGGTTTCTACGATACCAAAATCGTGAGAGAAATAATGAATTACTTTCTAGAGGAGAGACATTTCCCTAGGCAGTTTTCATTATGACTGAGCAACAAGAGCTCACAATTATGTCAAATTCGAGGTTAGCTGGTTAGGTTTTGAGTCAGCTTGTGTCAAAACTGACGCAAAACCTAACCTGCTAACCTCGAATTTGAAAATTTATAAATTCGATTTCTTCAAGAAATTTTCCCTTATACATTCCCCCTTTGCCTTTATTTATAGCCAATAATAATTTGAAGACTTTCGCAGTTTGATACAAATCTTGCGGCAACCTGATACAGAAATACTATAAAAAACAGCCGTAAATTACATTTTCTACGATCGTGTAAAAAGTAGGCTTTCTACCGTTTACTTTCAGAGTTAGATATTCCATTTTATTCGCAATGACATTGTAATGTGTCAATTTCATGACATGTCAACAGCTGGGAATTAGATGATTACTGAAACTAGCGGGGAAATTATTACATACCCCGAAAAATATTGCATACCTGAAGACTGGGTTGTTTTCATGGTAACAAAAATATTGAGTGGGTTGTTTTCATGGTAACAAAAATATTTGCTACATCAGGATATCTATTATTCAGAATTCAATTGTAGTTATTTTTAAAATTAGATGATTGCGAATAAAATGGTATATACATTTATACATACCACGGTGAAAATTTCATTCCTGTCTCGAGATAAAGTTAACCTGGACGCTGCGCGTCTCGGTTACTTAATCTCTCGACAGGAATTAAACACTTCCCACCTGGGTATGTAATATACTATTATGGTACGAGTGATAAAATAATTGCTTTTAACATTAATAACGTTAAATAGTTCCTTAGTACCTAGTGCACGAAATTAATTTGTTTGAGAATAAAATCAGTCGAAAGTACCAAAGCATTTCGCGCACGAGGTGCATACGTTTCTTTTATAGCATTATCAAAATTAGGAAAAATATTCGTAAACAATATAAATATTGTCAGTATGTGAAAAGTATTTCATGCACTAGTAATACATTTATAGTTTTTATTATACACAAAAGACCGAACTACTAAAAAATTTAATTTATAATAACTGGCTATATATTTTCCCCATTATTATTAAACTTTATATTCAAACCTATGAGAAATGGTGATGATTTATAAACACATCAGCTACCACATATGTATTTTGCATCAAATTTAGTTGAAGGGCAATTATTTCTTTTAAATCTTTCAAATAATGGTGGTCATTGGTTGCTAATATTTGATAATAATTGATATATTTTGACCTCCTTTATGGATGGCATAAAAAGGGCCAGCCGTGCAGTTCGTTATCCGGAATTTAAGCGCCAACCAGGAAACAATAAATGCACCGTGTGCAATAATTCGATAAAAGAACCGCGACGTGATTAGCTTGCTCCCGGAAGACCACAGGTGAAATGTGAGCTACGACCACACTCCCGCCATGACAAACAAAACCAGATAAATAAAAATTTTAACTTTTATTTTCCTAATTCTAAATGAGTAGTTTTGGAACAAAAATTATTAACACTATTGAAGATAGTTAGTAATCAGTCGTATATCCTGTGTAAGAATTTAATATTGCAAAATTTTAACTAATTCAATTCAAACATCAGATTACTAGATCACAATATAAATTATTATTAAATAAAATTCCTCGCCTTAGATTTGTACTCTTCTTTGAGATTAAACTATTTTTGAGCACATTTACGGACGTTTTCGTTGCTTAGTAAAAAATCCCATTCAAATTTTGCATTGGGATATAATAAGTATAAACCGTTCAATAGTTATTTGCCAGATAGGAGGCCATGTTAGGGTGATGAATTTCACCCTGTAAATATGCTGTCAGTCATTAACAAAAGTTAGGTTATGCTCATTTTATATAAAATGATAATTTTATGTTAATGTACAAAACGTGGTTGCCAGATTTGGTTTTGGATTTTGTGCCACTTTTAGTATTGGTTAAGATAAATTTCATGAAAGACAAATTGCTGATTCTGAATACGTTTCATACTTTGTTGAGTAGGCATAATGGTATAATGAAAGTCGTTTTTTTATTGTAATTATAAATTGTATACAAAAATATTTAAATATTACAATTTATGTATTTTTTCAGTATAAATAAAGCTTTTACAAGCCACTTTACGCCCATTGCATAACAATCTGTCTCCATTGTTCCTTATTCATGATTTTATTTCTCCAGTCTTCTATTCCTTTTTTTGTTATGTCTTCCATTACTGCCCCCTTCCACCTATTCGTTGGTCGCCCTCTTCCTCTAGTTTCTTGCGCTCTGCCTTCCAATGCTATCTTAGTAGCTCTTCCATCTGGCATTCTCCATATATGCCCAAACCATCTTAACCTTCGAGCTTTAATGAAGTCTACTATATTTGGCTCTCCATACTTCTTTTGTACCTCTTCGTTTGTAAGTCTTCTCCAACCATCATCTGTCCGAGTCCCTCCAAATTTTTTTTCGCCGCATTTTTCTCTCCCACCTACTTATCGTATCTTGGTCTGCCACATTCATCGTCCATGTTTCACATGCGTACGTAGCTGTGGGTCGAATTACAGTCTTATAAGTCGTAGTTTTGCATTTCGCGACATTTGTCTTAAGGACATTATACTATTTAACGCGCCCGGACATCTCGATGCTTTTATTAACCTTGATTTAATTCCTTGTGTGTAATTTAAGTTTTCAGAGATTAATGTTCCTAAGAAAGTAAACTCCTTAACTCGTTCTATTCTCAAATCTTAATATTACGCCATTATTATTGATTTCTTTATTTTTTCCATTAGGTACTTCTTTGTTAAAGCTGCTGAATATTGTCCAGTGGAAGTTGAAGAATGGATTTTTTTTAAATATGGCCACAGAAGAAAATCACAGGGAGTTAAGTTACAAGACCTCGGGGGCCACACTGTAGACATGTTTTGACTAATAACTCTGTTTTTGTAAAACTCTTTAAGTAAATTTATGCCCCATCTTATTGAAAGTACGTAACCCGTTTGTAATTCATTATCACGTAACTCTTCAAAAAACGGCGACAAAATTTCAGTATGATATGGTTGTGCATTTAGAAAACCTAAAATTTGAACTATTAAAATAAAATTTAATCGTTTTACTGCACTCAATTACCTTAAAAAAATATAGGACCTATAACTCTTCTTTTACTAATTGCAGCCCAAACCCTGATTTTTTGTGGGTGAAGCGGTTCTTCAACATAAAAATTGGGATTCTCAGCGCTCCACATCCTCATACTTTGTGAATTAATATAGCCAGATAAATAGAAGTATGCCTCATCAGTAAAGAAAGTTTTCTCAAACGCATTATCGTTATTTCCTAAATTATTGATAAACCAGTTACAAAATTCCAATCGTTTGGCAGCAGTTCCTGATACACTTGCAACCGGTAAGAAAAATAATGCAAATTGCTTCTTAATATCCTATGAGATGTTGAATATGAAACATTTAATTGCTGTCCTAAATGGCAAACAGATACGTGTGGTTGTTCTTGCACAATTTGTCTCGCATTGTTAACTACTTCTTCAGTGCGTATGTTGCAAATAGTATGTATCATTTTTAGGTCGTGGGCCAAAAGGTTTAATTTCAAAATTGTTCCGCCCCATAATATTTCTAATAGTTCTTTCAGATATCTAAAACAGTACAAAGCCGAAAATTAAAGCAACAATTAAGTTTTATGCATAAATACTTGCATCCCAAAAGTCACTAAGCCGAGCAAAGATTTCAGTTTCACTGAGGTCGGGCCTGTCAGCTTTATAATGCCTGTAAGCCTTTGTAATTTGTAGTTTTGTGTCACCTTTAATGACTTTTGGCATATTTACTTTAGTACTACAATTTGTTTGACAGATAGATATCCATGACGGCGATGTATATACATATTATGCCTAGTGGCAAACAAAGTATGAAAGGACTGGCAACATTGCATGTTTAACCTCAAAATGTCAAATTAGACACTTTCGTGAGCCTCCTGTACATAACAGCTGCTTCTGACAAAGTGTCAGAAAGAGTTTCTAGGGAGTTTTAGTTTTATTAAACATAAAAACAAAATTCCATGTCTACCTACTTGGCAAATAACTATTGAACGGTTTATAATTATTTTCTTCGTACGTGTAGCAATCATTCGATAAAAAACCGCGCAGAGATTAGCTTGCTCAAGGAAAGTCACTGACGAAATGTGGGAAAAGACCACACTGCCGTCATTGTATTTTACAAATTTCAAACAAAATTATAAGTAGCTTTGGAACAAAGATTATTAAAAAGATTGAAGATACTGTAGAAAAATAAATATCGTAAGTAATGAACAGTATACTTTCTTGCAAGATTTAATTTCGGCAAAATGTTTACTAATCCTACCAAAACACCCCTAACTAACTCGAGCAAAGAATTGATTATTATTAAGGTATATCTCGCAACTGCATCTCAAGCTCTCATTTGAAAATAATTGATATTTTAACTCGTAGTAAAAATAATAATTTTTTTAAATAAAAGCTTGAGATAGAATAAGTGATTTAATTAAATCACAAGTCTAGTTTATGTAATATCTTTAAGGAGCGCAGCGAGCTTATGAAGGTAGCCAGCGATGCCCCTGCTTGTAAGGATATTAATTGTTTTTAATAATAACATAAGGTATAGCATATCACTTGCATGGTTATAGAGTAAGAGCAAGAATTTTCCCCACTATTCCTGTGCATTTGAAAACCAAGTAAGATATCAATTTGACTAATATAAGCCCACTATTATTAAATACGTAATACGCAAAGGGGCCAGCCAGCAAAACGTTATCCGGCATTTAGTCGCGAACGCGGCCGGCACTACAGATTTGGCAACGGTGTCGGGCTTACTAGCGCACGCTTAAAATAGTTTAATATATAAATGGGCCCCATAGAGTACCATTGCTATATCTGGGATTCACAGGAACACGTTTATACCTAAAATTTCTATTTCTTAGAAATCTTTACCCCTCTGTGAATGCCTCGACTGGTGTTATGCAATGAAACAAAAATATGTAACCTATTCTCTTCTATCTTCCTTTCTTATGCCGGGATCATCAGCGGCCCGAAGATCTATCGGGCTTAACAACATACCGTTTATAAGTATATATATATATATATATATATCTACCTTTTATAGATGAACAGGGTATCGATGCTGGACAGTCCTCAGTTGTGATTTTGTCGTTATTTGTTACTGTTTTGAAAATCTGTTTGAATACACATACACTTTATAATTGGGGGCAGTTTATAAAGCAATATACTTATGTTTCTATTTTTTCGTTAACATGTAATTATTTTTTTAAAATGGGACTATCTATTATTAAGAATAAAAGTTGCTACATCTATACTCTTTAAATTTCGTCACTTCCAGAGGTAGCTATCGCCAATTGAAATTACGTTTAGTAAATGGTGATTAATCAAATAACAACTAAGAAATCATGAATTCAAATGTTTAATTCTTCCATGCCGAGTACTAAAAACAAGAATAGATATAGATAAGAAAGGACAGACAATGCATACTTCAACGGTAACCAGGTATGCGGATTAAAAAAATAGTAGGGTCGCAATTCTTGTCTTTTCTGGTTTATGAGTAAAAGTACATACACTTTGTATTTCATATTGATTTCTGCAGTATTTAGTTAGATAACAAATGTTATACGGAAATGTACAGTCGTGTTCAAATAAATCTGGGACAATGTTTTTTTTCATATGTAGGTTCAGTTAAGAATTGAAGAATAACTCCATGGATTTTCTGCTATCAGAAAGAGTTACATTAAACTTTAACAGGTAATGAAATCTGTAACTCTTTCTGATAAGGGGAAATCCATGAAGATATTCTTCAATTCTTAGCTCAACCTGCATGTGAAAAAAACACTGTCCCAGATTTATTTGCACACGACTGTACCTTGATACAAAAACCAATTTCCTTCTTTGAATTTCTTTCGCAGCAATGTCAATATGTTCCACGAACTGTTTTGTTTCTTCGGCACTTTCCAAACTATTATAGGATTAATTTATATATTTATTCCATTGCGCTCTTCGTTTAACCAACTGCCACAACTTCTTCATATTTAACGAAAAGTTGTTTTCTTCTGTATGTTTGATGTGCATTACAGTGGGACTAACAAACTTTGTAATATTTGAAGATGGTGTAGGTTTACTAAATATTACTAGATTTTTACATACATTTTGAAGCCAAAATGTAAACCCCTTATTCCACCTTCATCAGTACAATCTGAATCACTATAATTCTCTGATTCTGAGTTCGTTAATGAAATAATAAATGGAAGAATATTGTCAACCGATAAACGTCCTATGTTTTTATTCCATTCATTCAGAATCAGTTTTTCGCGATTATTAAAAATGTTTGCTGCATCTTCGCCGTACATTTTGAACGACTCTCATGTCATACATTATAGCAACTCTGTCGTTGCACAGAGGTTAAGAATTTACATGTTTATTATAAAAATATTAACGTGGAACATCTATTATAGGAGAAGAGGCACAGAAATTTGCTTCGGAATTTTTGTAGCTAAAGATTGTTTATATTTTCTTAATTTGACGTTAATTAATGCATTGATAGTGTTCAGAAAAGTAGATCTTTTATTTTACTTATGGTACTCCTAATAAGATATAATATTTTTGACAACGTATTACTGTCTACATAACCTAGTATTCAAACACCTAACATAATAACAGGCTGTACAAATTTAAATTAAATTTAATACTAATATAATAAATTGAAATCATGATCTGCTCTGGTCTAAAAACATTGGGAATACAGTATATAATCCATTCACAATGTGTCCTCTACCAGTAGGCTGTTATACGTTTTTGATTGGTTGCATTCAAGAATTGTGATAGAAGTAAAACTTAGACATGAAAGAATTATCAAAGTTGTTACAACTGCTTTATTGACATTGTTACAATTTTAGTGTCAAAATTCCGAAAACTCTACGGAACGAGGCAAACATTTAACTGGCAAAAATGCACGCTTTCAAACATAACCACAAATTGAAAATAACATAACCCAATTTTGTTATATCTAGTTATTTCGCATGCGTACCAACAAACATGTCACCCTAACATAGCCTGTTGGGAGGAGGAAACATTGTGAATGAAGTATAGTTCCTGAAGTGTTTATATTCGTGCCCCGATAAGACTGTTGAAAGTACTGTGAAAGATGACATGAAAACTAAACTGTGTTTCTTATGTAGATGGCAGCTTGGTTTTAAAGAAAAGGCGCATTTACTATTATCAAATTCAGGGACAGCTGCACATTGTAAATACTGTGTATTGCGATTTAATTTTATATACTGATAAAGACATTCAATTATTAGGATAGAAAAAGATACAAAATTATGGTCGAAAGATATGGTACCCAAATTACAACACTTTTTTATGAATGCATGCTACCGGAATTGGTAAATCCACGTGTTCCAAACGAATTACCGATGCACAAGAAGAGAAAGCAAGAAAGAAAAAAAAAGTAGAAAGCCTTTTTTACCCTACTATGTTAAAAGGGTTGCAAACATAGGGTGGCTAAAAATGAAACTTAAACTAGACGGTGCCGATGTGTATAAAACTAAATGTGGTAACTATGTGTTTTATATTGACTTTGATGTATTTGTTTTTGCATTTTACCTTTTTTATAGTACGCTTACTTGCATTCAGTCGTTTCCTTGACAACCTTTAAAGCTCGGCGAGCTTTAATCGCTTGTTTTCGCACGCTCAGGCGTGCTTTAAACGGCGATTCTGATGCAGGTATAATAAAAAAACTTTTTTTGTATTCGCTCCCCAAACTGGTTACTTTGGAAACTGTTTAGGATCCTCAAAATGGCCATTTAGAGGCCTTGTACTTAAAGTCGTCATGGCAACATTTTAGCGGACTCAAACATTAGTTGCCATGACGACTTTAAGTACAAGGCCTCTAAATGGCAATTTTGAGGATCCTAGACAGTTTCCAAAGTAACTAGTTTGGGGAGCGAAAAATACATTTTCGCGCGGTCTCCTAATATAATGCCGCGTTAATGGTAATTGAAACTTCATATTATAATGTTTGGAGAGCTAATACAAAAAAACGTTGTATGCAACACGTCCTCAAATGGCTTTAGGGGACTCATCTTCATATTACGGACTCGGCTGCGCTTCGCTCCGCCTCGTCCGGAAACATTACGACTCGTCGCCTAAAGCATTACTTTGAGGACTAGTTTCATATAGTACTATTATCTACTAAACTTTTTTTAATTACCTATCACTACACATCACGAACTATCATTCCTCGCAATTATGCTTATAAGTCAAGAATTGCAGAAACAGAAAGAAGAACAAATCAAGATAGCTGCCTTTTCAAAGTTAACTTTGTTTTTGGAAGATAGTTAAAATATTACTTTTGACGACATCAAGGATACAGTTATAAAGCATCGTATCAAACCCAAAGAACGGTTCTTTGATTACTTTCCAGATCTTGATCTACATACTGTCAGTTGGGTTACGATACCTTTAAATATGAAATTGCTGATGTACTATCACGGACAAATGTATTTGCCAATCTGTGCTTTTTACAATTTTTTGTATAGACAACCCGCTTTACTGAAGAGCTTAAGTGGTTGCTAAACAGATTTTAAAATGTTTAACTGTTTAACATAGAGGTTGGTAGTGCTGCTACAAATCCATAACCGGTATCTCAAATTATCGTACAGATAAATAGCGGGAAATTTGAGTTTGTGTAGGGCAAACGAATGCTTTTAAGTTTAGTAAAAAAGTTAGAAAGGAATAACTCAATACGTATTTTTCTGTATTATTGTAAGTTTAATGGAAATAATAATTTCAATTAGCCAATCACCGAACATTATATTATAATATAAAAAATGTATTTTTGTTGTAGTAATGATTCGCTTTCTTTGCAGTGTTGTAAACATATTGCCGTAATTTCTATTCTTTTTCTTTACCCATGACAACAAGATCAAATTAATATTGAGAGACGATGAGAAAGTAAATTACGTCATATATTATGACATTGAATACTACAAATTTGAACTTTTTATGTAACGTAGAACGATTGGTGTATTTTGTCACTTCTATTTTCCAACAGTTTAATTAAATATTTAAAAGTTGCTGAACACATTTTACACTAAAGTAAGATTTTGTGCTTTCAAAAACTGGCCAAAACAGAATACGTAAGCTGCTAACTATTGAATTTCCGAATGCGGGACATTATTACTCTCTCCGGGGGGGGGGAGGGGGATAACAATATACAGTGAATGCCAAAAAGTCTGCATAATATGGGAGTTTTTAACTTTTATTTTCCAAAAAACTTTTTGCTACGTATATACCGAGTGATTTTTACTGTTTTAGAAGATTTCATTTTTAGAAATGGTCAAAATCCAAAAAGTGCTATTTTGCGGAAATTAAGTAGGACTTCAATGCGATTTGTTTTAGAGCGTATTTGTATTAGCTAGCTGAACAATCTCAAGGCCCGAAATCACATATTTTTCTTGAACTTTAGCTAAAATGTAGTTTTAATTTTTTTTTAAATATTTTATCATTTCACATACCAAAACTTAATTTTAAAATTAAATTTTTTTAGGTAAAGACTAAAAAGTTATAATTGAAAAAAATAATATAAAATGTTAATTACTCCTTTAGATTTTTTATTATTTACCGAAAAGTAATATATTCGCACAATTTTACATTTTTGATGCAAGGTGCATTTTAGGAGAAATATTTTTCAATGATAATTAATATTTATTTAAATGGCTTCCAAAAAATCCAATCTAACCCTGTTAACGAATAACTGGTCAAAAATCCTGTAAATGTTCTTTTACAGTTGTCTAAATGAGGAGACTTTTCTTTATCCAGTTTACATGTCGCCTCATTTAGACAACTGTAAAAGAACATTTACAGGGTTTTTGTAACTCCAATTCATTAACAGGGATAGATTAGAGTTTTTAGAAGCCATTTAAATAGATATTATCAATTATCATTGAAAAATATTTTTCTTAAAAAAAGCGTTTTGTATAAAAAACGTAAAAATTATGTGAACATATAACTCTTCGGTAAATAATAATAAATGTAAAGGAGTCATTAACATTCTATATTATTTTTCCCGATTATAAATTTTTAGTCTTCACTTAAAAAAATTGAATTTTAAAATTAAGTCTTGGTATGTGAAATTTTAAAAAGCATTTTAAAGAAATCGAAAAATTAAATTTTAGCTAAAGTTAAAGAAAAAAATGTGATTTCTGGCCTTGAGATTGTCTGGTTAGCTCAAAATAACACACTTTAAAAAAATCACGTTGAAGTCTTACTTAGTTTGTATACCAAGGCACTGAAGTTTAACTTTTTATCACGAATTTGGATTTAGTTGCCGAGGCTCGTAGGGCCAAGGCAAATAAACCACATGAGAGCTAAAAAGGAACTTCAGTGCCGAGGAGTACCTACATTATGTTTAATTTGAAATCGAGAAGTCGAGAAATTAGAACATTTTAACCACCATTTGTAGGTTATGTTAACGTCGGTTCATGTTTATCTGTCGCCTCGCCACCTACAAAAAATTCGTAAAACAATGGATTACTTTAATGCGGATTTCTCGTATTGTAATGACGATTTCGAGGGACTTTAATGCCGATTTCAAATAAAAATAATTTAGTATATATGATAGGGGCTAAATAGGTTTTTAGATTAGCACAAATTATTTTCGTAAAAAGTTTTTTTTTTAATCAAAATTTAACTTTTTTTCCATATAATGCCGACTTTTTGGTGGTCACTGTATGCAAACATATCACATTTTTTTATTGTCCTCCACTATTATTTTTAAAATCTCAGTTGTTATTGCTATGACACTTCTAGTTCTGGGTTTTCCTTTAACATTTGGAAGGTTTTCATAGCTTCCATATTACATATTACAATTAACATTTCGAGCATTGTTTCTACATTTAAAGCTGTTTTTCTGATGTCCACATAGCACTTATTAGAGAAAAATCCGCTCTGTGACTGGGATTAGTCCCTGGCATGCACAGGAGATATTGTACTAGAACTAGGGAAAGGTTAAGGGTAAGGTAAGGGTTCAGGGTGGTTTCAATTCCCCCAACTGGGGGCGGGCTGCTATAGGGACCTATAGGGACCTTGCATCCATCTTCAACCAAGAACGGGAATTATAGGATGGGCGAGGGAAAGGAGGGGTGGAGAATGGAAGAAAGGTCAGGAAAGGTGGAGAAGTACTGCCCTGGCATTCGCCTCAGAGAATGGACTCTGTTGACTCAGGAAAATCACCTAAAAACCTGAATCAGAGCAGACGGCCAGGGGAATCGAACCCGCGACCGCGACCTCCCGAATGCTAAGCAGATGTGCTAACCACTACTCTACAAAGCTCGGTGGGAGAGGCTACATGGAGTACAGCCACCATTCGATGGGTGCATTTAATCGTACGAGCGTGTTTTACGGTGAATGAGCTTTTAGAATCTGTCTGTCAAACGTCAAACGCGAATACGTAAAACATCACAGTTTTCGCAGCAGTGAAATACTAAAAACTATAAGAATATACTAAGGAATGCGGGACTAGCGGGGCGATTTCAATGCATTATTTGAATGCGGGACCAGTACTAATATTGCGGGACCGTCCCGCACAATGCGGGACGGTTGGCAGCCGTAAGCATACGAAAAGTACGATGGGCAGTATCTGCAATAGGAACTTACTAACTAACATAGTGGAAGGTATTTAGCCCACTCATTAGAGAAGATTGCAAGTTGATACCGTAAGTAGTACCTATCGAGTAATATGGGCTTCAACTAAAATGTTACTATCAACTAGCAGAAAATCCCGTTCTTCGCACTGGATATTATGTTTTTACTTCCTTTTACGATAAAGGAAGTATTGGATTCACCCCAAAAATTCGAAATTGAGTTTTCAACAGATCTTCACGTTTTAGGGTCCCCTGATCCCAAAAAACATATTTTTTTTCATTGGTCTGTGTGTCTGTCTGTCTGTGTGTCTGTCTGTCTGTGAACAGAATATCTCAAAAACGAAAAGAGGTATGGCGTTGAAACTTCATATATAAGTTTTGTGTACTATGTAGATGAGACAGCAAGCTTTTGAAGAAAATCGCATAACCGGAAGTAGGTGTTTACTCTTGTGATTTTTCAGTTTTTTTCGATATTTTCAAAAACGGCTCTAACGATTTTTTTCAAACTTTACATTTTTATTACATTTTTAATGTGCATTGACGTGAAATAGGTGATTTTCCAGTTTAAAACTTCTAAAGTGGGTTTCTTTTGTTTTTTTTTATTTTTTTTATTAACTCCTATTTTAAATGGAACACCCGGTATATTATTACATTTTTGAATTCTGCTTAAGATTTTAGAGAAAATTTGTCTCTTCAACAAACGCTCTATTTTGTACCGTTTTTGTAGAATTCGTAATTTTTGAAAATTTTTGACAAATGCTTAAAAATTAAAAATTAAATTTTTGACTAATTATATGATCACTGTAAAAGGAAGTTGTGTGAGTGTATCACACCAGATTTTTAAATTAAACAAACACGGGTTATTTCCTAATGTGACGTAAGTGATTTCGTATCCCAACGGGTTGGGACATGATTATTAAAACCCCAAAACTTATAAACTGTAATAAATGTAATCTTACTTCCTTACTTCAACTTTTATCCCCTAAGGGGTTGAGGGATGATTTTCAGATTTTTCGAATCTCAAAACTTATAATTGCGGCAAGTTTTTATATAAGTACTATAATTTTTCACCCCTAGGCGGGTGACATTTTTACAATTTTTTTCTTCTATTGGGCTTCTAAAGTCTAAAATTGTACAAAATATCAAGTAGTTATCTACGTCGTCTGGAAGTGGCCAGGATCTTTGGTCATATAAACCTACATTCAATTTTATATATAGGGTTATTCAATTTCGATTCTCACCATTGGGATTTCGAAAACAGTAAGAGATACAGGGTTAGTTAAGTTGGACCAAAGTTGCAGATTCTAATGCTGAATAATATTCAAAAGAGAAATTGAACATAGCCGCCTTAGTTTTTCAGTTATGTACAACAAACGAAAAGTTCAAATATGATTTTATATTTTACTTTGTTTTCATAATTTTTGAGAGTTTGCTCCTAACTTTCTTATTTTAAGTGCACATAAAGGATGGTTATGGGCCTATAGCATTAATACGAAGATATTGATTTAATGATATAAAGTTTTCTACACTTATTTTCATAAATAACCAAGATATACAGAAGAGCCTCAAGAGTTGGCAGAGACACTTCTTGAACTTCGATTCAATAATGAAGCACGTATTAAATTTGAAAACAAAGCAGATCGGTCATATTGTTGCATATTAAAAGAGCTGCAAAGGCTTTCAAAATTGTACATGAGGAAGCAGTCAAAAAGTTACTGCCTTTTGCAACAACCTACTTTTGCGAACAAGAGATTTCACTCTAATGAGCGAAGCAAAGAAATCGGTTGGACCCCGAAGACAGTATCCAAATTGTTCTGACATCACAAAGCCCTAATTTTGATGTTCTTGTATCAAAAATGAAATATCATTTCTCCAAAACCCCAAGGTAAAAAGTTTTCAAAGAAATCCTAGTGTTTCATAATGATATTAATTTATTTTATCTACTCCAGTGGGATAAATAACGCATTAAGTCACTCATTTGACACTATTTCAGTTAGGTAATAAAGCTCATTAAGCCACTCAGTTATGTAATGGTTTCATTACGCAACTGAGTTGCGTAATGACTTCATTACGTAACTGAAATAGTGTCAAATGAATGACATAATGATATTTGCCTACTAAAATATTTTTGAAAATGACAGATCTGACATGTCTCTTAATGCACTTCTCTCAATTTTAGGCAGTCGTAGATAAAATTTTGTACAATACATGTGTGATAATGCATCATTAATATACTTGTGTGCTTACATAACTCGTGCTACGCACTCGCTTGTAACTTACACACACGTATATTAATGATGCTGTTATCCTACTTGTATAGTAAATTACTATTATCTACTCCAGTGGGATAAGTAACTCATTACGTCACTCATTTGATACTATTTCCATTAGGTAATGAAGCTCATTACACCACTCAGTTATGCAATGGCTTCATTACCTAACTGAGTGGTGTAATGGCTTCATTGCCTAACTGAAATAGTGTCAAATGAATGACAATGACATTTGCCTACTAAAATATTTTTGAAAATGACAGATCTGACATTTCTCATAATGCACTTTTCTCTATTTTAGGCAGTTTTAGATACAATTTTGTACAATACATGTGTGATAATGCATCATTAATTTACTTGTGTGCTTACGTAACTCGTGCTACGCACTCGTTTGTAACTTACACAAACGTATATTAATGATGCTCTTATCCCACATGTATAGTAAATAACTATTACCGCATTTACTTTATACTTTTTATATTTACAATTGCATTCTTCGTATAAATAGATTCAAAAAACCTTTCGAATTTAACTAAACTACGATTTTCTCCTTTTCAAATCAAGGGGGTAACCTTGGCATAAATAAATATATTTTGGGGTAATAGGTAAAATAGTTCCCCGACCCCTGGTGTAGGCTGTAGAGAGGAAACAGACAGACTCACAGACTGGCAGACGGACACCACTTCGAAACCCACTTTTTCTGAAGATAGGAAAACGGAATTTTTGCAAAAATCTCGAGTTGGAAAAAAATCATGATTACTATATTTTTCGAAGTAAAAGCAAGTAAATGAACTATACCTAAATCACCATTAAAAAATAACATATCCACTTAAAGTAAAACATTAAACGATACATTATAAATACATTTTATTAATAGGTGCTTGTGTCACATTTTGCATGGACGTTGAGATTTTATTATCAAAGCGGCAGTATACAAATTTAAAATTGTTGCAGAATTTTAGCAAAATCCGTTTTTCTTTTTGTTTTATTTTTTGAGTCTTGCAAGTTGAGAAAATTCGTCCCTTTTTTGACAAATTCTTCCTACGTGTAGGGACAAATCTCTACATCTGCAACACTGTTACCAGACCACTGACAGTACAAATGCTTGGACATATGGCAACGCTGTCAACGTGTTACCTAGAAACTGGAATAACAATTTGTATTGTTTTGTAATAACACAAACTGTGAATGTCGATGCAGCGGTTGAAATTTGTGCAGTTTAACAACAAATTGGCAGAAGCAATCACTCTCTTAACAAACTAGAGGTAAATGTGGACGTTGACAATTAATATAAAATGTCACGCGTGTGATTTCAAGTCTTAAAGATGTAAGGTTATGTACTGTGGAGTGTTTTGCGTTCATACTGACAATTTTGAATATTGCTATAGGCATCTGATTATTGTCATCGTAATGTTGCAATATTTCATGTGCACTGAAGATTATCAATAATTTTTTGAGCTCACGAATGCTTTGTAAACAGCATGACTGAATAGTGAGAAAAATGATCTGAGAATGTTTAGTGCAATCGGGATATTCTATAAAAATATTGCCCTACATACGATTCAGTATCAAGAAATAGTATATTAGGTACTTTGCAAGGATCGTTTGATGCCTGAGTGACCGGAGCGAACAAGGTATCAAGGTGCGAGGTGTTGTAAATCTTCCTACATTCTGTGTAAAGTACATAATTTTTTTTACTACCAATATTTCCTTATGTAAATTAAATGGTAATACCTAGCGTAAAATTATTACATCTTCTAAATTATAGTAGCACTGTGACGTTTTGTTTGACAGTTATAAGCGCACTGGGAAAAATTCTTGGAAAAAATGCAAGTCCGAGCAATAATAGTTTTCTTCGTGTTAGCCAAGTGACAGACATGGCATCTTGTCAGTTGTAATAAATGCGAGATGCAAATAATTTAATTTTCTAGGAAAGTAAGTACACTGTACATTGTCAGGGAAATCGTAACAATTTTTGTAAATGTTTCCTACGTCTCTCAAATTTGACAGTGTAAAGATCGCTTGCCAAGAAGGTAGTGAAAAAATTTATTTCCTTTAATGCCGAGGGACAAAATTAGCTTTTACTTTGTTGTGTTTATTAATCAGTAATATCCCAAGTGCATTAAAATTGCCGATTAAATTTTGACGTTTTCTGTCAGAATGCTAAGAAATATGTTAAGTAAATTTGCCGCTCAACAAGAATTCCGAGTGCGTCGTTTAAATTACTATGATTTTCAAACACCGTAAGGATGATTACTTTTATTTATCGCTGGAGGAACTCGATTTGACAGCACATATAAGCAAAAATTTCACTTTTATGTAAAAAATTGATAGGGAACAATATTTATAAATTAGATTTTTATAGTGCCATTCATATTTTACTTGAATTTTTTTTCAGCTATTTTCCTACTTACTCATGTGGAAAGTATGAAAACAAAGAATTCTCTCGATGTTAAATCCAGCAGAACAATGAGAAATGTTAAATCGATACCAGGTGAAAGACGGCCAGGACAGAGGACCCTACATGTATTACATAGAATCAGGAGAGCGATTGCAGCCTTTGTGCAGTTACATCCGGTCTGCAGGAATAGCGGAATATAGATCAACACAATAAAAGACAGGTAAAAATACCCAACTAATTGCCCTGTGAGTAGTATAGTTTTAATAAAGAACATTAAGTAAAATAGAAAACTATTATAAATTTTAGTTATTAACGCAGCACTGTTGGCTGTTACTTAGATGTTTTAAACGACAAATGCTTTTATCCGCAAACGTCACAAAAGTGACAACTTATGTGTCTTTATTGACAAGGTAAAAGTATCATTTTATCTGCTTAAGCCGATAAAATAGCAACTTTTGCGTACTTTATGTGCCTAAGCACTTCAAATCGTTGCTCTCTTTCTTTCTTTCTATGTTTGCTCGCTATCTCCTCCGAAGATACTGGACAGATTAAATTGTATGATGGCTTAAAATTTTGCTAATTTTTAGACGTAGATCGTAGGCCAGTTTTTATTTTCAAAAAGAGTACAAAAAAGTTTTAATTTAAATAAATCCTTTAAGCAGCAGAGCGGAGCATCTGCGTCATGGGTTATGGTGTGACAGCTGCTGTGGCCATGTGCTATTAGCTCGGCTGATTAAGTATGTTCATATATCATTACAGTTGCGCGTTATTTGAACAACAGAGGTTGGCGCAGGGGTACAGTGCTCGCCTGTCACGCGGTTGGCCTGGGTACGATTCCCGGCCGATGCATCCCTTTTTTTAAATTTATAGTAATGAAATTTACCTGAATACGTTTGCGGATAAAATAGTATATGTTATTCGGAGTAAAAGTGACTGTGTGGCTTAGCTGAATTATTTCGCTCACTTTCGGCTAAATAAACTTCAGCTTTGCCACATAAAGTATCACTTTTACTCCTAATAACATAATCTAGTATTTTTGGGTTCAGGGGATTCTGAAACGTGAAGATCTGTTGAAAACTCAATTTCGAATTTTTGGGGTGAATCCAATACTTCCTTTATTGTAAAAGGAAGTAAAAAGTAGTGTGCCACACCCTTTGAGCCACCCTTTATAATGAAAAATATTTTACCAATGTGCTGCACCTTCGTACCTGCAACTTTTATATAAGCAAATTTTATGCAACTTTCACCCCTGTATTGTTGCCAGACTCTGTAACTAGTATTTTATGTTATTTTACAATCAACTATCATTTTCAGATGAACGAAATATCTGGTTGAAATATTGATCGTAATTGTTAAGTCTGGTGTGTGGTCCAAATGCTAAGGTCAGAAATGGAAAGGAGATGCTGTGCAGATGTTCCCAAGGTAAATAATGCACATACATTTTGAATAGTTTTCTAACACGCATGCTAATAACAAGAAACTGTAAGTTATAAACTATAAAATGGATTTTTAAAAATTTCGTGAATTGAATATGTTAAAAGAAGTAGGTAATGCTACTTGAAGTTCCATTTTTCATAAAGAATATGCTAGTTGCTTAAGTTTTAAAAGCGTGTGATTTATTTTCACTACGTTCTCATTCAGGCATGAAATACCATAAAACGGGGCAACTTCGTCATCCTAAATCTACAGTTACCGTTTCGCTTCCATTGTGTTTGCGTCGGAAGTATATCTATTCCTGTAATAATGCCGAAGAAAAGCAGAAAAGTGTTGGGAGGTAGGAGTTACCAGCGTTATGATCCCCAGTTAGTTGAAGACGCACTGAAAGATATTGGAAATGGCCTCTCGGTGTCGACTGCCAGCAAAAAACATGGAATACTGCGAACAACCCTTCAAGACAAGTGGCATGGTAGACACATTAAATCAGTAGACCGCTCAAAAGCCTTAACGACCTTGGAGGAGGCGAAAAATGTTGGTGCCATAAACTTTCAGCTTGGTCTTACCCATTAACAAAGTTAGAAATAAGACTGATTATGAAAGGCTATCTCGATAAAAAAGGACATGAAGCAGTGATTTTTCGTGACAACCTTCCTCTTGAAGACTTCATGGTGGGTTTCATGGAGAGAAACAATTTAACCCTAAGTCATATTGTGCCTTAATATAACCTTAAATTTGTTTAAAAATGATGCAATTATTTATGTACCATAATAAAGTTACCAAAATTAGTTATCTACCATGACGAAGTTGTCCCTAGAAACGTACAACTTCGTTTATAGACGAATTTGAGTTAGGTGATGAAGTTGTCCAAAAATCGGTACAACTTCGTCAGGAATTGTTTAGCGATTTTTCGGGAGTATGAACTTTATTTATGAAAACCAAAGGACGGATAATAATTGTCCATCCTTAACTGGTAGGTATCATCTCATTTTGTTATCCTAAAAAATTCCTATATGGTTACAGCGCGGCAAATGTACAACGACGAAGTTGCCCGTTTTATGGTACATCTGGGAAAGTTTTGCACTGTAGATGTGAGGAGGCCAAAGTGATATAGTCTAAAGCCTATGTCACACTGTAAAATTTTTGATAGAAAGTTATAATTACAGTAGAACTCGGTTATAACGAATTCCACGGGACCGCTATATTTTTTCGTAATAACCGTTATTCGTTATAGCCAAGAAGGTCATAATTGAGCAAATTTCCAACTTCCGTATAATTTCTACTTTTTCGGAAACCGATAAAATTTTCCGTTTGACTCCCGACATTTTTCCACAACTAGAAAATGCGTAGGTACATACGGAATGTCAGTAAAGGAACGACCAAGATACATCCACTTGAAGATTTTTGTAACTCTTTTTGTTGCGTTATAGGCCAACGTCTTATAGCTATTGTACTTTTAATCCTGTAAAGGGTTTTGTTAAATGCAATAGCTAAGACGTGGCTATGACGCAACACTTTCGTTTTGCAGAATGCGATAACAGAACAGAGCCATAACATCGGGCGAAACCCATTATCGCTTTTCGAAGAACTGGATTCTGCAGGTAGCTGCTGGATTCTAAGAAAAACGGAGTTGCTTACAATGCCCACTATCTCGCGTTATTGTACAGAGTGCTAGAGAGGGCTAGAGAAAGTGGCCTACGAAATTTAACTGACCACTATTTTCCTAGAAAACCTTCCTTATCATAATGTTGCCACAACAAAATACCTAATATCTTTCGGTTACATTTTATTAGGAGATGAAAAGGATCAGTTGAGAATGTATTCTTAAATTTTGGTTCGTTATTCCCGTGAAACGAATTCGTAATAAACATGAAATACATGCATTAAATCAAATGTAATTCAAATATACCTTCAAAATTATTCGTTATAAACGTGAATTTGCTGTAACCGTGATCGTTAAAAGCGAGTTCTACTGTATTTTTATAAAAGTCTAATGTCACACCACTGTAATGGTACTTTTATTTAGCCCTATACTCTACTATGAATTTAGATTGCCCTTTGTTTGTTAGTTAACCCAGTTGTAGAAGCACAAGACCCGCCCGCTCTTAATTCACTTTGGCTAAGGGAAATGTCAGAATAGATTGTTCCGGCCTGTCTGTTATCACTTATAATTCTGTAATGATACATGCAAATGCTGCTAGGAAAAAGCAGACAGTTTACATGAAAATACGAGGAGCGTTCAAATTTAAACGATAATTTAATATTTATTCAAAAACAAACTCAAGGAGTCTAATGTATATCATGTCATTATTCTACTCGGCCTTCCTCTCTTTTAATAAACTGGTGCCATCTTTCCGGAAGTTTCTGTATTCCACGATAAAAAAATTCTTTTGGGTGCTATCGCACCCATTTCGGAACAATTTCGATGACTTCTTCATTACAATGAGGTATTTTTCTCCTAGAAATTCTTTTAGAGGTCCAAACAAATAAGAAACTGATAGAACAAGGTCCGAAATGTATGGTAAATAGCACTGCATGGTCCAGTTAAATTTTTGGATCGTATTCAGCGTGTGTATAGCGAAATGGGGTCGAGCATTCTCCTGTAAGACGCAGACAGAAAACTCGCGTTTTTTTTTCAAGTTACCCCTACTGATATTTAATGCAGAAGTAATATCCTTCAGTGTAAATCGACAATCGTTTCAAATAAGTGACTTTTACTCTGTCAGCATTCTCTTCTGTTGTCAATGTTTTTTGACGGCGAGAATGCGGCATTCTCGGCACCTTTGCAGCCATATTTAAGCGCTTTACTCCTTTTGTAAACGCTTATGCCTGATAGTAGTTGCACATCAAACTATCTTTTAACTCTTACACAAATTTCTTATCGTTTGATATCTTCGTTGATAAGAAATTTACTACTAATGCGTTGTTCCACGCTTGCATGCACTCCCACTTCACTTATGCTTGCCAATTGAACGAAAATGCCTTATGACGACTTTAGACTGAATGAAGGTAGGTCATATTCCAGAGCATTAATTAATGTATAAAACTTCTGTGCATGTCTTTGTCTTTTGGCGCGCAATTCAAATTATCGTTCATATTTGAACGCTCCTCGTACATATACGGTGGAAAAGAACATACATGCACGAAAATACATACAAAAATTACACAATGGTAATATAATAGCTATTTATATATCTAGGGAGCAAAGGTATTCAGTTCCTCCCGCGTGTGAATTTAGTGCCCGACGCGTTAGCGGAGGGCATTAAACACACAAGGGAGGAAATGAACCTTTGCTCCAGTGATATATATATACAGGGTGTATACGAATTCGACCGACAAACTTTGAGGGCGTATTTACTGCTTAAAGATGTACCTAAATTGTTCGTATACTTATAACCAATCTCCTTTCATTTCAAAGTTAGAACCTCTTTTGTGACTTTTCTTTTAATCTAACATTGAAATCGTCGAATGAAATTTTACTCAAATATAGAACTATACTAATTAATTAATGACATTAGGTACATAGGAAGCATAACATTTAATTAATCAGACTACCAGTGGAAATAAAATATTCAAGTTTGGAGATTTGAATGCGTGTAATGTGTAGGAACACTAATTTTTAATGGTTTTTGGAAGTCCAGATTTCTTTAATGAAGATAGCTAGGCCATAGCTGATAATAAATTGTATTCTTAATATTCAAGCTAATGGATTTCTTCTAATTTTTATTTTATTTAATAAAATAAATCTTGAAAAATTCATAGTGTTTTGACCTGTGCAGAGTTTATCTTGCAGATAAGGATCAAGGTTGTCTAATCTTTTAGGCTGTATTTAGTGAGAGAAATATGCACCCAAAGTTTGTCGGTCTAATTCGTATACACCCTGTATATATGATTTTTTTTTCGAACGCATGTTCTATTGCGCGAAATTTCAAAAATGTTGCTTTCGCAAATCATTATAGTGACTCTAGATTTCTGTAGTGACATTTTGTCTAATTTCCAAATCAGCACAACGTTGTAAAGCTTTGGTGTGATATTTATTTTATTTATTTTTATTTATAATTTCTTTATTTCAAGTAAAGTTCTTACAATAAATACCTTAACAGTACTACAAGAAACCTGAGGTGAAATAGCGTTAATGAAGTGTAAGCATACATTGTACATAGTTACATATTGAAATAGTCTTGTAGATTGTAAGGCTCCAGGTCCGTTAAAAGCTTTTTGGTTTTTACTTTAAATTCTTTATAGTTCTGTATTGTTTTTAGATTAGTAGGTAGTTTGTTGAATATTTTAATGCACATGTAGGATGGTTGTGTTTCTGTTAGGGTTAGTCTATGAATGGGATACACCATATCTAAAGTTCTGGTTTTGTATGTGCTATTAGTGTTGTTAGATAGAAACTGTTCTTTATTTCTATGAAGATATAAGAGACATTCATGCAGATATAAACCAAAAACTGTTAGGAGACCTGAATTCTTAAATCTTTCTCTACATGAATCCCTAGGTTTCATATTGTGTATTAACCTAACTGCTCTCTTTTGAGCAATGAAAATTGATTGTGTGGAGCTGCTAACGCCCCAAAAAATAATACCATATCTGATAAGTGATTCGAAGTTTGCATAGTAGATTATTTTTTTAGCCTTATCATTTACATAAGTACATAAAGTTCTTAATGCAAAGCAAATATTATTTAACTTTTTTTAATAAATAATTGATATGTGATGTCCATTTTAAAATTCGTTAATGATTATTCCTAAAAATCTGGTATTCTCGACAGTATGAAAGTTTTTATTATCGATGTTAATGAGAGGTTTTTCTTTTGAGGTGTTGGTTCTGAATACCATGGTGTTTGTTTTGTTTTCATTTATTACTAGATTGTTACTAAGAAACCATTCTTTAGTCTGTAGATACAAGTTTTCCCTTTTCTCAATTAGATCCCGATGACCATCCCCCGCAATCAACAGAGTGGTGTCATCGGCAAAATTTGTAATTGCCGACTGCCCCCCTCCACCGACCACGTAGGACAAGTCATTTATCATTATAAGGAACAAAATTGGCCCCAAAATGCTCCCTTGGGGAACTCCCACTTGACTTTCCAACAATTCAGACGTTCCGGAAATGCCATCCTTTGCAACAGACACGCATTGCCAGCGATCCGAAAGGTATGAGGCAAGCCAACTCAGAGCATTTCTGACTGTACCGTATCTTTCAAGTTTTTTTAATAAGTATTCTCTGTTCAGGCAATCAAAGGCTTTCGATAGATCGATAAATATGCCTGCAGAAAATTTATTTTCTTCTAGAAATTTTACAATATGTAGCGTAAATTGATAGATTGCAGTTTGAGTGGATTTGCCCTCTATGTACCCGTGTTGTGAAGAACTAAATAAATTACATTCGTGAAAATATTTTAATATTTGAGTTGACATAGCTAGTTCAAAAAGCTTAGAAAAACTATTTAGTAGACTAATAGGTCTGTAACTTTCTAGATTCTCTGGATCTCCTTTTTTAAATAGTGGTTTTATTAGAGAAATTTTTAATTGTGTTGGGAAAATGCCATATTTAAAGGAGTTATTTATTATGTAGCAAATTACTGATTTTATGAAAGGTATACTGCGTTTAACAATAGTCACAGGAATCTCATCCACGCCACTACTGAGTTTGGTTTTTAGTTTTTTTGATAGATTGATGATATCATTTGGTGTTAGAGGTCTTAGGTAAAATGAAGCATTATTAGAGATATTATTGCAGTTAAAGTTTGCTGAGACAGTGTTGGTTTTAAAAAGATTGGGAATGAGATTTATTAAATATTTGTTGTAATCATTTGCTATTGTTTCAGGAGATCCAGGTATCTTGCAGTCATTATTTTTTTTTGAGTTTCCCTTAATTTCATTGCACACAGTCCACATCGCTCTATTTTTATTGTCTGAAGAAATTTTTTTTTATTATAGTTCTTGTCGAGTTTGAATTAATAGTTCAACGTATTTTTTCTTTTGGATTTTATACATATCTTTAAAATGAGAGTCCCTGTTTCTTAACATTAATAAAAAATCTAGCGATTGTTTGCAAGTTACTAATTCTGGATTATTGTATAAATTATTTATTTTTCATTACTTTTTTGGGAAAGTGAATGTTAAACAATTCCAAAAAAACATTGAGGAAGGGATTGCTTCATTAACTTTTTTTTTTTTTTTTTTTTTTTTTTATAATAGTTTAATCAGCTCAGCATTGATTTTGCTATACATGATTTGGTTGTGAGTCTTAATTATTAACTTATACTAACATAGTGAGGGTTAGATTCCTCATATATTACATTGTACATTTATTCTATTTATTACATATAATTTTGCTTGTTAATGAAAGTGATGTATTTATTGTAATAAGTCCTGTGGGAGTCTTCTTTTTAGTCTTTGATGTTTACCTTTTTGACCAAGGTTATACGTCACTGCACTGTCGCATTCACTTATATTATTAAAGAATGTGTTGCACTGTTTATTTATGTGATCGAGTAGTGGCAATAAATTTAGTTCTTTGTGAATTTGGTCATTCCGCACAAACCACGGCGCATTCACTGAAATTCGAGCTACTTTGTTTTGTAGAACTTGTAATTTTCTGTGGTGTGTGTTAGATGCATTTCTCCATACAGGGCACGCATATGTTAAGATAGGTCTTAGTATTGTTTTATATATGAGCATAATGCACTCAACACGCAAATGAGTTTTTCGATTTATTAGCGGGTATAGAATACTCAGCCTGGCATAGCACTCACTTAGTTTTTTGTTCACATGGATGCCCCATCCTAGTCTGGTGTCTAGGGATTGCTTCATTAACTTTTGAATTTTCAAAATAGTAAATCAAATTCCATGTTTGTTCTCTTAAATTGCTAAGAAACTCTAGTATTGCTTCCTCTTTATACATTCTAACATTTTTATTAGTAGCATTTTTGTTTGTTTTTAGATTAAAGCAAATTTTTTGGGCCATATGATCTGAAACATGATTTGAAATTACATAGTTCTTTACAGGACATTCAACCTGAGATTCAACATTACTAAATATATTATCTATACAACTATTTGTGTTATTAGTTACCCTTGTATCGTCTTTTATGTGTTTATATATACCGAAAGAACCAAGAAGTGATAAAAGTTCCGTTTTGTATTTATTATCTCTTGTTAACTCAATATTAAAATCGCCACCTAATATTATTAGTTTGTTTTCGTTCTGAATAGATATAATGAGCTTCTCTAATAATTTTAAAAATATTTCTTTGTTACTATTGCATGGTCGATACACTGCTAGCACTATTATTTCCTGTTTATTAATAACAATTTTAGTTGCTGCACATTCCAGTTCACCTTTTACAGAAATTGTAGATAGTTTTTTCCTGTTTTTAAATTTGACGCTGCGATGTACGTATACGGCTGCACCCCCGTGCTCGTTTTCATTCCTGCACCAGTATGCAGCTAAGTTGAAGTTTTTTATGGGTAGCACTTTTAGTTGTTCTTCAGTTTTCCAGTGTTCTGTAACTAAGAAGACTTTGCACTGTTGTTCACTTTGTAAAAAATACTGTATACGGTCAATGGCATTTCCCAGCGATTGAACATTTTGGTGGATAATACTTATTTCTAGTTGAGTATTCTGTGTGTTTTTATTGATGGATTCTCCGTTTGATGGCTGTTTGTCTAGCTCCGAGTATGCGTTGCTTTCTGGGTCTTTTTGATTCATAAAAAATTTCCCAAGGGTTTTGACCTTTTATAAACATCAAAGTTGAACCTTTTTATTCCTACGTTCGGTGGCCAGAAATCTGGATTATACAGTTCATCTTTCCTGTCTAGTGGAGCTGTTACCACAAAGCACTTCCAGTTGTTTTTTTTGCTGTGTTCTATTTCTTTTACAATCACATTCTCGTTCTGAAAATTCTGCTGTTTTTTTATGTGATTCATAACCATATCTACAGTTGCGTGGGGTTGAACACGATTAATGAACAGCCATGCCTTGCGATCTTGTCCACAGAAGCCTGTTTTTTGTTGATTTTCATCTATTTTTCCTGTACCTAGTCTTTTTTTGAATCTTCGGTTACGTTTTTCGACCTTGATAAAGCCCGAATCCTCATCATTACTTACGTTTGAAGATATTTGTGTAGCAGGATGGGTGCTGTTTTCTTCTTCTTTTGATTGAATGTTACATTTGGCCAGATTTATGTAGGATTCCATTTTTTTACGTTGGTGGTGTTCTAGTTGAGTATAAGTGTTGTAACGAGGTGCTCCGGGTGGATCCTCATTTTTGGAATTTCCAGGTTTTGTTGTAATACTTTGTGGATTGTTATTGCGAGTATGTTTATCTGAAGAGGTGTACTGCAGGGCGTTTACAGTTTTCGGGATAGTGTGAAGTTTATTATTGTTTTGATTGTTTATCTCCTCAAGTAAGGTTATGTTTTTATAAAGTAGTTTTTGTTTTTCTCTTAATTCCATGATTATTTCCTCTTTTGCTTTTAGCAGATTTGTTAGTTGTTCTGCTTCCTTAGTTTTTCCTCCATCAATTCTTGCATGTGGTTGATTTGGGGATTGTGTTGATGCGTACCTAACCTCGGAACAACACTTCACAAGATTGTCCCTTCCGACTAGGGTTGCCAACTGTACCGGATTTTCCGGGATGTCCCGGATTTAAAGATATTTTATACCCGTCCCGCAAGGACTCCTTGAGGGACTCTAATTGTCCCGGAAATAGATAAAAATGACATAACAAAACAAACTTTTATAAAAATATGCATAATCGAGTTATAACATAGAATTGGCAGTCGTTCTTTATTTTATCCATACAATAATTTATAAACTACCCAACAAAGTTTAAATTACGCCATCACTTCGCCATCTAATAGATAGTAGTATGCTTTTCTTGCAACTCGTTAGTACTCAAAGTTGCAGTGAGTCCCACAACTTTGTTTTAGAGAATAAAAGACTTTTAAAAGCTTTCAAAATCGCAAGCAAAATATTATTTTAAAACTAAAAGTAATGACACAGTTTACTTTAAAATGTTGTCGAGTGTTTGTGAATTTCTAGAATAACAAATTTATTTTATGTAAAGAATAAATCTTAGCTTTTGTGCTTGTTGGAGGTTGTATTGCATTCTTGATAATGTTCTGTTATTACTTTAAAATTCGTTATACAGTGTGTACATAAAGTAAGGAATAAATTCATTATCTAGAAAAGGAAAAGGTTTTCGGAAAAATCCTCGGACACGTCAACCTTTGTTTTAAAATGCGCATCTTTTGACGTTCTATTCCCATTGGTGACATCATTACTGTTCCGGATATGACGTCATCGACATTTTTTTCAAATGGCAACCTCTATTTTTACAGCGCCATTTGAAAGAGCATATTTTTCTGCATACAGCACATCAAAATCCTTGTCATGTTACATAAGGAAATTTTCGAGAAAATTAATGTTATAACGATTTAATTAATTTTAATTAATTTATTTTATTCAGTTAATTGAACAAACTAATTAATTAAGTGTTGAAACTGAAGTCCTTCCTAGCTTTGTAAAGGTCTCTTTCTAAGTCATAAAAAACCACTCTTTTTATTATAGCAAAAAAGACATTTTATCCACAATCACCTTATAATTGAAGTTGTATCCACACTTATGAACCGTCTAAAGTACCACTTTATCCACTAGTGGAATAATGAAATTACTTTATTTCACTAGTGGGATAAAACCATGTCACTTACTACTGCAGTGTTGGTAGCACTGTCAAGCTATGCCAAATTCGAAATTTGTACGTTAAGTTTTACGTCAATCTGTGTCAAATAACAAACAAAACTTAACTTATTAACCTCTCGAATTTGACATAGACTGACAATACACTTCAGTACTGCCAAACGTATAACATTTGATCTTTCGGTACTTTCCAAATTGTCACTATAACTTTTCATGGCTGTCAATACAAAACGTATGTTTTTTACTTCCTTTTGCGATAAAGGAAGTATTGGATTCACCTCAAAAATTACAAATTGAGTTTTCAACAGATCTTCACGTTTTAGAGTCCCCTGAATTAATTAGTTTGTTCAATTAACTGAATAATAGTTATTAAGGTACCAAGTGCATTATGAGTAAAATAAGAGCCCAAGATTGTTAGTGTACTAACCGAGGGCCTTTGGCCCGAGGTTTGTACAACAATCGCGGGCTCTTAGCTCATAATGCCCGTGGTGCCTTCAAGGTTTTATGTCCTACCAATTTTCTTACCTTATTCATATTCATAATCAATTCATTAGCTGATCTGTCATTAATTTTTATTGTGACAGTGGTGCATAATTTTGGAAATAAAAGTTGTATCCATGGAAACAAATACTGTTAATTTTTCATAATAACCCTAGTGTTCTTATGAAGAAAATAATTGCCCTGGAGCGTTATTTTGTATCTAAGATACCTTAAAATAGAGTCATTAATTTCAATTAATGTACTGGTAGGACATAAAATAAATTAATTTTAAATCACTATAACATTAATTTTATCGAAAATTTCCTTATGTAACATGACAAAACTTTTGATGTGTTGTGTGCAGAAGAATATGCTCTTTCAAATGGCGCTGTCAAAAATAAAGGTTGCCATTTGAAAAAAATGTCGATGACGTCATATCCGGAAGAGTAATGATGTCACCAATGAGACTAGAACGTCAAAAGATGCGCATCTTAAAACAAAGGTTGACATGTCTGAGGATTTTTCCGAAAAGCTTTCCCTTTTCTAGATAATGAATTTATTCCTTACTTTATGTACACACTGTATAGGCGTTTATTAGGTTTTAGTATTATTTTTCCACTACGAATAATTTTACTAATTTTTGAACAGACTGCAATTATTAATATTGTAATTAAACACAATAATAAAGTAGTTTACTGTTAAATAAAATATATATTTAATAAATTTTTCTAAATTTTATAAAAAAGTTTCCCAAATATGTTACACTTTCTAAATTTAAGATAAAACAGTATATATAAAAAAATTGTTACGTCCCGCTTGATGCGCTTTTGTCCCGGATTTTCATTTCGGAAAACCCGAAAATGGCTATTTTAAAGTTGGCAACCCTACTTCCGACCGCGATTAATCCCGGTACTCTTAGGGCACAGGACGTGTGGTACGCGTTTTTACACGATACGCACTCCGCAATTGATTTTTCGACACTTTTTTTGCAATATTTGCAATTAATTTTACCGACGTTTGTTTTGACGTGATCATCGTCCGCCATTTTAATTATATCCATGGTGACATAAACACAAATGCGGGAGCAAATAAATATTGGCTCCCGCCGGGAGCAAATAAGAATTGGCTCTCGCTGGTTGGAAATTGAGAGTTTTTTTTCCTAAAACTAGAACGCAACAGCTGACTTTCTATACAGTGAGTAGAAAAAAAATGTTATAAGCTATCAACAATAGCTACATGCGCAGCGCTAAGTAAAATAACAAATCTTGCAAACAAGGCGTACTTTCGCGCACAAATTCACTTAGTACGGCTCTGCCTTCGGTCGCTTGATATCAGCTGACACGATGTGCCAACAGGATGATGCAAGCACTTTGTACCGACGCGCTTATTCAGCAGGTAATTGCACGTCGAAGCTATTGCGCAATTTGTTGCAACCCCTTCATAATTCGCTGTTTTGATTCTGCTCTCACAGTTTCCTGGATCTGCATTTGATTGTGGGAATTATTTATAGGAACTAACCTTACGTTATAGTTGCCCCAAATGGTCTCGTACATTGACAAGACCTATTGCTTTTTTGAAGCTAGAATAGCGGCTTCTGGCGATGAAGAGTTATTGATACTTCGGTGATGATTCCAAGGTAGTTATCTGCTCTCGAGGCTGTATTTCGGCTCGAGAATAACGAGGCGTTGGCTGCTCTTAATGCAGGTCAACACGTAAACTCTCAATCGCACTTTAATGTTTAACTTTTGTATGTACAAAAAACACCAGCCAACTACTAGCGAGCAACTGGCTCCCCGTGCCTTTCCCTTCGTGCACAATTTGCTATAATATAGTGATATAATATTATGAATTTTTATAAATTAAATTACGACGACTCCATTCATGTGTAATTACAGTACGTGACAAAAGGACAAATAAATATTATTATTATTATTATTATATGATTTTATTAATAGCCGCAACGACTGCAATCAGTCTGTTTTTACCGCACAATCTGTCGTGCAAAACACTCAATGCATGTTTTAAATAAATATATCATCTTAACCTAATTATTACAATGTGATAAATACAGCTTGGCTTAAATCTAGCAAGGTGGTTAATAAATACCAAGATAACACAAACTATCCCGTTACACCACGCATCATCAAAATGCTTTATTTGCAAATGTCATAAAAGCGACAACTTATGTGACTTGACAGACAAGGTAAATGCATTTTTTTTACACACAAAGTATCACTTTTACTCCTAATAACATATACTATTTTGATCGTACAAAAAATTAAATCTTTCCAACGTGTTTTTGAACTGCAAAATGCATGATTCTGGTGTGATTACGACCTAGGCCGGGAAAAACTTTCTGGACATATTGAGACCAAAAAACGGGATATTTTTAAAAATTGTTAAGGGTACTGTATTAAAGATGTAAAAAATGTGATGAATTAGGGGAGGACTGTATAGAAAAATAAATATTGTTACGATTTATCTTCTGGGCTATTAAAAATTATACGCCGCTTCTTGTTTTAACCATTTATTTACAGCAATTTAACTTAACGATTTAACCAAGAGATTTAACAAAGACACAAGAACTATTAATACGGAACACAAATTAATTATACACTAACAGGAACTATTTCTAACAACAAATACACTTTATTTATTTACACACGACTTAAACACGAATGATTTATATGGCAAGCTTCGCGAATTTCAAAGCTAGATGCGGACTGCCTGCTCTTCCTCTGCTCTTGCTTATATATATCGCCGGGTGATTCCTTCTGGAAGTTTCGAGATATTCTCGACTATTCTAGCAATGCTGACGTGTCGCGCGCATTAATCACCGAGGTCGTTCTGGAATGATCTGGAAGGCTGACTAATCTGTCTGCACGCGATCCAGCTCGAAGGTCGTTACAATATCTATTCAATGCCTTTGGCTACAAACTTATCAGCCTCCTCTTACAGCATATTAAATGTAAAATATCTTCACTTAAGTTATTTACATTTTATATCGAGATCGATTAGGTGTTCAGACGAAAATGTCTAAGAATGATCAAAGCTTTACGTAATTTTGTACATTGCATTTAATTTATTTCGCATTTATTTATCATTTTCGTTTTTTAAAGCTTTAATCTCAAGAGTTACGGGTTAAAGATTTTCAGAGTAAGATAGCCATAATTTTTTTTATTCATAGTTAGATGCTAAATATTTAAAACCAAACGTTTGTTGACCATCTTATGCTTTTTACTTTCGATCTTTCTAAATGATGCATTAAGATAATTACCACCCACTACATTGCCTTCTTGTATATGCAAGGAATCAACTTACGTGTACTGCTTGTTTGAAAAAATCAATTGAGATGGAAGAGATCCCTTATACTTACTTGTCGGAAAGGCAACCTATAAGGCTTATAGGTTGCCTTTCAGACAAGTAATGAAATTTGGGTCACGTCTTGAAAAAGTTAGAAGCAGGGATTTGAACTGTAATCTAACCAAGAACTTCAAAATTGTTTGGCTTGTAATCTTAACACAATAATAATAATAATAATAATCAGCCCAAAATCTCCCGGTTTCGGACAAAGGCCTTCCCCATATCCCTCAAAATCTCCTTAGTTGTCGTCAGGTTCATCCACTGTTTGCCTCCCGCTTCTATTAGTTCTTCCTCCCACCTGGATACTGGTCTTTCCTTTATTCGCTTTCCTCTCCTTGGTCTCCAGCAGGTAGTCTTCTTTGTCCTTTGATCTTCTTGCAGCCTCATTACATGCCCTGCCCAGTTCCATTTTAGTAGTCTGCTAGTACTCACAGCACCTCGTACACCTGTCCGTCTCCTGATTTCTTCAAGTGATATTTTCTCCAGAAGTCTTATGCCAAGCATGGACCGTTCCATCTTCGTTTGATTCACCCTTATTTTGTTTTTTAACTTATTATTTAGAGACCATGCTTGTGTACCATAAGTCAGACTCACAATAACACAACTATTGGACAGTTTTTGTTTAATCCACACTGGTAATTTTGCTTTAAAATAATGTTTTAAGTTCCAGAAACATTTCCACCCTAAATCAATGCGTCGATTGATTTCTTTTTCCATGTTGTTAAATGATATATATTGCCCTAAATATACAACTTCCTCTACATACTTGATCGTGTTTGGTTCCATCCATATGTCATCCGCTCTTCTATTTGTTGTGGCGTGTGTTTTATCGTAGTTAATTGCCAGACCTGCTTCTTTACTTGCCAGTTGTAGTTCGTCTACTGCGTCATCTGCGTAGCATAGGTTTGTTAGCTTTTTACCTTCGATAGATATTATATAATTCTTCCACTGCAGTTTTCGGAATATTGCCTTTAGGGCACAGTTAAATAGGTTAGGCGACAGTGGATCTCGCTGTTTTACTCCTTTGTTTATATTAAATGGTTTTCCTGTACGATCTAGGCGTATTTTTGCCGTCCCTTCTGTATATTGTAATGATCTTAGACCCACGACTCGACTCTGCTAGCAGTGCAATTTAAGAAACAAGTTAATAAGCACAGAGTTGGGGTGTTTTATGTAACTGCAATACTAAGCTTAAATTTCAATCAGTAAATGCATTGGAAAAGAGATGCCAGTGTTAATACATGAATTGAGTAAGGAACACATAGGGCAAATATCGCTTTTCACAGGGTTGAAGTTGACGGTCAAATTAATTAAATACTAGGTTTGTGCAGAATGAATAGCCGAACCGAAAGAAATAGTCACAAAAAGGTTTGCTGAGGGCATGTCAGTGAAGCGTAGATTTCAATATAGCTAAACAGGTAAAATTGTGAGCAATCTAAAAAAGGTATAGGAAGGCAGAATAAGATAATAATGTCGCAAAGATAAATTAGAAGGCTGGCAGAAAGTCAGAAAATAGAAATTGGAAAATCAGGCAGCAAGACATGATAAAGCAAGCAGACAGAAGGACATAGAAAAGCAATTATGAAGAAATGAACTCTATAAAATACTCAGTGCAAATTACGCTAGTGAAAATGAGCAGGGCAAATAATAAAACGTGTTTGTGGCACAAAGAGACATTTTAAAATTAAGAAATGGACAATATTTAGTTATAAGAAATTCGTAAATTTAATAATTTGTAATCAAACTTATTTCTAAAATGTATTTAATTTGATCAAAACTAATTTCCGTTAGCTTAGTAACCATAGTGATAGATTATAATTTGTTTTAATAACGGACAAACAAAGAGAACAAATGAATAATTAAATTAAGCTTGACATGTAGTTTTGTGCTCCACTTCAATTAAAGTTTTTATGTAATAAATGAACATATTTCGAGCTAAAAAGTATATCATAGCGTTCTTAAAACCGAGGGCGCTAACACAAGATGTAAATAAACCATACATTCTTAAAACCAAGGTGCTAACACAAGAACAAAGAAGGTGTTTGTTTTTACGAGATTGACATGCGGAAGTTGCAGATTCTTCGAGATAACCTATAAACTGAAAAATGCTGCGTGGTTAAATATGATCCAACACGATTCTTTTATCGCCCTGTTTTGTATTATAAAATTCTGCTGTTTAAGACTCCACCGTACTTATGTGTGTTAACTTCCTACCTGAGTATTTTTTACTAATATATATTGCTGTTCGATATTTGACAAGGTCCGGTTTGGCAGTTGTATTACAAGTTTGTTCTGCCTGTCTGTCTGTCAGCAGTGCTTTCGAACCTATATTAAAACTATCGAATCTAAAATGTGGGTCTTACGTAAAAGAAAACAATATGCAATTAAATGGTACTGTTGCTAATAGCTGTATAGAAATTTTTAACTCAGTTTACACTCCGAACTGTAACCTGTAAATTTCTACAGCATAATAATAATATTTCTTTAGGAACTTGCTTATTGCTAAAGGGAGGGATGCTGTCTTCTGTACATAAATCCAACAGCAAAAAGCGAAATAAATAACTATCTGCTTAATTTCGACACTGTGTATTTAATAAAGTACCGGAAAAAAAACGTAATATTTACTTTGCTTACAAACAATGTTGAGGATTTCTCTCAATGTCTCTAAGATTCCAACACTTTTATATTATGTTAAATACTGTTTACTAACTTACTGTTAATAACTATCAAAATATGCGAGAGACTATCAACTACCAGATCCCAGTCACTCGTGTGTCTCACCCAGAGCCTCAAACAAGCTTTAATTTCCAAACAAGGACAGCATTCAATTTAGCGGTTGCGCAGATTTTTCTCAAACAATAGGTTTCATTGTTCAATTTTTACCAGCTTTGCACATTTTAATCGCCGGACAATAACATCCTGTTTATCTAATAATGGAGGTCAGCAAAAATTCCTCCAGACAACAATGGCTTTATTGTCCAATAATTTTTTGCAATCGTACAGATTTTTAAAACAATGGATGTCATTGTTCAATTTACTGATAATAACATCCTGCATCTGCAAGACTGGACATGTCTACATTTTCAGACGATGACTCACATCCTGTTCAGCCTGAGAAATATTTTTTGATAACCGTAGGCAAAATTTATCGTGAGAATCTTGTAAAAATTTCAAAATTAGACTTTTAGCTCCAAAATTCATCATAGGAACCGGACCCCGGCTAGGCCCGTGACTTTGACCCCGGCTAGGCCCGTGACTTTGACCCCGGCTAGGCCCGTGACCCCCGGCTAGACCCGTGACCCCCAGCTAGACCAAGCCAAGTTTCAAACCAGAGGTCAATGACCTCGCCACGTGACACTTAGCCAAGTTTGAAACCAATCGAAGTGAGGCAGAACGCCTATAGGTACACTACTACCCCGAGTACTTTAAAACTTTGCAGGGTGTAATGCTGACACTACCGACCACAAAAAACAATATTCATCATCACTTTTTACATTAACTACAGCCTTTTTATTTTGAATACCTTGAGGTAACTCAATATATACACCTACTGTTAATGGCGTGTAATGATTTAAATTTACTTTTAAATGTAATATCTCAAGCAAACTCCTACCTGAATCACGTTCTTGAAAATCTTCTAATTTCGTCAACAGCTTATTCTCAACATTAGTCTCATACCACTGTTTTAAATTAGTACCAGAATCAATTTTTTCATTTTTAGTAGCAAACGTTTTTAAATCTATCTCGCCACTACTAGGTTTTATAAAATATGCACTAAATATTACGTTAGCTTTAAGCATTAAGCTATTTTTAGTAATTGGTTTTACTTTTATTGAGAAACTTCTGTATGCTTTTGCAAAAAATTCTTGAGGTTCCTTGTAGCCTAAATTTACAATCATACCTGTTCTTATTCTACTATTGAAACACGATTCTACATCTTCCCATACTAGCTTGTTCTTATGCTGCTGCTGACCACTCGCTACACCCGCCACCTTCTTTGCTAATTTTGCTTTTAAATTTCTCAATAATTGCTGTTGCCCCTTTAATAAACTTAAATTTGCCTCTAGCCTGAATGGATTTTCATTTTTAAAACTGTAAAGTAAAGTAAAAAGTAAAGTAATTTATTTCCCACGAATACACACAAAGTACAAAAAATAAAAATCATATTATAATTAACTTACTAACTAGATAATGTCATGTGCATATCCAAGCTCGAAACCGAGCGTAGGTAGGGAAAATCGACCGTAGTATTAAATTTGTTATTGTTTATTTTGTTTTATTTTATTTTTTTTATGCATTGCTATTATCGATTAACTGTTTTAGGTATCGAAAAATTCATTTAGATTGTAAAATGCTTTACACAATAGCCAATGTTTTAATTTATTTTTAAATAATTTTGGTGTGCCTGCCTCCTTAATAGCCGCAGGCAGTCTTTGAAATATTTTCATGCTACTATATAAAGGACCGTTTTGACTGAAGGTATTTTTATATTTGGGTAACACGATTTCAGTTTTGTTCCTAGTATTGTAATGGTGAATATCTTCGTGTTTGCTTATTGAAGTTAAATTTTTGAATATATGTTGCGCTATTTTCAGAATATATAAGCTGGTCATTGTCAAAATTCTTGTGTTTCTCATATTGTAGATAACTCTGAGAGCTTTTTTTTGTGTTTTAAAGATTACATTCGCTGTGGTTGAATTACCCCAAAACTCAATACCGTATGTCATTAAACTTTTAAAGTAAGCATGGTACACTATTTTACAAATATTTTGATTAACTTTGTGTGTTAATTGAGTTAATGCATAAACAGCTGAGCATAGAGATTTATTTAGATTAACAATGTGCTGACTCCAAGATAGCATATCATCAATATGTAACCTAAGAAATTTTGTTACATCAATACTTTGTAATTCTCCCATGTTAGTTTTTATTTTTAATAGGTTAGTTGGAGCTCTAGGAGTGCGAAACGCAACTGTGCATGATTTTTCATAGTTAAATTTTAATTTATTTGCGGAAAACCAGTCGTGAACTTTATTAATAATGTGTATCGCTGCGTTTTCAAGTTCCTCAACACTTTTACCTTTTACCCTAATGACGATATTGGTGTCATCCGCAAATAAAGTAAAATTACAGTTACTGATGGTTAACGGAAGATCATTGATATATAAAGTAAAAAGGACAGGTCCCAATATACTGCCTTGCGGTACACCACACATAATTAATTTAGGAGTTGATGTATATTTGTAATACACCCGTTAGAATTTTGATGTCTAATTTTTACTGCTTGATTGTGCATTTCCAAATAGGACTGGAACCACTGCAAAGCAATTCCACGAATACCAAAAATTTCCAACTTATTAAGTAATATTTCGTGGTCCACGCAGTCGAAAGCTTTTGATAGATCGCAAAAAATGCCCATTATTTCGTAGTTATTTTCAAGAGAATCTGCTATATTATTAATAAAATTGAATATTGCAATTTGAGTACTTTTATTGTGACTAAAGCCAAATTGACAATTGTTTAAAATCTTATTTTTTATTATAAATAAATTTAAACAATTTACAATTAATTTTTCTAAAATTTTGGAGATTACTGATAGTAGCGAAATTGGTCTATAGTTTTCAGTTAATTTTTTGTCACCCTTTTTGAATACTCTAATCACCTGGGCAGTTTTTAATTTTTCTGGGAACGTTCCAGATGTAAAGGAACAATTGAAAATGTCCGCTTCTATGAATAACCGAATGACATCCAAAAATACTGTTACCTGTTTAGGTTTTGTCATCGACGAAAGACTGAATTGGCAAAATCACATCGAACACGTTGCCAATAAACTGACTATTTGCACTTTTCAGATAAGAAGACTGCTGAAAGTAGCATCTACAGATACAGTTAAAACGTTCTACTTTTCAAACTTCCAAAGTACTTTAAATTATGGTGTACTACTGTGGGGCGAAAGTGCGAGCTGCAAAAGAGTGTTCGTAATTCAAAAAAGAGTTATTAGACTTCTAGCTGGTGCACATTACATGGATCATTGTAAACCACTTTTTAAGCAACTCAAAATATTAACGGTGACTTGTCTGTTCATCTATGAATGTTTAAAGTATGTTAAAGAAAATTTAACTAAATTTAGTTCTGCGTCTCATGATTACGGCACACGCCAAGCGGATAAAATAGTGCTACCGTTCAATCGTAGTACCCGAACACAAAAACAACCAGCTTTTTTCGCAGCTTTTAAGATGTTCAATGGGTTGTCCGCAAACACTAGAAATTTACCTGCGAAGCGCTTTAAAACAGTTATAAAGAACTACCTCCTAGAACAAGCTTTCTATAATGTGTCCGAGTTTTTTGAAAATTGTAATCTGTAAATGTACTAAAAATGTGATAACCTCTAAATGTTTCATAGACTGTGATTATTTACCTAAACTAGTGATTTTTGTAGATATAATAATTGTACATGTAATTGTTTTGCTTTTGTAATTCTGTGTAAGACTCACTCAAACAAATTTGTATCGAGGAAGAACTAAATAAATAAATAAATAAATGCTGTCAATATTTTGTTTTATTACAGTTATTGGAATATCATCAAAACCGCAAGATCTTTTATCATCAAAAGAGTTGACCACTTGTTTTATTTCTATTGCTGTGCAAGGCTGAATAAAGAAGGAGGAGCTGTATGTTAATTTTAAATTATTTAAATATTCAGAAGGACTGGTGTTCGTTTGAAGTGTGTTATGTAGTTTCTGGGCTACTTCTACATAATAGGTATTAAAAAGTTCCGCTATTGATAAGGGATGTGTAATTTCTTTGTTGTCGTTATTAGTAATCTTAAAGTTTTCGATTATTTTTGGAGATTGTTGACCAGTTTCGGTTTTATGATTTTCCAAGTTTCTTTTGTAATATTGTTTGCATTTAAATTTTTATTGTTGAAGTACATTTCTTTTGCAAGCTTTACTGAATGTTTCAAAATATTGACATATTTATTGACATAATTTATAAAGTTCCTATCGTTACTGTATTTTTTAAATTGTAACAGTTCACGTTTTCTACGACATGATATTTGTAAACCCTTGGTTATCCAGTCGTTGCCAGATTGAGTATTTTTTTGTTTAAAGGGTATTCGTGGAAATGCGTTTTCAAATGTGTATTGAACTCCTCATAAAAAGCAGAATTTTTTTTATTAACATCCTTTTCAGAGTATACTGTTTGCCAGTTTGCATATTTTAACAAGTTATTAAACTTAGAGAAATTATTTTTTGAATAAAGTCTACCAACTTCAATAATTTTTGTATGAGATTGTTCCTTATTTATATTTTCTATTGTTAAAATTTGACAATTGTGATCAGATAAACCCAGTTCTAGAGATTTTGCAGAACACAAAATTATAGGCGTATTTAGAAATATGTTGTCAATTATTGTTTTGGAGTTTTTTGTTATACGCGTAGCAGTTTTAATTACCGGTGCGAGACCAAAAACAATCATAATTGATAATAATTCTGTCCGGTTCCCCGCCATGTTGTAGTAATTCAAATAATTTTTTAAAAAAACACCTTGGTATCAAGATTTGGGGATCTACAGATAGTAATAATTAACATAGTTTTATTCTTGATTGCTACATAATCAAAGTGCTGTTCTAGTGTAGGAATATTAAATTTTATCTCTTCAAAAACGATACCTGCTTACGGATAAATCGACTAACAATTAAAATGGTTTTATTTACATGTTTAAGCAATGTCTGAGCCTCATCACTATATTTTACAATCCCTATCGCGTCTTTGATTGTTTTTATTGAATTCGAACTTAATTCGGTAACGCTATCTATTGGAGACATGTTCGCGTGCGTGCAGTTGTAATACTAACTCTTGCAGACAGCCGAGCCGGTCGATTTATTCATCGTCGTAGCTGATAATGGAGGCCATTAACTGCGTCAGCAAAAAAATTCCGAACAAAGGCTCCATTCAATTTAACAGTCGTGCTGATTTTTCTCAAACAATGGGTTCCATTGTTCAATTTTTATCAGTCTTGCACATTTCTCAAACATGTCTGGACAAGTCTGAAGCTCCAGACAATAACATCCGGTTTATCTGATAATGGAGGTAAGCAAAAATTCCTCCAGACAACAATGGCTTCATTGTTCCAATTATTTTTTGCAATCGTGCAGATTTATCAAACAACGGACGCCATTGTTCAATAACATCCTGCATCTACAAGTCTCAACAGGTTTGCATTCTCAGACGATGACTCACATCCGCTTGGGCCTGGGAAAATTTTAATAAGCGTAGGAATAAAATTAATTGTGGGAGCACGTGACTTAGGTGAGGTCAGTGACTCCGGCTAGACGCGTGACCTTGGCCCCGGCTAGGCCCGCGACCTTGACCCCGGCTAGGCCCGCGACCTTGACCCCGGCTAGGCCAACGACCTTGACAAACCTGCGCAAATTTCCCGCGCAGACCTGCGCAGAAACCTGCGCAGAAAATCTGCGCAGTGACACATTTTGCGCTAGAACCGCCTAAATACACAAGGAATTTCGATTTTTTTACTTCTTTCCTTGTAGCCTAAAAATAGCTGATTGAGGAATATACACTTGCGTGCATAGAAATCGGCCCGCTGTACTCTTTTGACTTTAACTATATTTTTTTTTAGAAAGTATTCATTAGATCAAAACAAAATATACGCTGTTTGAAAGACAATTCAATATGCTTTAATATGCGTTAAAATTTATCAAGAGTGCTTATCGTTTATATGCGTAACAGCCGGTAAACAAATGAAACGTATTTATGTGGTGGTTATAAGGAGAATAACAAACTTGTGAAAGATTGAAATTATTGCCTTTGCAATTGAAATTTGCACATTATTTGTTTTTTGTAATTTGATTAGTTTTCAAGTGTGTTAGTGTAATGCATACTACACCGGAAAAAGCCGCCCAAGTAATTGCCTTAATCGACAATGGGCATAGCCAGCGAGCTGTTGCTCGACAACTGGATATGACACACGCAGTGGTTCGAAGAGTGTGCCAACGTTATGAGGAGACTGGATCCTTTCATAGGCGACCGGGAGCAGGCAGAAAGCGATTTACAACGGCTCGTGATGACCGCTTTATTGTGTCAACAACATTAAGAAATCGTCACCTTAATGCGGTTCAAGTACAACAACAGCTCCGTGAAATACGAGGAGTGGCTATTAGTCAGTGGACCGTAAGACGAAGACTGCTAGAAAGTAACCTGACCCCTAAAACGCCTGCGATTGGTCCAAAACTTACCCCAGCTCATCGTCAAGCACGCCTGTGTTTTGCACGGGATCATCTGAATTGGACAGTGCAACAGTGGGGGTCTGTTCTGTTCTCAGATGAGACCATGATATGTCTCTATGGTAGCGACCGAAGAAGAAAAGTGTACCGGAGACCAAGAGAGCGATTTGCAGAATACTGCATTGAAGAGTGGATTGCTTATGGAGGTGGTTCCTGCATGATCTGGGGTGCAATTTCTATGGGAGCACGAACCGACCCTGCTTTCATCCGTAGAGGTGACAATCACGGGAGGGGAGGTTTAACGGGTGCTAGGTACATCGAGAAGATTTTAGCAGTTCATGTGGTACCTTACGTGGACTACATTGGAGACGAATTTCTTTTTATGCATGATAAAGCGAGGCCGCACACTGCAAGAATCGTACAAGATTACATTACAGAAGTCGGTTTTCGGGTTATGGAGTGGCCAGCACGCAGTCCCGACCTAAACCCGATCGAACATTTATGGGATGAACTAAAACGAAGAATTCGAGCTAGACTTCTTACCCCAACTTCGATCCCAGAGCTTATGGTTGCAGTAGAAGAAGAGAAGCTTAACATCCCACAAGAAACAATAGCGAACTTCATTAGATCTATACCTAATCGCTTGAGAGATGTTATTAGGGCAAGAGGGGGTCATACCCATTATTAAAAATTACGTGTTAAGTTAGATAATTGTCAATAACCATACTTCTTTTCGAAATAAAAAAAAATAATTTGTTTCATGTATTAATTTCACTATGTTAAGCCTAAGAAGCCGACATAGATTTTAATAAATGTTAACTCATATTAAAGCATATTAAATTGTCTTTCAAACAGCGTATATATTTTTTTGATCTGATGAATACTTTCTAAAAAAAATATAGTTAAAGTCAAAAGTTTACAGTGGGCCGATTTCTATGCACGCAAGTGTATTTTATTCTCTTTATAACAACTTTCTCGCGCAGGTTTACTTTAACACGCACTATTTCAAAACTTTTTGATGCCATATTGGGAACTATGATTATGTGGTTAAGGGTTAGGTGGCAGAACAGGCGGTAGTTATGCTAGTGGCTGAACCTCGCCCTGATATATTTCTTACATAATTCTGTGTATATATAGCTTCCTACAATACCAAAACTCTACTATCAGATCATAATCTATTAGAAATGGAAGAAGAGCTTAAAAGCATAAAATGGGATATTGTAGGTTTGAGTGAAGTGCGACGAAGAGGTGAAAAACAATTAACCCTAAATTCTGGTCATCTATTCCACTACAAGGGAAACGACGAAACATCAGAAGGAGGAATAGGTTTTATCATCCATAGAAAAATCATATCTGATATAATGGAAATCAGAGTTATAAGCCCAAGAGTCATTTATCTGATTTTAAGGCTGAACTCTAGATACAGCCTGAAAGTCATACAGGCATATGCACCTACATCAATATCTGATGAAGAAGAATTGGAATTCTTTTACTACAATATTGACAAAGCTCTGCAAGAAAAACCTGTTTACTATACATTATTAACAGGCGATTTCAATTCCAAGTTGGGGAAAAACAAGATCCATCGGAAACCGCAATGGGAGATCATGGTTATGGTACAAGAAACGAGCGAGGAACAAGACTTCTACATTACTTACAACAAAACAACCTCTATGAAATGAGTTCCTTCTTTAATAAAAAACCACAACGCAAATGGACATGGGCACATCCGAATGGCTTCACAAAGAACGCAATCGATTTTGTTTTTGCAGATAAAAAGAAAATAGTACACGATGTGTCAGTTCTCAATAAGTTTTCAATCGGTAGTGATCACCGAATGATAAGAACAAAAGTGGTCGTAAATACTAAAAAAGAAAGAAGGAAACTAATAACTAAACCCAAAACAAAAAGATGGTGCCCCCCCGACAACGAAAACATGAAACTATTCCAAAACGAAATTAACAAAAACTTGGACAAACCATTACACATTAAAGAAGAAGGAAATATAGCTATCGACCAGCTGAACACATCAATAATAAATGCAATAAAGGACGCAGAGAAAAAACATTGTCCCAAAGACAGAAAAATAGACGAAAAGTTAAGCACAAACACCAAAAGACTCATGAGACAAAGAAGGGAACTAATACAGAGAAAATCTAGCAGTCTTTAGACAGTTAAACAAAGACATTTCCAAATCTATTAGAAGCGACATAAGAAACTTCAATACCGAAATGGTCACAAAGGTAATAGAAAATAACGGGAACTTAAAAGTACTAAGGCAAAGGCTTTCTCGTGCAAAAGCAAACATATCAAATATAAGAGACAAACAAGGAAAAATTACAGCTAACAAAGAAGAAATCTTCAAGATAGTAGAAAACTTCTATGTCGAACTATACAGAGAACATAACAAAAACAACGATGAAGAACAAAAACTCCCCAAAGTTCTAAATCAGGGCTCTGAAGACATTCCAGAGATCACTATATATGAAATAAGAAATGCACTCTCTGTAATGAAACGAAATAAATCTCCGGGGCAAGACGAGCTAGTGATTGATGCTATAAAGATGGGAGGAGAAAAGCTATTATGTGCACTGGGACTCCTGTTCAACGAATGTCTGTCAAAAGGCATAACACCAGCAAACTGGAATAACGCAAGCATAATTCTTTTGCACAAGAAAGGCGATGTTACAGACCCTGGAAACTACAGGCTGATTAGCTTGCTATCTCATACATATAAACTCTTTACAAAGATTATTAAAAACAGGCTGACCTCCAAATTAGATCTATACCAACCACGGGAGCAAGCTGGGTTTCGATCAAGTTATTGCACAAATGACCATCTTCAAACTCTCAAAAGCCTAATAGAGAAAACAGTTGAATATAACAAAGCGTTGGTTTTGGTGTTCGTGGACTATGAAAAAGCCTTCGACACCATCAACCAACAGAAAATGTTAGAATCGTTAGCTGACTGTTGAATAGATCATCGCTACACGACAATAATTAAGCATATATATGAGAACGCTACGGCCTGTGTAAGGCTTCACGAAGATACAAACAACTTCCGAGTAGAAAGAGGCGTTCGCCAAGACGACACCATTTCTTCAAAATTATTTAACAACTTGCTCCAGTACATGTGCAAACAAATAGACTGGGAAGAGCTAGGCTTGAACATAAACGGCGAAAACCTGTGTCACTTAAGATTTGCGGATGAGATAGTTCTAATATCTGACTGCATTAATAAAGCCCAAAAAATGGTACAAAAGCTGAACACGGCATCTCAAAAGATGGGTCTGAAAATTAACTTAACAAAAACCCAAGTAATGACAAACCTAGTAATTGGTGGCGGTATATATAGATGAAAACCAAATCGAAGAATATACGGTACCCCCCCACCCAAGAAAAGCGTCCTTCCGTGCTTTCAAGAATACTTCGATACTCAGCATCATTCCGTTTCGCTAATACAATGAAGTGCTATGAACCAGTTATTTATCAAAAAAAAAAAACAAACAAAAATTTTTTTTGCCGACGACCATAGCTCAAAAGTTGATGTTGCCTTCATTTTCCGAGGACCTATCATATGAAAACGATCCAAGACTTCAGGAAGGTTCCTGGCGACCGTAATCGTGTACACATACGAACATACATCCCCCGCACAGCACGTTTAGGCACCCCCAATACGGGGGATTGATCTAGTGGGCTGGGATCTTCACCAAAAGATCCGCACCGCCGAGACGGAGATTTGATATAGTGGGTTCATTAGTCGGTTGCCTCAAATTTTAGAGATATTTGACTCAGAGTGGTTTTCGATATGAGGGAATTTCAATACTTCGTACACTTCGTGTCGAAGTAAAACAGCTTCTTACAAATACTTGGGTCACGAAATACGAATCAGCTGCGATAATCAGACCTGTGAGATCGCTACACGAATAGGGTTGACGTGGACAGCATTTGGCCGGCTAACCAACATTTTAAATCGGCACTTCCAACATGTCTAAAAAGAAAGGTTTTTAATCAGTGTGTGCTGCCCGTTCTGACGTATGGCGCTGAAACCCTAACACTCACTAAGAAGACGGCAAATAAGATAAGAGTTGCACAACGTGCAATGGAAAGATCAATGTTGGGGTTATCATTGACAGACAAAGTGCCACACGTAGAAATACGTCGAAGAACAAAACTAACATATGCCGTAGAAAGATTAACAACTCTTAAGTGGAACTGGGCGGGACACATTGCTAGGATCAACGATAACCGATGGACCAAGAAGATAGTGGAATGGAGGCCGCGACAAGATGCATTTCGAAATAGGGGTCGTCCACCAACTAGGTGGCATGATGATCTGAAACGTATCCACACCAATTGGATGCAAGTGGCCCAGGACAAGAAGCTATGGAAACAATCAAGGGAGGCCTATGTCCAGCAGTGGACTCTAGAGGCTGGTTGATGATGATGATTGAGAGATGTACTAAGTTAATAAAGGCAAGTTATTATTATTAAGTAGGTAGTAGTAGCAGTAGTAGTAGTTGTGGGGAGACCGAAGTCTAGCAAGTAGGCCACCATAGGCCCTTTTTGCCAACCCCATGCCATCCCCTCAACCGCCTTCATTATCGTCCTCTTCGATGGGCTCTTCTCCCTGCTTAAACCTTCCTGATTTTCTAATGAAGATCAGAATTTCGGCCCAGGATAGGGAGTTCAACTCTTCCATTCGAAGCGTAGGTGCTCCAAAGGTTCTATACCTCAGTCGCTGGTACGCTTTGCATTCTCCCAAGTAGTGAAAGGACGTTTCCTCGTCCCTCCCACATCTTGGGCAGATGGGATCTTCCTCTACTCCTATCAGTGTTAGGTGTCTCTTTAGTTTACAGTGGCCTGTCAAGATCCCTATCAAAAGATTTGTGGTTCTTCGGCTCCTTCCCATTAGCCAGACCGATTTCTTTGAATCAAATCCCGCTATGTGGTACTTTGCCTGACGACAGCCCCTGCATTCTTTTCACTTTTCCTCGCTGGTCTTGTAGGCCCACCCGGTTAGGGCTGTTGAGACCTGCTGCCTTGTTATACCCAAAAAAGGTTCCGGTCCAAAACAAGTTTCCCCGGCTCCGAGTTTGGCTAGTTTGTCCGCCTTCTCGTTGCCTTGGACCCCGTATGTCTCGGGACCCAGATGAGCTCGACGTCCTTTTCCCTTGCCAATTCGGCTAAAGCATCTCCACATTCCTGGACAAGAGCTGATCTTGTCCTGGCCGAGAAGATTGCTTTTAGTGCGGCTTGGCTATCAGAGCAAATATAAATTTTTTGCTCTGGGGATATCCTGACCTGGTTCCTTGTTGCCACCAATAGGATGGCATAAACTTCTGCTTGGAATACCGTGGTGAATCTTCCTAAAGCATAGCTTTCTTGCACCCCCCGGCCTTCCATATAAATTCCTGCTCCAGAGGATTGCCTTTCCGCCACTCGAGAACCATCCGTGTAGCATATCAAGGCATTCGACTGGAGCTTAACCCTTTTTTGGTCCCACTGTTCCCTTGTTGGGATAGTGAGAGAGAAACCTTTTTCTAACCTTAGCCGGTCCTCTGCTTCGGTTACCCTGTAGGCTGATAGAGGTATTTCTCTAGCAGCCATGTCGGCGATCCTAGCATGGCCCGTGCGAACTCCCTGGTCATTCCATAGCCCCGTATCCCGCATTCTGAGGTTGGTAGCCATGGCCTCTCTCTTTATCCAAGTGTCGAGGCTCGGGAGTCCCAATATTACCTCCAGTGCGGCTGTTGGGGTTGTCCTCATTGCCCCTGTAATTCCGAGACAGGCTAGTCGTTGGACCTTTGCCAATCTTACGGAAATACTGGGGCGCTCTACACTAGGCCACCAGACCACTGAGCCGTACTGAACTCTTGGCCTTACTACCAATGTGTAGAGCCAGTGCAGAATCTTGGGGTTTATCCCCCAGTTCCTGCCTATAACTCTGCGCAACTGCCATAAGGTCGTTGTCGACTTCTTCACCGTCCTGTCAACATGCGACCTGCAACTTAATTTGCTGTCGAGGATTACCCCCAGGTACTTGACCTCTTGCAGTAATGCAAGTGGTCTTCCGTACATAATGGGTATCTTCAGACCCTGAAGTTTTCGTCTTTTTGTGAAAAGAATGATCTCAGTTTTTAGTGGGTTTACCGACAGACCTTTCTCTTTACACCATCTTTCAATAATCCTGCAAGCTACCTGCATTCTATCGCAAACGACGTTTAGGAACCTGCCAGTAACAAGTACCAGTCCATCGTCTGCGTATGCTCGTGCATAGAAGCCCTCTTCCGTTATTCATCCCAGTAGACCGTCCATTATAAGACACCACAGGTGAGGTGAGAGGCAACTGCCTTGCGGGCAACCTCCCGTCACCCTGGCCCTCACTGAACAGTTCCCTAGGTTTGCCGTCACGGTTCTTTGCTCCAGTGCCGTTCTTGCCTTGTCAAATGCGCCTTCAATGTCAAAAAGTACTGCAAGGGCCACTTCCTTATAGTGTAGTGCCCTTTCGACCTTGTGCACGACAGCGTGGAGTGCAGTTTCGGTCGATCTTCCACGTCTGTATGCGTGCTGATTCCTGTGGAATGGGTGTGTTCTTATTACCCTTTCCGTTAGATGCCTATCAATGATCCTTTCCAAGGTCTTTAAAAGAAAGGATGTAAGACTAATGGGCCTAAATGATTTGGCAGTTGTGTAGTCCTCCCTTCCCGTCTTGGGAATAAAGACCACTCTGGCTGCCTTCCACTGTTCTGGGACCCATCCCATTGCTACGCTGGCCCTATATACCCTTACTAAATGTGGAAGAAGGATATCCAGGCCTTTCTGAAGCAATGCTGGGAAGATTCCATCTGGCCCCGGCGACTTAAAGGGATCAAACTCCTGTACTGCCCATGTGACTGCACCTTCCGTTATAATTCCCTCAGCGAACTGCCAGTTCTCTATAGGAACTGGTTCCTGTTCCGCTATGGGTGCTAACTGGATGGCGCCGTCTCCTGGAAAGTGGACTTCCAGGAGGTGTAACGACTTCTCTCTGGATGTTGTCCACATCCCATCGGCCTTTTTTAGCGCTCCTACTGTTTGACTAGTTTCGCGGCTTAAGATTTTCATCAGTCTAGCAGAGTCTGATACTGAGTTTAACTCTGCACAGTATTTCTGCCAGCTAGATCTTTTGCTGCGCCTTAACTCATTTTTAAACCTATTCCTGGCCATTTCTTCAGACGATGTATTTTTCTTTTATATTTCTCATGAGGCATCTGAAACGTATTAAAACTCGACAATATCGACCACGATAGGGGTAATATCGATCACTGTGATCGATATTAACTGACCGCAAAATAAAGAACAATTTGTATACTGAGCAAAAGTTACGTTAGAAATCAGAGCTAATTGTACTATACAACGTTACTAGTAATACCACCTTGTGCATTACCGCAGTAGATGTATGCCTAAATGCAATTACAGGTTTGGCTTACCTTAAACACTTTAAATATAACACAGAAATGACCAGAAACAAATAATTGCCACTCTCACACCGATGCTTCGAATAAATGGCTGACTGATAGTTAGCCTGAAGTTCGCTTGTTAGTCGCTAGATGGCTCCCACTATCACGTTCATTTAAAGCTGACAGATACCATCAAAAACGTTTGATCGGTATTTAACTCCGGTCAATATTCGCCTACATTCCCGCATGTAAATTTGCTTAGCACCAAGTTTATGTTTATGTTTCAAAACGGCCAATTTCTTTTCAAAATCTTTTCATTTTGCAACTTTTAACTTACTATTTTCTTGCTTTCCAATTTTGTACCGTTTCTACTGGCACCTTGACTTCAAGTTCTCGTTCTATTAGGATAACAATTTAACAGCCCCCGGTTTGTTTATCTTTATAACACTGTTGTAATTGAGATTAAAGTCTTTGTGTGGCAAGGGTGCATTCCCGATTTACACACATATCTACGTGGCAATCCTACATTTTTATGTTACAACATTTAAATTGATGACAGTAAGATATCAAGCTGCTCAAAAAATTAGATTACTGATTGCATTTGTATACTGGATAATTAAATTACTGACCAATTAATTAAAATCCATACAGAAAAACACGCACAATTTCTAGTGTGAATTAGATTTGTGTGGCATGTCAAATAATCGAAGGGCCTTGACTGTATTGTCATTTACCTCATAATAATAATAATAATGGTGAGGCACTAACACCCCATGAAGGAGCCTGACCTCATGTATTTTCTATTTCCACTAAAACTACTTCTAGTGAAAATTGCAATTTTTTAATGCAATTTGTAGCAATAAAAAATCTGGTGTGATACATTCACACAACTTCCTTTTACAGTGATCTTATAATTAGTCAAAAATTTCATTTTTAATTTTTAACCATTTGTTAAAAATTTTCAAAAATTACAAATTCTACAAAAATGGTACAAAATCGAGTGTTAGTTGAAGAGACAAATTTTCACATATAATCTCATAAGAGCATTAATTCTTTCCGGAAATTTTTTTGAGTGCGGTCCAACAACGTAGTATTAATTTGCCCGAGCGGGACGCGAGGGCAAATTAGGACGTTGTTGGAATGCACGAAAATAATTTCCGGATATGAATTAATGCTCGAATGCAGATTCGGTAAGAAAATCGTAACGCCACAAACCCTCACAATTAGGTTGGTTTACCTACAAAAAATTTCCAAGAAATTTTTTTATTGTCTTGGTTACGGCTCGTGAACTAATTTTTCTATTGGTCATTAATGAGTGTCGTACGATTTTCTCTAGAATTTTAAGGTGAATTCAAAAATGTAATAATATACCGGGTGTTTTATTTAAAATAGGAGTTAATAAAAAAAAATAGAAAAAAAAACAAAAGAAACCCACTTTAGAAGTATTCAACTGGAAAATCACTTATCTCACATCAATACACATTAAAAATGTAAGAAAAATGTAAAGTTTAAAAAAAATCGTTAGAGCCGTTTTTGAAAAAATCGAAAAAAACTGAAAAATTACAAGAGTAAACACTTACTTCCGGTTATGCGATTTTCTTCAAAAGCTTGCTGTCTCATCTACATAGTACACAAAACTTATATATGAAGTTTCAACGCCATACCTCTTTTCGTTTTTGAGATATTCTGTTCACAGACAGACACACAGACACACACACACACAGACAGACAGACAGACACACAGACACACACACAGACAGACAGACAGACAGACCAATGAAAAGAAATATGTTTTTTGGGATCAGGGGACTCTAAAACGTGAAGATCCGTTGAAAACTCAATTTCGAATTTTTGGGGTGAATCCAATACTTCCTTTATAGTAAAAGGAAGTAAAAAATGGTGAAAATGAAACAGCAAAGTACTAGCTAACTTCCGTACTGAGTAATAAAAAGAAGAATATCCATTGTTATTTTTCACGTTATCTCCCACATGTTTTTACATAGTTTATGTTAAAATGTTAGAAATAAAAAATACCATTGTATTTCATGCTTATTTATTTCAAATATTCTGGCCACAAACAAACCTTAATTCAGACAGTATTTAAAAAATATACTAGGTACTCAAGTAAAACAATAAATTTTTGTTTCTTGAACAAAGAACTGCTGTTATAACTTAGCAGAATTGACATATACAGCTTTTTTGTTGCCACCTCGTGTAGGTGAGGCAGTTGTCTAGGACAGAGTGTTCCCCCGTGGCCTTTTTTAAATTAAAAGATTAGTCATATGAACGTCCATTTATGTAAAATAAATTTATAATTACCTACCATACGCATATACATAGATGAGGAAAGGATAGGATACGGGCTTGTGTCACTGTCTTGCTTCTTTCATATAATTATTTGAATTTTTCCAAAATGTGAAAAAGTGATGAAAGTACCCCATTGATGGGGTACTTTCGGCTTGATGGTGGGGTACATTCGTCAGTACATAAATAAAATAAAAGCACTATAATTTGATATTATTTTTTATTTTAAGTTGGTACTCGCTATACAGTAATAGAATGGAATTTATAACTGAAGGTATACATGGCAGAAGTTCTTGGTCTGGGTCTTGGACACAACGCCCACTGGTCACAACGTCCACCACCTAGTATGGCAACCATGTTGGACACAACGTCCACCGCTATTTTTGGTCATAACGTCCACCCTGGTCACAACGTCCACCGCCACAACGCCCACTCTGGTCACAACGTCCACCGTCGCATTTGGTCATAACGTCCACCTTGGACACAACGTCCACCGCCACAACGCCCACTCTGGTCACAACGTCCACCGGCGCCTATTGAGAATAACATTTTACGGCGTTGGTCGTAACGTCCACCTTGGTCACAACGTCCACCGCCATAACGCCCACTCTGGTCACAACGTCCACTTTCAAATTTGGACACAATGTCCACCTTGGACACAACGCCCACCGCCATAACGCCCACTCTAGTCACAACGTCCACTTTCGCATTTGGTCACAACGTCCACCTTGGACACAACGTCCACCGCCATAACGCCCACTCTGGTCACAACGTCCACCGCCATAACGCCCACTCTGGTCACAACGTCCACCTTCGCATTTGGTCACAACGTCCACCGCCATAACTCCCACTCTGGTCACAACGTCCACCTTCGCATTTGGTCATAACGTCCACCTTGGACACAACGCCCACTTTTGTTTAACTTGTTATTTAATCAACCTTTAACTGCCTTCTTTAATGCTTTTTGTCTAATGTTGTTTAAAATTTGAAAATGTTGGTTTTAGGCTATTTTATGTATTTTTTTAATCAATATATACTTTCAACTATTTCCTCCGCATTCTTAACGATTTTCTCTATATTTTATGATGGTTTTTCTATAGCGTATGCATTTCTCGCTCGTTTCTCATATAAATCGGTAGGTATACGATGGATTAGGGCCCTATTATAACACTAAATATACCTAAACATTCATTGGTTTGCGATCCACCTCATTCGAAAAAAAACCTTTCCTTATTGTTTATTGTACCAGTAGGTAAGTATTTACAAGTCCCTAAAAACTAAAAATAAAAGAGAAGGTTATCTCGAGTAACATGTTCAATATACGTATCCAGTTATCCTTGTCAAATGTTTTAATGGTTTTATTTGTTTGTATGTTACCTTTAATGCTTCCTCCTTCCCTAACCAAAACAGTTGATAGTGTGGCATAATGCTCTGTATTATATACGTTTCTAGTATGATCTCATTCTGTAATATAAAAATTGTAAACAAAATACATGACCGCTAAAAAAGTTATTTAATATTGATTTTTCTTTAATCTATTGTATATATTTATTTGTGTATAGTATTTTACTAAGAAAACTACAATTTATAAATTTACTAAATACAGTAACAGGGATTGGAGTTACAACCAACAGCAGAGTGATTAAAAAATAGCTACATGTGTGCCGCTATATTCTTTATTGTTCTCAAACTAGCCAAATATAGTTCAAGAGCATTAAGTACACATACAGGGTGTAGAAATGCTTTACGCACCATTCATATGAAAATATTTGCTTCCCTAATTATTTTAGAACAAACCTGTATGGAAGTTTTTTGTAGAGAAAAAAATTCTGTATCCATTTGTGCCAGCATTTGTCATTTTACATTTCGGAAAACCGAAAATTTAAAGAAATAAAATTGCCATGTTTAGACAAATCAGTGGTGCCTTGAAATTATTGAAGCATCTCAAAGCATCAACAAATTAGTTTGCTGTTTATTTGTTTGCATCTATCAAATGTAGCTGCAACCATAGCACTTATTGCACCTGATCTGCTTCCAGCATACCACCACTTCACAATTTGCACTGATTTTTGAAAAAAATATAATTCTAGTTTATTTCATTATTAGGTTTTCTGACGTAAAATGAGAAAAATGATGGTATAAATGGATGCAGAATTGTTTGCTCTACAAAAAACCTATTTACAAGTTTGCTCTAAAATAATTAGGGAAGCAAATATTGTCATATGAAAAAATTACCATTGAAATCCCTATGGTGCGTAAAGCATTTCTACACCCTGTATAATACATAAATTAATATTTTATTTATCCCGCCCTAAAACAAATATTCTACTAAATTCACTAATATGCCGAATGCTAGCTACTGTATATAAATATGATTGTGATACCTAAACAAATTTGACATCACTGTCGTATGTAGTTTGAGCCTTACACCCGTATGCATAGTCGTTCACCAGCCGCTCGCCGGCGACTCGCCGGAGTTTCGTTATGATTAGTATGTTGGCGGCACTGTACGTCTATGTCAAATTCGAGGTTAGCAGGTTAGATTTTGTGTCAGTTTCTGTCAAAACATAAAATATGTAGGCTGATCTCTTTAAAAAATCAAAGTTAATGACATTTCCGGTAAAACCAGAAGTTGGATATTTTGACTATAGCCTTCTGTCAATCCGAAATTTATTATGTTTAATATTCTTGCAACAAGTTTAATGCAAATCCGTTCATAAGTAAAGGAGATAGACACATAGCTCTTATCTCATTGCCACCCGGTATACCTCGCACATCAGACATAAACAACAGTGTTATATCTATGAAAACAATGTAGCCTTACCTATTTGTAATTAAACAATGTTGCCAGTTCTGCTAGTTTTGAAATTAATAAAACCTCGCTATATATTCGAAAATATAAGACAAGGAATTTTTGTGTAACTTTTTTCCTACTCAGAATTAGGGATGTTCGATACACCGAAAAGTACCGGTACCATCGTATCGTATCGTATCGACTTAAAAGTACCGGTTCGGGGCAGTATCGTATACAAAAGTACCGGTACACGAAATACCGGTACACAATCGATCCGGGATATTTTCTAAATTTATTTATGCCACACTTAGAGTCCTAGTATAGCAAATAGAAGTTTAGCAATAATAGTGGCGTAAGAATCAAGAAATCAACAATAAATAATTGCAAAATCAGTATTAGAAATACATTTATTAAATAGTATACATATAAACGCTCAAAAACTTTAAAACTAACATGAATATAATAACTGAAACATTAAAAGTATACAGGGAGAGTTGTTTTGAAAGTTTAGCATGAGGATCTCGGAAAGTATTGGAGATAGAGAGACGGTTAACTGGGGAAAGAATTGCAGTTTTACGAGCTCAATTTAATGAGCGTTTCGTTTTTTGGAAAAAATGCAAGGCTAACTAGATATTTCGCAAAAATGATTTTTTATAATTTCGTTCGGTGTCTATAGCTCTGTTATTATTGACCTTAGAAAAAATGTGCAAATAAAAAAGTTGTAGATAATTATGTGCTTAATAACAGTCTAACCAAATTTTTTATTTAAGCTATAATTTTTGAGTTATGACACAAATTTGTGTTTTTTCTAATGGAAACTATAGTCGGCCATGACTTTATAAAAAAGACAATTTTTCAACGATTCGAACAATATACCACTTGATATAGTTATTTTTATAAATAAATAAATTATGGTCATTTTTCTCTTTTCGTTTTCGAACTGTTCTTAAATTTGTAATTCCGTCTGAACTTTTAATTTCGCACTGACACAGTCTGCATTTTCCTCCAGAATCTATGTTAATATATACTTTCCAAACGTTACTGGTTGAAGGTGGCATATTTGTTTAAAAAAGCACAATATAAACCACAATTTCACTGAATAATAAAAGAAAACTGATAATAAAAACAGAACTGTTAATTAATTTATCTTCATCCGTGTTGTTATAGCGTCTTAACCAAATTAATTTTAGTATCGTTAAGAGCTTCATTACCGCACTGAGTGCGGTAATCAATATTACCGCACTCAGTGCGGTAATGGATAGATATTACCGCACTCAGTGCGGTAATGAATATTACCGCACTCTTTTTATACAGTGAACCAGAGTTTATTGATGAAGATAAAATATTGAACAATACACGTTTGCTTATGGCACACAACGAAACTCGTTTGATTGCCGCAAAACTCGGCTCACCGCCTCGTTTTGGCAATCAAACTCGTTTCGTTAAGATGCTCATAATCAAACTTGTATCGTTAATATCTATTATCTTCATCAGTGTTGTTATAGACTCTTAACCAAATTAATTTTAGTATCGTTAAGAGCTTCATTACCGCACTAAGTGCGGTAATGAATATTACCGCACTCAGTGCGGTAATGGATAGATATTACCGCACTCAGTGCGGTAATGAATATTACCGCACTCTTTTTGTATAAAGAAATACTTTGAATCAGAATTTATTGATGAAGATAAAATATTGAACAATACACGTTTTGCTTATGGCAGTTAACGAGACTCGTTTGATTGCCGCAAAACTCGGCTCACCGCCTCGTTTTTGGCAATCAAACTCGTGTCGTTAAGATGCTCATAATCAAACTTGTATCGTTAATATCTATTACCGAACACCCACAGCGACCGCGATGGAGTGACGAGTGACACAATTGTGGTAATTGCCTTATAGGCACCGAATTTCGCTGCGATATCCTAGTGCGAAGTTGCTGTTGCTGTTATATACAGTTAAGCTGAATAATGAAGTTCTCTTTGGATATTTAATCATCACCATAAAAATTTGTTGCGATACATGAGAGCTTCAGTTCACCAGAATTAGTCATTATTTTTACAATTTTGCTGTACTAGCCGAAATTCGAAGCGTAATACGTACACATATTAAACAGAAACATTTCGGGTCAGCAAAATCATTTTGTTTTGACTTTTGTTCTTGCGTTTGTAGAAGCTGAAAATTACTTATTGAAAGTTATCTACGTTCGACCATTTAAGACTTCAAGAACTGTTAGTTCCATAAAAGTAATATTTGCACATGGCTTAGGTTTTTTACCCTTGAAGAAAAAGGGCATATTTTGGACCTTTTCCCATTGGTTTTGTCAAAATGTCTAGTTTTAATACTTTTTATATTAAAAATAAAAAATTTCAGTATATAGTCAAAAGATGAATTATTTCTACACAGGCGGCAAAAATCCAGGATCGGTCCTGCCGATCCGATACTGACCAAAAATAAATCGTATTGGATTGGATCGCTGACTGAAATACCGGTACAAAATATCGATTATCGGAAGACAATGTACCGGTACTTCAAAATATCGTATCGTACCGCACATCCCTACTCAGAATGCGCCTATTAATAACGTAACATGGAGTTAATACGTAATGCGTGGTCCATTAAGTGTGCAACAAATAGGACATTTTTTTATTAGTTGTACAATCAAAATTTAAATACGGTTACAAGTTAGTGCATGTTCGATAACCATATCAGATGTATTTAGAATGGCTCCAAATCAAACAGCATACGGGCAGGACAAAAATATGAAATTCATTCAAGAATAAAGTTACCTTATTTCAAAATAAATTGCAAAACTTTATTGAGAAAAGTTGTTTAGAATCAAAAGCTATGCTCAAATACAAAGTCACGGCATCCTATTCGGATTTTGATTCTTTTTTGTAAAATTTTGTATTATCCCCGTATGATACATATTTTTTATTATTCTGATTTTATTGAGAGTGTTTTCATATGTAAATTATTATTAGTAAAGCATTTGCTTTGTTAAAAAGAATATTTGCGAAATTCTAAAGTTCTGTTAAATATCGTTGCAACGTGCAACATGCACTAACTTTTGGTGGTATTTAAATTTCGATTGTGTGGCTAATAAAAAATGTCCCATATGTTGCACACTTAATGGACCACACTGTATAGATTGGTCAAGGTCATTATTAGACCCAATGTAACATTAAATAACTAAAATCATATAAGCATTGGTATTCTAAAGTCTGTGGTAAAAGATTGAAACAAATGGGCCACTTGTAATTAATGGAACACACGAACGTTATTTAGTTGGAATATTACACTCAACTGTCACATAACTGATATCATCCAAGAAGAACCATGCATTTTTTTAAATTGACCAATACTGAACTGATTACCTGATAAACACTTTAGGGATGCTTGTCACGCGTGGATGGTATCATTATTGGAAGTAGAATGTCAAAAAACAAGCAACTTGAGTCTTTTTGCGTTATTAGGTCAATTCTAAATCATAATTCGTATACTGTTTTTATATAATAATCTTCAAAATATAAACGCGGGCGACATACTTACAGGTCACAGAAACTAGATTGACTCTCAAGGTAGGTCATGAAAGGCGCTGTGATCATATTATGACGAATTGGCAATATGTGGAAAGTTGTAAGACATACAAAGTTTGGTTACGTTTTAAATGACAAGTAATCAGTAACGGTGGGTAGAGGGATTTCGTTTGCGCAGTGACTAACGTCATGTGACAGATTCTTCGTGTTTTAAAGTGTGAACATTGCTGTTGCTGGGATAGAAGGTATAGCAGAAGCTGGTTGTTCAACTTAATACCATTATTGCCGCAATCCTTTTAATATTCAAGGACTGATAATACACCATACCGCAATGTTGCTTACGCCTCTGATTTATAGTGTTAATTAGTTTAAATAAGGTTAACAATTTAATGTCAATATGATAGATGTAAAAATGTTACCCATACGAAACTTGGAAATTACTAGATTCTAACATTAGTTCCGATTTTCACCGCGTCTCAATCTAGATTCGGTAACCTGTACAAATAATTTTGCTCATCAAAGTTTTCGTGCTGGTCTCGCCCTTGTTATATTACTAATGATAACACGTACAGTCGCGTTAAAATAAATCTGGGACACTGTTTGTTTCATATGCAGGTTGAGTTAAGAATTGAAGAATATCTCCATGGATTTCCTGCTATCAGAAAGAGTTACAGATTTCAGTACCTGTTAGAGTTTAATGTAACTCTTTCTGATAGCAGAAGATCCATGGAGATATTCTTCAATTCTTAACTGAACCTACATATGAAAAAACATTGACCCAGATTTATTTGAACACGACTATTCAGGGTGAGTCATTTTAATCTTTGGACGCGTTTATCCAGTGAGGGAAGCAAGATGGTGAAAAATACCCCGGGACAAAATTGTTCGGGGTGAAGAGGGACAAATTTTGGCGTTGACGTCAACCTTCTCTTTTATTTTTAGTTTTTAGGGACTTGTAAATACAATAAGGAAAGGTTTTTTTCGAATCAGGTGTATCGCAAACCAATGAATGTTTAGGTATATTTAGTGTTATAATAGGGCCCTTATTTTTCGTATACCTACCGATTTATATGAGAAACGAGCGGGAAATGCATACGCTAGAGAAAAGCTATTATAAAATAGAGAGAATGCGGAGGAAATAGTTAAAACTATACATTGGTTAAAAAAATACATAAAATAGCCTAAAACCAACATTTTCAAATTTTAAACATTAGACAAAAAGCATTAAAGAAAGCAGTTAAAGGTTGATTAAATAACAAGTTAAACAAAAGTGGGCGTTGTGTCCAAGGTGGACGTTATGACCAAATGCGAAGGTGGACGTTGTGACCAGAGTGGGCGTTATGGCGGTGGACGTTGTGTCCAAGGTGGACGCTGTGACCAAATGCGAAGGTGGACGTTGTGACCAGAGTGGGCGTTATGGCGGTGGACGTTGTGTCCAAGGTGGACGTTGTGACCAGAGTGGGCGTTATGGCAGTGGACGTTGTGTCCAAGGTGGACGTTGTGACCAAATGCGAAAGTGGACGTTGTGACCAGAGTGGGCGTTATGGCGGTGGGCGTTGTGTCCTAGGTGGACGTTGTGACCAGAGTGGGCGCTATGGCGGTGGACGTTGTGACCAGGGTGGACGTTACGACCAACGCCGTAAAATGTTATTCTCAACAGGTGCCGGTGGACGTTGTGACCAGAGTGGGCGTTGTGGCGGTGGACGTTGTGTCCAAGGTGGACGTTATGACCAAATGCGACGGTGGACGTTGTGACCAGAGTGGGCGTTGTGGCGGTGGACGTTGTGACCAGGGTGGACGTTATGACCAAAAATAGCGGTGGACGTTGCGTCCAACATGGTTGCCATACTAGGTGGTGGACGTTGTGACCAGTGGGCGTTGTGTGCAGGCCCCCTTGGTCTAGCTGTAGGCCTACCAGTTTGAGGAGGGCGGCGAAGTTTAACAACAATTTCTGAGATATTAATGTCGCTTATATCTTCTACTGATGGAAAAAAGAATGTCTGACTGAATCATCTTCTCATAAACTTTATGGTATACGTATTGTAATTTATTTGTTCGATGCAACCTGCATAGTAAATCAGTATTCCAGACTTTGTATGGAATTTAATGAGAACTAGTCGCCAACTTCAATCTCTTCTTCGGAAGCAGTTTCAAGTCATTACTGCTGTTGGATTTAACATCATCTAATGATATATCAGAATCGCTTGAGTCTTCATCTTTTTTAATTTTCTGCTTTTCTATCTCTTTGTCGAATAGAATATTCCTCTTGATAGTTAATTTCTTTTCAACTATTATGGTCAGACCTGGGTGTGCTAACATCCAATCGTTAGATGCTATGGCAAGATAAGCTTTAAATGGTGCATAAACTCCCACGTCTAAAAACTGAAGCCTGTGAGTGGTGTGAAGTGGAAATGAGAGCAAAACAATCTCATTGGATTTACAGTACCTTATTGCTTCTACCGAGATATGGGATTCATGATTATTTATCAGCAGCAAAATTTAGTTTTCTGCAGAACAGTGATTTTTTTCAAAACTTCTGGAGATAATTCTGCGGTCATCCAACCAGACTTATTCTCTAGTGTAGTAGATCCTATAGGCGACCCTTTTGATAAATATTCAGAGAGATTACGAATTCTGGGAAAGACGAATATGGGAGGAACTGTTCCGCCAACACCGTTAATGATGGCTACATACATGACTAAGGAGCCCCTTTCGGCTGAAGCAATTTGGCCCACTTGCTTCTTCCCTTTTGTAGTGACAACTTTCACGGGCCTTGCAACAGTCATGATTCCACGGCACGAAATGTGTACTTTCAAAAGCATATTTTATAAAAAATCCATCCACCACAAGTCTATTAAATGCCATTGAACGGCTCAAACTGGTACTATCTTGAAACAATAAAGAAGCCAACCTGCGATCGATTACTAATAATAATCTATGGTAGTTTAATCGCAGATCAACCCCCTTATCATTTATACACTACAGTAGCTCTGAAATGTTCTTACTCACCGCAATGACCTAGCTAGCTTCAAATTCGATGGCCTTGGGTCGCAGATTTTTATTATCAGCTGAACTGCTGCTAGCTCTTTTAATAATAGTAAAAAACACAGGGCGCCAGAAATCACAGATTTCGAGAAATAAATAAAATTACAGCAACAATTAGGTTTATTTAATTAATAATTAATAGTTGCTCGCAACATCGTAATTAGGTCTGTAAATTGTTTATCACAAGGTTTAAATACAGTATATAATACAATATATTACTAATGCTGAAAATGCAGCACGCACAAAAAATATGCGAACCTCTTTTGGGCTCTTGGATTGAATCTGATCACAACTCAATGAAGGAGTAAGCTTACCACTGTCATATGTTTTAACCGTTATCTCGGTAATGATAGTAAAATGGCGTGAGGGCACTTTTTACAAAATTCTTAATACGTATTCATTTAGCAAAACTCTAAATTTGTGAGTTGTAAATTTGGGAACAATTAATACATTACTTATGTTTTAAATTTGTAACGCAGAGATTTATGAATAATTAATACATTACGTTTTAAATTTGTATAGCGTAGTTTAAATTTGCAAATTGTAAATCTGAAGCGTCGTTACAATCGATTCAGCCAACAATTCATAGGCGGACGTAGTTATCAACAAAAGTTGAAACAAGACTAACCTGGGTGGTGATAAAAAACGTTGCCGGCAGGCACTGAATTGGTCCAGGGTTAGCTTAGCGTAAGCCGACAGCAACCTCGAACTCGTGGCCGAATTTGATAATGGAATAGACGCTCCTTTGTACCACTTGGCAAGCTCAAGATGACATTCCAGAAAGGAGTTGCGGGTCCAAGTTATTGATTAGGGTGTTAATTAGGAAACCCAAATAAAGAGTCGTCTAAAAACGGCATCTAATAATGGCGTTTAAAAGTGACGTTGAAGAATATCGTCAAAGAGCTAATAAAAAACGGGAAATTACTAAAATGAATATCAAACAAGTAGTGTAGACATACCTGATTTTAGTAATCAGCTCACAAACGAAGTTAATTAAAAATTGGTGCGGTAGCACGCGGGAAAGCCTTCGTAGAAGCAAGTTACTTCAACCGAATGCAAAAATCAAACGCCCGCAGAACAACGGAATAGCTGCTCGCTGGCGCAAAGCGATAACAAGTGAATTTCGGAAAAACCAAATCCAGCACTTTTGCGCGGACAAGATTTGATATCGTTTGAAATACAGCGAATAATAATTCAAGTGGGAATATACAGGCTGACCCGGAAATGAATAAACGACGAAACAAATAGCCGGAGCTAAAGATTTGTTTCACTCTGGTTTTTGCAATGACAGATCTTGATTCCTCTTCATGAAGCCAAAGAGCCACTTCAGCCCTGCAAATGAAAAAACAAACTATTTTTGTTCGACAAAAAGATTAATTATAAAATACAAACCTGCTATCTTATTTCTTTCCGAATTTGCAGGAATGTTGCAATTGGGAATTGATCTTGCAAATTCATATGCCACGGTTCTAATCTGCCTGTATGATAATCCATAGTGTAGGTTTGATAATTTTTTTATGTAGTCGCTTAGTTCAACTTCTTGGTCTTCTCTAAAGACTTCCTTGGCAATATATTTGCTATTGTATTTGTGGGCCTCTTCTTCACTTCTGTTTCCCAAATCATCCCTGAGAATTTCTTCTAGCGACTTCTTCCCTAACAGTGTTTTCATTGGAGACTGCAGCGTAGTCCTTTTGATGTCATACTGCCTTGATGGTTCTTTTGCTTTTAATCTCTTCGCCACATTCTTTTATAATTAATTTTATCGATCTTTCGTCAATATTGACTTTGTCGATTTTTCTAGTGAATGTGTGTGGCATCTGCAAATATAAATTAGTACTAAATTTCATTTTTCAAAAAAATATTTGGTTAATCCATGGAAGACATTCAATTTAATTAATTGAAAATCAGTTTTCAGCTAAATTATATACTTCTATATACCTAGAAACCTAAAGCTGTGATAAAATAGAGACTAGACTGCCCCACTATTGCTGGCTGGATGTACCCCATGTCTATAATTATTACTATCTTAGATATCTATACAAAACCTGCTTTATTTGAGGTTAGACTGTACCGGTATTTGTTTTTAATAGCATTATTGTAACTTATGTCAAAATTGAAATGCATTTATTCCCACTCCAAATATATATTTTATGTGTAAATTTGTTAAAAAATTACCTTGTTTGGATCGTGAACATTAAATTCATTAGCAACACGAAAATACACAGTTTGCACCATCGATACGTTACCAAAACAACATGGCCGTTTGCCTAAAGACATTTCATGACGATTTTGGCGGAAGATTAAAAAAATACTCACTTTCTGATCAAAAGACGAATATACCCCAGTGCCGAATGTACCCCACTTTCCCCTACTATAATACTTAATATACTAAACTGATGGTTACACATGTATTCACGCATATATTGCAAGCAACATTTAATTGTTGCTGTTTTAAGTAATAGCCAGTTTATATGCTCCATAAAATATTACAATATAAAATTTCTAAAATTTTAATCCATTTTATAATATTAACAACTTTTCTAACTTTATTGTCCAGTGTGTGTGCATGTAATATTTTTTAAATTGTATATTAACAGACTTTCTACTTTATGTATACTAAAACTGTTGTTTTTTTTCTAGAAACAGGAAGAAAGTATATTAAAGAAAAATAAATAGAAACAAATCAGGGGTGTCCTCAGAAAGCAAGCACGAAACATTTCTATAATAATCTTCTATTCCACACCATTAAGAAGAATTAAAATGAAATCTAGAAATCAGAAATCCTGTCAAACATGAATGAAGTAAAACACTACGATCATGTCATCGATGGATCTGCTTTATAAGCATCTCAACCTTTTGACGAGGCTAATTAGCTTTGTAACACTTCTATTGAGAAATCTGTTGTCTAGAGCTCCATATCGGTACTGATAGTTGAGATATGAAAGTTCTTAAAAAATGTCAGCAATTTTTGCAGTGACAAGTTTTAATTTCGTAAAGTCTAACAACGTTGCAATTGTGAGTTGCAGTTTCAAATTTATTCCTTCATGGGGCATTGTAAAATTGTTGCGTCTTTATCAATGGATCTTTAACGTTCAAAGTAAATTCAAAACATTTTTTTGTAATATACTGATATTACAAAAAGTGGAAGTCCATGAAGTCCAGAAAGCTTTTAAGTGCTTAAAGATTGTAGATTGGCTTTCCAAGCCTATATTTGCACTGTAGCATAGTATGTTCACAGCATACGTAAAATTTTAGGTATTGCTACATTTGTTTCCGTTTATGCTGTACGGAATGGATATTCATTTTCTTTTGCCTTCATTGTGAATGCATCTGATAATTTGTTTTATACCATTTCTTCATTCAGAAAACTTTCAGATGTTATTTTGGAATTGGGATATCCTATTAGCATGGCTATAGCCAATTTTTATAGGCTGTAAAGCCTTAAAATTTACACCTGCAAGCCTCTATTCTTGCAGTGATTGTGTATTTCTAAGTTCTTCATTTATTATCTCATTTGTCGTTGGCAGCTAAAGTTGATTCTCTTTCAGTGGGAAGCACGATACTGGTTGGTGAAACTAGATTGATCGTTTATCTAGTACTAAAAAAGAAGCTCTCAAAATTAGATAATCCATATAAGTGTAAGGTGGGTATTTACATAAGCATTGGTATACATGAAATAATTAATAAGAAATCTTACTGCAATTATAATAATATTAAGGCGAAAAAGCAAAAAAATTTTAATTACCATTTATACAAAAGAAAGGGTTGGTATAAATTCTGATACAATTGCGATAAAATATTTGATAGCCAGTCTCTGTGCTGCTTGCCATAAAATATTTGATAGCCAGTCTCTGTACTGCTTGCCATATACAGAGTGATACATGGGAAAGTACGAGCCTACCAGTCCAAAAATAGGCAACCCAAATCCTGTCAAACATGAATGAAGTAAACCACTACGATCACGTCATCGATGTATCTGCTTTATAAGCATCTCAACCAAAGTTAATTAGCTTTGTAACACCTCTATTGAGAAACCTGTTGACTAGAGCTTCATATCGGTATTAAAAGTTGAGATATGGGAGTTCTTAAAAAATGTCAGCAAATTCTTACAATGACAAGTTTTAATTTCGTAAAGTCTAACAACGTTGCATTACACGTTGCAATTGTGAGTTGGAATTTCAAAACCATTCCTGCGAGGGGTTTTGTGATTTTTCTTTCAGAGTTATTGCACTCTGCATTCCCATTGTAAAATTGTTGCGTCTTTATCAATGGATCGTTAACGTTCAAAGTAAATCCGGAACAATTTATTTTAATATCCAGATATTAAAAAAGTGAAGTCCATGAAGTCCAGAAAGCTTTCAAGTGCTTAAAGGTTGTAGATTGTCTTTGCAACCCTGTTTTTGCACTGCAGTCACAACGTACGTAAAATGTTAGCGTATTGCTGCATTTGTTTCCGTTTATTCTGTACAGAATGGATGTTCGTTTTCTTTTGCTTTCATTGTGAATGCATCGGATAATTTGTTTTACAGCATTTCTTCATCCGGGAAACTTTTAGATGTTATTTTCGAATTGGGTTATCGTATTAGCATGGCAATAGCCAATTTTTATAGGCCATAAAGCCTTAAAATTTACACCTGCACGCCTCTATTCTTGCAGTGATTGTGTATTTCTAAGTTTTTCATTTATTATCCCATTTGTCGTTGGCAGCTAAAGTTGATTTTCTTTCAGTGGAAAGCACGATACTGGTTGGTGAAACTAGATTGATTGTTTATCTAGTACTGAAAAAGAAGCTCTCAAAATTAGATAATTCATATAAGTGTAAGGTGGGTATTTACATAAGCATTGGTATACATGAAATAATTAATAAGAAATCGTACTGCAATTATAATAATATTAAGGCGAAAAAGCAAAAAAATGTTAATTACCATTTATACAAAACAAAAGGTTGGTATAAATTCTGATACAATTGCGATAAAATATTTGATAGCCAGTCTCTGTGCTGCTTGCCATAAAATATTTGATAGCCAGTCTCTGTGCTGCTTGCCATATACAGAGCGATTTAGGCGAAAGTACAAGCCTGCCAGTTCAAAAATAGGCAAAGCCAAAATGTATATCGCAGATGTACGAGGATGGTCTGAAAAATCCGTGGAATGAAGATAAAAGAAGGACTGGGCGGTTTGAAAAGACGTTTATTTTTCTACATAATCCCTTCTACCTCGATACATATGGACAAGCGATGATCCAAAGCCTGTATGCTTTGAGAAAATTCATAACTGTCAAGTTCTGCAAAATAGGTATCTACAGCAACTTTTACATCGTCGTCTGTTGCAAATTTCTTGCCTGCTAGGTATTTTTTCAGGCGCGGAAACAGGTGGTAGTCCGACGGTGCTAAGTCGCGCGAATAAGGTGGGTGTGGCAGCAAATCTAAGCCTAGTTCGTTTATTTTTGCCATAGCAATAACACTGATGTGGGGCCTTGCATTGTCCTGGTGGAAAATCATTTTCTTCTTGGCTAAACTGGGAAGTCTTTCATTAATGTTTCTCTTTAATTGGGCCAAAAGACTCGCGTAGTATTCGCCTGTGATGGTTTGGCCTTTTGGAAGGTAATCAAACAGAAGAATACCTTTAGAATCCCAAAAAATGGAAGCCATTACTTTCCCTGCAGATGGAACAGCCTTTGCCTTCTTTGGGGGCGGACAACCCCGGTGCCGCCACTGTTTAGATTGTTGTTTTGTTTCCGGCGTATAATGATGGACCCAAGTTTCATCTGTGGTAACAAATCGGCGCATAAAATCCACTTTGTTGTTTCGAAAACGATCCAAACATTCACGAGAAATTGGCATTTGCACCAATTTTTGAACACTGAGCAGTCGCGGACATCTTCTTCATGCCCAACTCTTCAATCAAAATGTACATTACGTGTTCTTTGGAGATATTTACAGCCTCCGCTATCTCAGACGTTTTCAACCGACGGTCTTGTAACACCAAAGTATGCACTTTTTTGATAATTTCTGGTGTAGTGGCAGATTTTGTTCGCCCACTACGGGTGCATCTTTAACATCTGTACGACCACATTTAAACTCACGAACCCATTTATCAACAGTGGAAAATGAAGGAGCCGAGTCCTTCAAAGCATCCTTCATTTCATTATGAATATTGGTTGCTGATAAGCCTTTTAAAAAGAAGTACTTAATGACAGCACGAATTTCAACAGCATCCATCTCGTACAAAACTCGGACACGCTCTTAATTGAATCTCTGTCACACTGAAACTAATGACGCAGCGATCTGAAATTTGACAGTTGACGGTCTGAAGGAGTGAACTTTCCAATGCATCAGAAAAATTGACCGAAATAGCGCTATCTATCCGTCATTCCACAGACTTTTCAGCTTATCCTCGTACTTCGATATCTAAATTTTTATTTACGGTTTTATAAACCCTAAGGGAAAGCTCCCAAAAGCGGACATTTATAGTTCTCACTTTTATGTTAAATTAAGGGAAGAAGCTTTAACCCAGATAGGCCTGAAATATATATTTATGCATTAAGGGAGATATGAATATGTTTTTTCCCTGAGGTTGACATGCGTTACAGACCGAGAGCCTCTGGCCCGAGGTCTGTATGTCAACCGAAGGTAAAGAACATGAATATCTCCCGTCGTGCATACAATATTTTATCTACTAGCATATTCGTAAAAATAGTATGAAATTTCAAAATGTCATAATGACATTTAAAATTAGAATATGTAAGTAACATCAAGGATTGCCTCATTGTAAGGTTGCTAAGACGTTAATTGTAGTTGCATTGTTACCATGAGTTTGAGTGAGAAATAATTTGACAAGTCTTTTGGGAGTTTGGAGTAGCTTTTCATATTTTGTTTCTATGACGAAAATGTACAATATCATGTTGCTAGTAGATAAAATATTTTTGTTCTCAAATTGCAATAAATGAGCTCTTGTATGTTCATTAATATTTTATCAATCTTTATTTTTGTTCTACTAAAAAATTATTGTCCCAAGGACAGTAGGCATTAGTGATGGGAAGTTTCGATACTTTTGCGGACTCGTTCATTACAATTCCATTTCGCTAGTAAAACGATTCCGTCGGATTCGTCTCCGGAACGAATTTGAAATGCAGCGGAAAACAGATGAAGAGGGTTACAGCTGCTATTGTAAGGGCGAAAATTTTCACCTATTAGCGTGCGCTTGTTCTTTATTTTTATATAATTCCTTGATTTTAAAAGTTACTGGGTCTTTTTCCACTACGATTCAAAACGGTTCTAATCTAGGTTTCATAAACTTTTTTATAACCCTATTTTTGATGTACGATCGTATAAATAAACCTAATCTCCTATCTGTAATTTAACTTCGTTCGTTTTTTATTGAACTTCTCGTTGTTTCGTTGCTTTATTTAAATTTTCTTTAACTAAATTAAAGGTTACATTTAATTTTGCCATTAGTTCTGACACGTAATTTTCGTCCGCATTGTATATAACTGACTGTGGTTGTAAAATATCATCCATCGGAAATTCCGGGTCTTGGTCATGTGTAAAAAGTATGACAAAAAACCTGTGGATTGTGAATGATTTATTCCTAAAAATGTTAAGTCTTTCATTACTTGTGATAAAAAGTGTGTGCCTTCATCGGAAATGAATTTTTGCATTGTGCCATGACGAGCTGTTACTTTAGTGAATAGGGCTTTTCATACTGTGACTGTGGTAGCTTTTTGATCCCGAATCGAAATAATTTCAATATATTTGGTAAAGTGATCGATAAAAGTTAGTAGGTATTTGTTTCCATTAAATGAACTTACAAAAGGACCTATAATGTTCATAGAACAACGTCCAAATGGTTTTAAAATTTCGCAAAAAATTTGGATAGGTGCTGGTTTTAAATGTGATGTTTTTCTTTGATTACAACTGTGACACTTGCTCACGTAATCAGTAATTTGCTGATTCATATGAGGCCAAAAACATCTGGTTTTTTGTTGATCTTGGCTATTGCACTACACCAATGATTGCCAGGTAATACCTGCTTCACCTCCATTGTGAATTCTAACAAAAAAAAACACACGAGGACGTAATAGCTAGATGTGGGCCCGGGTGCAATCCCGAATCTGCAATAAATGTAGGTCGTGAAAATCGTGAATAACCGTTTTTACAAATGATTTTGAAATTTTGAATTACTAAGTAATCCGTATTTCCTATGTTTGTGTATAATAGCAGAGGAAGAATTCATAAGAATCGTGCACTTTGAGCCAAGTCTTTGAAATTTGGTACAGTCTTAGGTATGGTCTTAAGGTTTTAGGAGACCATCGCAAGCTAGAGTCCCTGTATATAGAAGAGTTGACACATGTAGGGTGACTTGTTTTGGATCCACAAACCATGGAGTACCTGATCTTTGCCGATTTTAAACTTTATGTATACTTCTTTCAACTAAAACAAATGATACATATCTTTGCTACATCACATGGTCCTTGATTTGTGGATCCAATGGCTGAACTCTTAGTACATATAGGAACTCTATCGCAAGCTACAGTGACTTTATACAAGACAGTGTGGCCATACGATTGTTGGCCGCCATTTTCAGGCAAATTTGAGCCTAGAAATATACAGTGCCTTTAGAAATAATCGAACGTTTTTGAGTGGTTATTATTTTGGGGCTAGTTATTTTAACTAGTTGAAGTTAGCTACACGTGCAGTGTTATGTTTGGACATTGACATTTTACACGAAGTTTACAACCTGTTTCACTTATGGTAGTTTACAATACATCTAAATGCCGTCTTCCTGTTTCCTGTTTCCAAACCTCCCTCTCCTGTGCTTGGTCTTCTTCCAGGTTCCTCTTCTCCGTGGCTCTCCGAATACCCCCATTCCACGATTTGCGTGGTCTACCTCTTTTTTCTTACCCGGGGGCGACCATTTAGAGATCTTCATAGGCCACGTCGGCGTCGTCTCCTCCATTTTCATCAGATGACCAAACCATTTTAACGCTTTCCGTTCAATTCTGTCCACAACTGGTTCTGGTGCCTCCATGCTGCGTCTTATTTCCTCGTTCGTCCGCTATCTCGTCTCGATACCTTTGCGCTGTTACAGTCCATACTTCACTGCCATAGCATAGCACCGTCTATACCATTACTTCACCTATTGTCCCATCAAATTGATTTCAATCATCCCACTATCTTCTTACTTTGTACTATTCCAGTTCGGATCTCTTCTGTTTCCAAACCTTTTTCATCGATTGTATTGTAGCACCGAGGTATTTAAACCTTTCTACTTGTCTTACTGCGACATCTTCATTTATTAAGACTTCATATTGTGCTTCCGAGTTGATTATTAAATACTCCGTTTTCTCTAAACTTACGCTAAAGCCCCATTCATCGTAGCACCGATGTAACCTCTTTATCATAGGTACATTCCAAGTCGAACGCATCTTGTGCTATTACAACAATAGCACAATTCCAAATTGTCACATTTAAATACTGTGCAGAATATTAGTTTTTCAGGGCAACAGATGATAAAATTCCACCCGCTTGCGACGCTAATGAATTATTATATTTACAATTGTCAGATTCGAAAGGTTTTATTTTCTTTTATAACCAAATTAACACGTTCTACCAACCTCTTTGAGAACAACTTAGAAGTAACTAAATATTTTGCCTGTTAATGGCGGATATTCGCGTCGACCAATAGCGGCGAAGACATCCCTATGGCCACACTGTCTTGTATATAGTCACTGTATCGCAAGCTAAGGTTACTAAATCATAAAGGTACCGCCAACTGTGCAAACATATATCTTTTGTCCCTTTTTATTTGGGGTTCCTGTCATTAGTGTCTCACTCTCACCCTCACTTTCTTACAATGTTCTGTTCTTTTTAATTTGGGGGAACAAAATCTTGGAATTGAATGGCGGTACCTTTATGTATTTAGTGACGTCATCGCAAGCCAGAGTCAGTAGATATAGGAGAGTACCGCCATTCTTTGATCCGTGAAAATGCCTCCATCGCCGCTATTTTTCTTCCCATCAGCAATAACTGATTGAGTTATGTTTAAAATTTTACTTGAAATTGGCAAGACTGTAAGTCTATGTCAAACTGGAGGTTAGCAGGTTATGTTTTGCGTCAGTCTGTGTCAAATAACAAATAAAACCTAACCTGCTAACCTCGAATTTAACATAGACTTACAGTCTTTCCAATTTTAAGTAAAATTTCGGATTGCCAATAAATGTCACATTGGCGGAATTGTGTTACTAACCTCAAAGTGACGCATATGACAGAGGATCAAACATGGCGGACAAAGTTATTACGTATTTTGATATGACAGATTAGACAATACAATGCAAGGTAAAGAAATATTTAGTTTATTAATTCAATGTAATTTATTAATTACAAAATATAAAGAAACTTGAATGGTTGACACAAATATGATAGAATGCGACGTAAATTACAGCGTTGCAACATGATATGATACTTGTTACTTCATGTATTATGTGAGTTGTTTGTGCGATATTCTTGACACTTGCATAATGGTCTGCAGCGAATCCCGGCTAGATAACATTTACATCTGCCTGTACATGAGACCAAACAACCACAATTAAGTAGCATCCATGGCTTGCATCTAGAAGATCAGTCCATTAGGGTACCCCATTCTTTGGTTCTGCTACTCCATTCCCAACCCCATTTACTGTTTTTTACCTATTCCAATCATCGATGATGTTACAGCACACACCATAAATGCATGAAAAAGGAGAAGGGCTTCGGAGCATTCAGGTCCAAGCTTTTGACAGATGTGATGGATTGGAATCTCTTTAAATGTCTTTCCCGATCCAAAACCTATCCATAACTCTGACATATTCAACCGTTTGAAGTGATAGATGGCCAGAACAACCACGTCTGAGGTACACTTTGGCATGTCCTTGCTCAGCTGAGTGTTGCAAGTGCAACATCATTCTGGTGTCTGCTTCTTCTTGCTGGCTTGGAGCCATGGTTGATATGTCACTCATTCGGTTGCTTAGCACCTGATTATCCTTTGGGGTGAACAGTTGATACGAAGCATCAGTGGTAAGTTCAGCCAATTTTACACTGAGGAAGTTAACTAAGTCTTGTTTATTGTTGGAGTTTGATAAGAATTTCACCCATGCTGAACCCTTTGGTATGAATGGTCATGAATATATAAAAAATATAAATCTAAAATATAAAAATTGAGAAAGTTTGTTTTTTCACTTGTCCATTTTTAATTTGTAATACTTTGTTTTTTATTCTTACAGATTTTAACGTGTAACAAATTGTTTTTAAAATGTTTTAATTACTGCAGAGAACACCAGGTGTCGAAATATATGAATTTGAAACTATCGTTATTGTTAATTTTAACATATAACAACAAAAATAGATGCTGTATTATCTTTTTAAAATCGATAAAAGTAGGAAATTGTACAATTACCTTAATTCTTATCTGGGTGGTGTCTGTGGGGGGTAGGGGGTTCAACCAGCCTTTTATTTTTGGTGGTTGCATGGGAAGGGCATTTTGGTTCAATGCAGTACCAATATCTGGTACTGCGATTGAATTTACGCCTTTGGAAGAACTCCCTTTCATTTATTAAAATGCGGTTTCCCCCACTCCAGAACTGGGTTTCCTGCAGATAAAATAATAGATTACCATTTAAATACTTACAAAAATAAATAAATAAATATCGCCTTTATTTAGCTTCACAAATGCATTCAAATAATAAATAAATAAGTATGTCGGTGGGCTGAAAAGTAATGCACACATGCTTGTAGAACGCGAACGAAATTATCTACAGAGACGCGCATGATTGCATTCGGAAGCTACATCCCTCCTCTATGCGTATGTCAAGTTTGAAGGAGTTTCGTTCACCAGTTCATTTTTTAGTAACGGTAGTATGGAGACGTGTTCTCGTGCTTTGTCAACGCGAGTTAAAAAGCGCGCAGTTAAAGAATTTTAACTGCTGAAATCGTGATTCCTACTGAGATTCATCGCTGTTTAAAGGTTCTTTATGGTGACGATACTGTTGTCAGGACTACTGTGAATCGATGTGTAATAACTAATAACATTTCGTTGGTTGCGAGCCCGGAAAAGCCATAATTGATGACGAAAAACGCAGCGGACGTCCGATCACAGTTTGAACCAAAATGACCGGCGAATCACTCAAAAGCGCATCGAAAACTGCCGGTCATTTTGGATCAAATTGTCGACACATTTTGCAATGTTCATCGTCTGTGGCAGTGATCGGACGTCCTCTGCGGTTTTCGTCATCAATTACGGCTTTTCCATACTCGCAACCACGCAATTTTATTACCAATCGATTCACAGTACTCCTGTCAACAGTATCGTCACCATAAACTTCTTTTAAACGGCAAAGAATCTCTGTAGCGTTCACGTTTTTAGCAGTTAAAAATTCTTTAACCGCGCGCTTTTCAGCTCACGTTGACATAGCACGAGAACACGTCTCCATACTTCCGTTACTAAAAAAGGAACCGGTGAACGAAACTCCTTCAAGATTGGCATACGCATAGAGGAGAGATGTAGCTTCCGAATAGAACCATGCGCGTCTCCGTAGGTCATTGCGTTCGCGTTCTGCAAGCATGTGTGCATTACTTTTTAGCACACCCACGTATATACATCGCTAAGGACACAATTGGCAAAGTTTAACCTTGTGGCCATTCCTCCACTTAACCAATTGCACCAGAAGTGCTAAAACCTAAATAAAAATAACAATTGAGGTTCTATGATGTGGCATATAATAATAGCTGCTGTATTATCTTGTTAAAATCGATACAAGTAGGAAATTGCACAATTACCTTAATCTGTATCTGGGTGGTGTCTGTGGGGGGTAGGGGGTTCAACCACCCTTTTATTTTTAGTTGTTGCGTGGGAGGGACAAGTTGTCTCAATGCAGTACCAATATCTGGTACTGCGATTGAATTTACCCCTTTTGGAAGAATTCACTTCCATCTATTAACAGGCGGTTTCCCCCACGTTTGCCTTTAGTAAATTGTAGAACTGGGTTTCCTGCAGATAAAATAATAGATTAACATTTAAATACTTACAAAAATAAATAAATAAATAAATATCGCCTTTATTTAGCTTCACAAATGCATTCAAATAATAAATAAATAAGTATGTCGGTGGGCTGAAAAGTAATGCACACATGCTCGTAGAACGCGAACGAAATAATCTACAGAGACGCGCATGATTGCATTCGGAAGCTACATCCCTCCTCTATGCGTATGTCAAGTTTGAAGGAGTTTCGTTCACCAGTTCATTTTTTAGTAACGGTAGTATGGAGACGTGTTCTCGTGCTTTGTCAACGCGAGTTAAAAAGCGCGCAGTTAAAGAATTTTAACTGCTGAAAACGTGATTCCTACTGAGATTCATCGCCGTTTAAAGGCCCTTTATGGTGACGATACTGTTGACAGGACTACTTGAATCGATGTGTAATAACTAATAACATTTCGTTGGTTGCGAGCCGGGAAAAGCCATAATTGCTGACGAAAAACGCAGCGGACGTCCGATCACAGTTTGAACCAAAATGACCGGCGAATCACTCAAAAGCGCATCGAAAACTGCCGGTCATTTTGGATCGAATTGTCGACACATTTTGCAATGTTCATCGTCTGTGGCAGTGATCGGACGTCCGCTGCGGTTTTCGTCATCAATTACGGCTTTTCCATACTCGCAACCACACAATTTTAATACTCATAGATTCACAGTACTCCTGTCAACAGTATCGTCACCATAAACGGCTTTTAAACGGCAAAGAATCTCTGTAGCGTTCACGTTTTTAGCAGTTAAAAATTCTTTAACCGCGCGCTTTTCAGCTCACGTTGACATTGCACGAGAACACGTCTCCATACTTCCGTTACTAAAAAAGGAACTGGTGAACGAAGCTCCTTCAAATTTGGCATACCCATAGAGGAGGGATGTAGCTTCCGAATACAACCATGCGCGTCTCCGTAGGTCATTGCGTTCGCGTCCTGCAAGCATGCGTGCATTACTTTTTAGCCCACTCACGTATATACATCGCGAAGGGCACAATTGGCAAAGTTTAACCTTGTGGCCATTCCTCCACTTAACCAATTGCACCAGAAGTGCTAAAACCTAAATAAAAATAACAATTGAACCCAAAGAACATAATTATGTAATAACTAGTTAAATACTAAACTCATAACACTACCGGGTTTCTAACAAATATTGTTTATATTTTGACCTTGGGAAACTAAAATTGCACTCTTTAAATTGCGTAGGCAATATATTATATAAATTTACACAGTTGTAAGTAAAACCTTTTCGAAACAATGAGGTTCTATGATGTGGCATATAATAATAGCTGCTGTATTATCTTTTTAAAATCGATACAAGTAGGAAATTGCACAATTACCTTAATCTGTATCTGGGTGGTGTCTGTGGGGGGTAGGGGGTTCAACCACCCTTTTATTTTTAGTTGTTGCGTGGGAGGGACAAGTTGTCTCAATGCAGTACCAATATCTGGTACTGCGATTGAATTTACCCCTTTGGAAGAATTCACTTCCATTTATTAACAGGCGGTTTCCCCCACGTTTGCCTTTAGTGAATTGTAGAACTGGGTTTCCTGCAGATAAAATAATAGATTAACATTTAAATACTTACAAAAATAAATAAATATCGCCTTTATTTAGCTTCACAAATGCATTCAAATAATAAATAAATATGTCGGTGGGCTGAAAAGTAATGCACACATGCTTGTAGAACGCGAACGAAATAATCTACAGAGACGCGCATGATTGCATTCGGAAGCTACATCCCTCCTCTATGCGTATGTCAAGTTTGAAGGAGTTTCGTTCACCAGTTCATTTTTTAGTAACGGTAGTATGGAGACGTGTTCTCGTGCTTTGTCAACGCGAGTTAAAAAGCGCGCAGTTAAAGAATTTTAACTGCTGAAAACGTGATTCCTACTGAGATTCATCGCCGTTTAAAGGCCCTTTATGGTGACGATACTGTTGACAGGACTACTGTGAATCGATGTGTAATAACTAATAACATTTCGTTGGTTGCGAGCCGGGAAAAGCCATAATTGCTGACGAAAAACGCAGCGGACGTCCGATCACAGTTTGAACCAAAATGACCGGCGAATCACTCAAAAGCGCATCGAAAACTGCCGGTCATTTTGGATCGAATTGTCGACACATTTTGCAATGTTCATCGTCTGTGGCAGTGATCGGACGTCCGCTGCGGTTTTCGTCATCAATTACGGCTTTTCCATACTCGCAACCACACAATTTTAATACCCATAGATTCACAGTACTCCTGTCAACAGTATCGTCACCATAAACGGCTTTTAAACGGCAAAGAATATCTGTAGCGTTCACGTTTTTAGCAGTTAAAAATTCTTTAACCGCGCGCTTTTCAGCTCACGTTGACATAGCACGAGAACACGCCTCCATACTTCCGTTACTAAAAAAGGAACTGGTGAACGAAGCTCCTTCAAATTTGGCATACCCATAGAGGAGGGATGTAGCTTCCGAATACAACCATGCGCGTCTCCGTAGGTCATTGCGTTCGCGTCCTGCAAGCATGCGTGCATTACTTTTTAGCCCACTCACGTATATACATCGCGAAGGGCACAATTGGCAAAGTTTAACCTTGTGGCCATTCCTCCACTTAACCAATTGCACCAGAAGTGCTAAAACCTAAATAAAAATAACAATTGAACCCAAAGAACATAATTATGTAATAACTAGTTAAATACTAAACTCATAACACTACCGGGTTTCTAACAAATATTGTTTATATTTTGACCTTGGGAAACTAAAATTGCACTCTTTAAATTGCGTAGGCAATATATTATATAAATTTACACAGTTGTAAGTAAAACCTTTTCGAAACAATGAGGTTCTATGATGTGGCATATAATAATAGCTGCTGTATTATCTTTTTAAAATCGATACAAGTAGGAAATTGCACAATTACCTTAATCTGTATCTGGGTGGTGTCTGTGGGGGGTAGGGGGTTCAACCACCCTTTTATTTTTAGTTGTTGCGTGGGAGGGACAAGTTGTCTCAATGCAGTACCAATATCTGGTACTGCGATTGAATTTACCCCTTTGGAAGAATTCACTTCCATTTATTAACAGGCGGTTTCCCCCACGTTTGCCTTTATTGAATTGTAGAACTGGGTTTCCTGCAGATAAAATAATAGATTAACATTTAAATACTTACAAAAATAAATAAATATCGCCTTTATTTAGCTTCACAAATGCATTCAAATAATAAATAAATATGTCGGTGGGCTGAAAAGTAATGCACACATGCTTGTAGAACGCGAACGAAATAATCTACAGAGACGCGCATGATTGCATTCGGAAGCTACATCCCTCCTCTATGCGTATGTCAAGTTTGAAGGAGTTTCGTTCACCAGTTCATTTTTTAGTAACGGTAGTATGGAGACGTGTTCTCGTGCTTTGTCAACGCGAGTTAAAAAGCGCGCAGTTAAAGAATTTTAACTGCTGAAAACGTGATTCCTACTGAGATTCATCGCCGTTTAAAGGCCCTTTATGGTGACGATACTGTTGACAGGACTACTGTGAATCGATGTGTAATAACTAATAACATTTCGTTGGTTGCGAGCCGGGAAAAGCCATAATTGCTGACGAAAAACGCAGCGGACGTCCGATCACAGTTTGAACCAAAATGACCGGCGAATCACTCAAAAGCGCATCGAAAACTGCCGGTCATTTTGGATCGAATTGTCGACACATTTTGCAATGTTCATCGTCTGTGGCAGTGATCGGACGTCCGCTGCGGTTTTCGTCATCAATTACGGCTTTTCCATACTCGCAACCACACAATTTTAATACCCATAGATTCACAGTACTCCTGTCAACAGTACCGTCACCATAAACGGCTTTTAAACGGCAAAGAATATCTGTAGCGTTCACGTTTTTAGCAGTTAAAAATTCTTTAACCGCGCGCTTTTCAGCTCACGTTGACATAGCACGAGAACACGTCTCCATACTTCCGTTACTAAAAAAGGAACTGGTGAACGAAGCTCCTTCAAATTTGGCATACCCATAGAGGAGGGAAACCATGCGCGTCTCCGTAGGTCATTGCGTTCGCGTCCTGCAAGCATGCGTGCATTACTTTTTAGCCCACTCACGTATATACATCGCGAAGGGCACAATTGGCAAAGTTTAACCTTGTGGCCATTCCTCCACTTAACCAATTGCACCAGAAGTGCTAAAACCTAAATAAAAATAACAATTGAACCCAAAGAACATAATTATGTAATAACTAGTTAAATACTAAACTCATAACACTACCGGGTTTCTAACAAATATTGTTTATATTTTGACCTTGGGAAACTAAAATTGCACTCTTTAAATTGCGTAGGCAATATATTATATAAATTTACACAGTTGTAAGTAAAACCTTTTCGAAACAATGAGGTTCTATGATGTGGCATATAATAATAGCTGCTGTATTATCTTTTTAAAATCGATTCAAGTAGGAAATTGCACAATTACCTTAATCTGTATCTGGGTGGTGTCTGTGGGGGGTAGGGGGTTCAACCACCCTTTTATTTTTAGTTGTTGCGTGGGAGGGACAAGTTGTCTCAATGCAGTAACAATATCTGGTACTGCGATTGAATTTACCCCTTTGGAAGAATTCACTTCCATTTATTAACAGGCGGTTTCCCCCACGTTGCCTTTAGTGAATTGTAGAACTGGGTTTCCTGCAGATAAAATAATAGATTAACATTTAAATACTTACAAAAATAAATAAATATCGCCTTTATTTAGCTTCACAAATGCATTCAAATAATAAATAAATAAGTATGTCGGTGGGCTGAAAAGTAATGCACACATGCTTGTAGAACGCGAACGAAATAATCTACAGAGACGCGCATGATTGCATTCGGAAGCTACATCCCTCCTCTATGCGTATGTCAAGTTTGAAGAGTTTCGTTCACCAGTTCATTTTTTAGTAACGGTAGTATGGAGACGTGTTCTCGGGCTTTGTCAACGCGAGTTAAAAAGCGCGCAGTTAAAGAATTTTAACTGCTGAAAACGTGATTCCTACTGAGATTCATCGCCGTTTAAAGGCCCTTTATGGTGACGATACTGTTGACAGGACTACTGTGAATCGATGTGTAATAACTAATAACATTTCGTTGGTTGCGAGCCGGGAAAAGCCATAATTGCTGACGAAAAACGCAGCGGACGTCCAATCACAGTTTGAACCAAAATGACCGGCGAATCACTCAAAAGCGCATCGAAAACTGCCGGTCATTTTGGATCGAATTGTCGACACATTTTGCAATGTTCATCGTCTGTGGCAGTGATCGGACGTCCGCTGCGGTTTTCGTCATCAATTACGGCTTTTCCATACTCGCAACCACACAATTTTAATACCCATAGATTCACAGTACTCCTGTCAACAGTATCGTCACCATAAACGGCTTTTAAACGGCAAAGAATCTCTGTAGCGTTCACGTTTTTAGCAGTTAAAAATTCTTTAACCGCGCGCTTTTCAGCTCACGTTGACATAGCACGATAACACGTCTCCATACTTCCGTTACTAAAAAAGGAACTGGTGAACGAAGCTCCTTCAAATTTGGCATACCCATAGAGGAGGGATGTAGCTTCCGAATACAACCATGCGCGTCTCCGTAGGTCATTGCGTTCGCGTCCTGCAAGCATGCGTGCATTACTTTTTAGCCCACTCACGTATATACATCGCGAAGGGCACAATTGGCAAAGTTTAACCTTGTGGCCATTCCTCCACTTAACCAATTGCACCAGAAGTGCTAAAACCTAAATAAAAATAACAATTGAACCCAAAGAACATAATTATGTAATAACTAGTTAAATACTAAACTCATAACACTACCGGGTTTCTAACAAATATTGTTTATATTTTGACCTTGGGAAACTAAAATTGCACTCTTTAAATTGCGTAGGCAATATATTATATAAATTTACACAGTTGTAAGTAAAACCTTTTCGAAATAATGAGGTTCTATGATGTGGCATATAATAATAGCTGCTGTATTATCTTTTTAAAATCGATACAAGTAGGAAATTGCACAATTACCTTAATCTGTATCTGGGTGGTGTCTGTGGGGGGTAGGGGGTTCAACCACCCTTTTATTTTTAGTTGTTGCGTGGGAGGGACAAGTTGTCTCAATGCAGTACCAATATCTGGTACTGCGATTGAATTTACCCCTTTGGAAGAATTCACTTCCATTTATTAACAGGCGGTTTCCCCCACGTTTGCCTTTAGTGAATTGTAGAACTGGGTTTCCTGCAGATAAAATAATAGATTAACATTTAAATACTTACAAAAATAAATAAATATCGCCTTTATTTAGCTTCACAAATGCATTCAAATAATAAATAAATAAGTATGTCGGTGGGCTGAAAAGTAATGCACACATGCTTGTAGAACGCGAACGAAATAATCTACAGAGACGCGCATGATTGCATTCGGAAGCTACATCCCTCCTCTATGCGTATGTCAAGTTTGAAGGAGTTTCGTTCATCAGTTCAAATTTTAGTAACGGTAGTATGGAGACGTGTTCTCGTGCTTTGTCAACGCGAGTTAAAAAGCGCGCAGTTAAAGAATTTTAACTGCTGAAAACGTGATTCCTACTGAGATTCATCGCCGTTTAAAGGCCCTTTATGGTGACGATACTGTTGACAGGACTACTGTGAATCGATGTGTAATAACTAATAGCAGTTCGTTGGTTGCGAGCCCGGAAAAGCCATAATTGATGACGAAAAACGCAGCGGACGTCCGATCACAGTTTGAACCAAAATGACCGGCGAATCACTCAAAAGCGCATCGAAATCTGCCGGTCATTTTGGATCCAATTGTCGACACATTTTGCAATGTTCATCGTCTGTGGCAGTGATCGGACGTCCGCTGCGCTTTTCGTCATCAATTACGGCTTTGCCATACTCGCAACCACACAATTTTATTACCCATCGATTCACAGTACTCCTGTCAACAGTATCGTCACCATAAACGGCTTTTAAACGGCAAAGAATCTCTGTAGCGTTCACGTTTTTAGCAGTTAAAAATTCTTTAACCGCGCGCTTTTCAGCTCACGTTGACATAGCACGAGAACACGTCTCCATACTTCCGTTACTAAAAAAGAAACTGGTGAACGAAACTCCTTCAATCTCGGCATACCCATAGAGGAGGGATGTAGCTTTCGAATACAACCATGCGCGTCTCCGTAGGTCATTGCGTTCGCGTTCTGCAAGAATGTGAGCTAGCCAACCCACGTATATACATCGCGAAGGGCACAATTGGCAAAGTTTAACCTTGTGGCCATTCCTCCACTTAACCAATTGCTCCAGAAGTGCTAAAACCTAAATAAAAATAACAATGGAACCCAAAGAACATAATTATGTAATAACTAGTTAAATACTAAACTCATAACACTACCGAGTTTCTAACAAACATTGTTTATATTTTGACCTTGGGAAACTAAAATTGCACTCTTTAAATTGCGTAGGCAATATATTATATAAATTTACACAGTTGTAAGTAAAACCTTTTTGAAACAATGAGGTTCTATGATGGGGCATATAATAATAGCTGCTGTATTATCTTTTTAAAATCGATAAAAGTAGGAAATTGCACAATTACCTTATTTTTATCTGGGTGGTGTCTGTGGGGGGTAGGGGGTTCAACCAGCCTTTTATCTTTAGTCGTTGCGTGGGATGAACAAGAAGTATCAATGCAGTACCAATATCTGGTACTGCGATGGCATTTACCCCTTTGTTAGTATTCTGCTCCATTTATTAAAACGCGGTTTCCCACACGTTTTCCTTTAACAAACTCCAGAACTGGGTTTCCTGCAGATAAAATAATAGATTAACATTTAAATACTTACAAAAATAAATAAATAAATATCCCCTTTATTTAGCTTCACAAATAAGTATGTCGGTGGGCTGAAAAGTAATGCACACATGCTTGTAGAACGCGAACGAAATAATCTACAGAGACGCGCATGATTGCATTCGGGAGCTACATCCCTCCTCTATGCGTATGTCAAGTTTGAAGGAGTTTCGTTCATCAGTTCAAATTTTAGTAACGGTAGTATGGAGACGTGTTCTCGTGCTTTGTCAACGCGAGTTAAAAAGCGCGCAGTTAAAGAATTTTAACTGCTGAAAACGTGATTCCTACTGAGATTCATCGCCGTTTAAAGGCCCTTTATGGTGACGATACTGTTGACAGGAACACTGTGAATCGATGTGTAATAACTAATAACATTTCGTTATTTGCGAGCCCGGAAAAGCCATAATTGATGACGAAAAACGCAGCGGACGTCCGATCACAGTTTGAACCAAAATGACCGGCGAATCACTCAAAAGCGCATCGAAATCTGCCGGTCATTTTGGATCAAATTGTCGACACATTTTGCAATGTTCATCGTCTGTGGCAGTGATCGGACGTCCGCTGGGGGTTTCGTCATCAATTACGGCTTTTTCCATACTCGCAACCACGCAATTTTATTACCCATCGATTCACAGTACTCCTGTCAACAGTATCGTCACCATAAACGGCTTTTAAACGGCAAAGAATCTCTGTAGCGTTCACGTTTTTAGCAGTTAAAAATTCTTTAACCGCGCGCTTTTCAGCTCACGTTGACATAGCACGAGAACACGTCTCCATACTTCCGTTACTAAAAAAGAAACTGGTGAACGAAACTCCTTCAAACTCGGCATACCCATAGAGGAGGGATGTAGCTTCCGAATACAACCATGCGCGTCTCCGTAGGTCATTGCGTTCGCGTTCTGCAAGAATGTGTGCTAGCCAACCCACGTATATACATCGCGAAGGGCACAATTGGCAAAGTTTAACCTTGTGGCCATTCCTCCACTTAACCAATTGCTCCAGAAGTGCTAAAACCTAAATAAAAATAACAATGGAACCCAAAGAACATAATTATGTAATAACTAGTTAAATACTAAACTCATAACACTACCGAGTTTCTAACAAATATTGTTTATATTTTGACCTTGGGAAACTAAAATTGCACTCTTTAAATTGCGTAGGCAATATATTATATAAATTTACACAGTTGTAAGTAAAACCTTTTTGAAACAATGAGGTTCTATGATGGGGCATATAATAATAGCTGCTGTATTATCTTTTTAAAATCGATAAAAGTAGGAAATTGCACAATTACCTTATTTTTATCTGGGTGGTGTCTGTGGGGGGTAGGGGGTTCAACCAGCCTTTTATCTTTAGTCGTTGCGTGGGATGAACAAGAAGTATCAATGCAGTACCAATATCTGGTACTGCGATGGCATTTACCCCTTTGGTAGTATTCTGCTCCATTTATTAAAACGCGGTTTCCCACACGTTTTCCTTTAACAAACTCCAGAACTGGGTTTCCTGCAGATAAAATAATAGATTAACATTTAAATACTTACAAAAATAAATAAATAAATATCCCCTTTATTTAGCTTCACAAATAAGTATGTCGGTGGGCTGAAAAGTAATGCACACATGCTTGTAGAACGCGAACGAAATAATCTGCAGAGACGCGCATGATTGCATTCGGGAGCTACATCCCTCCTCTATGCGTATGTCAAGTTTGAAGGAGTTTCGTTCATCAGTTCAAATTTTAGTAACGGTAGTATGGAGACGTGTTCTCGTGCTTTGTCAACGCGAGTTAAAAAGCGCGCAGTTAAAGAATTTTAACTGCTGAAAACGTGATTCCTACTGAGATTCATCGCCGTTTAAAGGCCCTTTATGGTGACGATACTGTTGACAGGAACACTGTGAATCGATGTGTAATAACTAATAACATTTCGTTATTTGCGAGCCCGGAAAAGCCATAATTGATGACGAAAAACGCAGCGGACGTCCGATCACAGTTTGAACCAAAATGACCGGCGAATCACTCAAAAGCGCATCGAAATCTGCCGGTCATTTTGGATCAAATTGTCGACACATTTTGCAATGTTCATCGTCTGTGGCAGTGATCGGACGTCCGCTGGGGGTTTCGTCATCAATTACGGCTTTTCCATACTCGCAACCACACAATTTTATTACCCATCGATTCACAGTACTCCTGTCAACAGTATCGTCACCATAAACGGCTTTTAAACGGCAAAGAATCTCTGTAGCGTTCACGTTTTTAGCAGTTAAAAATTCTTTAACCGCGCGCTTTTCAGCTCACGTTGACATAGCACGAGAACACGTCTCCATACTTCCGTTACTAAAAAAGAAACTGGTGAACGAAACTCCTTCAAACTCGGCATACCCATAGAGGAGGGATGTAGCTTCCGAATACAACCATGCGCGTCTCCGTAGGTCATTGCGTTCGCGTTCTGCAAGAATGTGTGCTAGCCAACCCACGTATATACATCGCGAAGGGCACAATTGGCAAAGTTTAACCTTGTGGCCATTCCTCCACTTAACCAATTGCTCCAGAAGTGCTAAAACCTAAATAAAAATAACAATGGAACCCAAAGAACATAATTATGTAATAACTAGTTAAATACTAAACTCATAACACTACCGAGTTTCTAACAAATATTGTTTATATTTTGACCTTGGGAAACTAAAATTGCACTCTTTAAATTGCGTAGGCAATATATTATATAAATTTACACAGTTGTAAGTAAAACCTTTTTGAAACAATGAGGTTCTATGATGGGGCATATAATAATAGCTGCTGTATTATCTTTTTAAAATCGATAAAAGTAGGAAATTGCACAATTACCTTATTTTTATCTGGGTGGTGTCTGTGGGGGGTAGGGGGTTCAAGCAGCCTTTTATCTTTAGTCGTTGCGTGGGATGAACAAGAAGTATCAATGCAGTACCAATATCTGGTACTGCGATGGCATTTACCCCTTTGGTAGTATTCTGCTCCATTTATTAAAACGCGGTTTCCCACACGTTTTCCTTTAACAAACTCCAGAACTGGGTTTCCTGCAGATAAAATAATAGATTAACATTTAAATACTTACAAAAATAAATAAATAAATATCTCCTTTATTTAGCTTCACAAATAAGTATGTCGGTGGGCTGAAAAGTAATGCACACATGCTTGTAGAACGCGAACGAAATAATCTACAGAGACGCGCATGATTGCATTCGGGAGCTACATCCCTCCTCTATGCGTATGTCAAGTTTGAAGGAGTTTCGTTCATCAGTTCAAATTTTAGTAACGGTAGTATGGAGACGTGTTCTCGTGCTTTGTCAACGCGAGTTAAAAAGCGCGCAGTTAAAGAATTTTAACTGCTGAAAACGTGATTCCTACTGAGATTCATCGCCGTTTAAAGGCCCTTTATGGTGACGATACTGTTGACAGGAACACTGTGAATCGATGTGTAATAACTAATAACATTTCGTTATTTGCGAGCCCGGAAAAGCCATAATTGATGACGAAAAACGCAGCGGACGTCCGATCACAGTTTGAACCAAAATGACCGGCGAATCACTCAAAAGCGCATCGAAATCTGCCGGTCATTTTGGATCAAATTGTCGACACATTTTGCAATGTTCATCGTCTGTGGCAGTGATCGGACGTCCGCTGGGGGTTTCGTCATCAATTACGGCTTTTTCCATACTCGCAACCACGCAATTTTATTACCCATCGATTCACAGTACTCCTGTCAACAGTATCGTCACCATAAACGGCTTTTAAACGGCAAAGAATCTCTGTAGCGTTCACGTTTTTAGCAGTTAAAGATTCTTTAACCGCGCGCTTTTCAGCTCACGTTGACATAGCACGAGAACACGTCTCCATACTTCCGTTACTAAAAAAGAAACTGGTGAACGAAACTCCTTCAAACTCGGCATACCCATAGAGGAGGGATGTAGCTTCCGAATACAACCATGCGCGTCTCCGTAGGTCATTGCGTTCGCGTTCTGCAAGAATGTGTGCTAGCCAACCCACGTATATACATCGCGAAGGGCACAATTGGCAAAGTTTAACCTTGTGGCCATTCCTCCACTTAACCAATTGCTCCAGAAGTGCTAAAACCTAAATAAAAATAACAATGGAACCCAAAGAACATAATTATGTAATAACTAGTTAAATACTAAACTCATAACACTACCGAGTTTCTAACAAATATTGTTTATATTTTGACCTTGGGAAACTAAAATTGCACTCTTTAAATTGCGTAGGCAATATATTATATAAATTTACACAGTTGTAAGTAAAACCTTTTTGAAACAATGAGGTTCTATGATGTGGCATATAATAATAGCTGCTGTATTATCTTTTTAAAATCGATAAGTAGGAAATTGCACAATTACCTTATTTTTATCTGGGTGGTGTCTGTGGGGGGTAGGGGGTTCAACCAGCCTTTTATCTTTAGTCGTTGCGTGGGATGAACAAGAAGTATCAATGCAGTACCAATATCTGGTACTGCGATGGCATTTATTCCTTTGGTAGTATTCTGCTCCATTTATTAAAACGCGGTTTCCCACACGTTTTCCTTTAACAAACTCCAGAACTGGGTTTCCTGCAGATAAAATAATAGATTAACATTTAAATATTTACAAAAATTAATAAATAAATAAATATTGCCTTTATTTAGCTTCACAAATGCATTCAAATAATAAATAAATAAGTATGTCGGTGGGCTGAAAAGTAATGCAAACATGCTTGTAGAACGCGAACGAAATAATCTACAGAGACGTTCATGATTGCATTCGGAAGCTGCATCTCTCCTCTATGCGTATGTCAAGTTTGAAGGAGTTTCGTTCACCAGTTCATTTCTTAGTAACGGTAGTATGGAGACGTGTTCTCGTGCTTTGTCAACGCGAGTTAAAAAGCGCGCAGTTAAAGAATTTTAACTGCTGAAAACGTGATTCCTACTGAGATTCATCGCCGTTTAAAGGCCCTTTATGGTGACGATACTGTTGACAGGACTACTGTGAATCGATGTGTAATAACTAATAACATTTTGTTGGTTGCGAGCCCGGAAAAGCCATAATTGATGACGAAAAACGCAGCGGACGTCCGATCACAGTTTGAACCAAAATGACCGGCGAATCACTCAAAAGCGCATCGAAAACTGCCGGTCATTTTGGATCGAATTGTCGACACATTTTGCAATGTTCATCATCTGTGGCAGTGATCGGACGTCCGCTGGGGTTTTCGTCATCAATTACAGCTTTTCCATACTCGCAACCACGCAATTTTAATACCCATAGATTCACAGTACTCCTGTCAATAGTATCGTCACCATAAACGGCTTTTAAACGGCAAAGAATCTCTGTAGCGTTCACGTTTTTAGCAGTTAAAAATTCTTTAACCGCGCGCTATTCAGCTCACGTTGACATAGCACGAGAACACGTCTCCATACTTCCGTTACTAAAAAAGGAACTGGTGAACGAAACTCCTTCAAACTTGGCATACCCATAGAGGAGGGATGTAGCTTCCGAATACAACCATACGCGTCTCCGTAGGTCATTGCGTTCGCGTCCTGCAAGCATGTGTGCATTACTTTTTAGCCCACCCACGTATATACATCGCGAAGGGCACAATTGGCAAAGTTTAACCTTGTGGCCATTCCTCCACTTAACCAATTGCTCCAGAAGTGCTAAAACCTAAATAAAAATAACAATGGAACCCAAAGAACATAATTATGTAATAACTAGTTAAATACTAAACTCATAACACTACCGAGTTTCTAACAAATATTGTTTATATTTTGACCTTGGGAAACTAAAATTGCACTCTTTAAATTGCGTAGGCAATATATTATATAAATTTACACAGTTGTAAGTAAAACCTTTTTGAAACAATGAGGTTCTATGATGTGGCATATAATAATAGCTGCTGTATTATCTTTTTAAAATCGATAAAAGTAGGAAATTGCACAATTACCTTATTTTTATCTGGGTGGTGTCTGTGGGGGGTAGGGGGTTCAACCAGCCTTTTATCTTTAGTCGTTGCGTGGGATGAACAAGAAGTATCAATGCAGTACCAATATCTGGTACTGCGATGGCATTTACCCCTTTGGTAGTATTCTGCTCCATTTATTAAAACGCGGTTTCCCACACGTTTTCCTTTAACAAACTCCAGAACTGGGTTTCCTGCAGATAAAATAATAGATTAACATTTAAATACTTACAAAAATAAATAAATAAATAAATATTGCCTTTATTTAGCTTCACAAATGCATTCAAATAATAAATAAATAAGTATGTCGGTGGGCTGAAAAGTAATGCAAACATGCTTGTAGAACGCGAACGAAATAATCTACAGAGACGCGCATGATTGCATTCGGAAGCTGCATCTCTCCTCTATGCGCATGTCAAGTTTGAAGGAGTTTCGTTCACCAGTTCATTTTTTAGTAACGGTAGTATGGAGACGTGTTCTCGTGCTTTGTCAACGCGAGTTAAAAAGCGCGCAGTTAAAGAATTTTAACTGCTGAAAACGTGATTCCTACTGAGATTCATCGCCGTTTAAAGGCCCTTTATGGTGACGATACTGTTGACAGGACTACTGTGAATCGATGTGTAATAACTAATAACATTTCGTTGGTTGCGAGCCCGGAAAAAGCCATAATTGATGACGAAAAACGCAGCGGACGTCCGATCACAGTTTGAACCAAAATGACCGGCGAATCACTCAAAAGCGCATCGAAAACTGCCGGTCATTTTGGATCGAATTGTCGACACATTTTGCAATGTTCATCATCTGTGGCAGTGATCGGACGTCCGCTGGGGTTTTCGTCATCAATTACGGCTTTTCCATACTCGCAACCACGCAATTTTATTACCCATCGATTCACAGTACTCCTGTCAACAGTATCGTCACCATAAACGGCTTGTAAACGGCAAAGAATCTCTGTAGCGTTCACGTTTTTAGCAGTTAAAAATTCTTTAACCGCGTGCTTTTCAGCTCACGTTGACATAGCACGAGAACACGTCTCCATACTTCCGTTACTAAAAAAAGAACTGGTGAACGAAACTCCTTCAAACTTGCCATATCCATAGAGGAGGGATGTAGCTTCCGAATACAACCATGCGCGTCTCTGTAGGTCATTGCGTTCGCGTTCTGCAAGCATGTGTGCATTACTTTTCAGCCCACCCACGTATATACATCGCGAAGGGCACAATTGGCAAAGTTTAACCTTGTGGCCATTCCTCCACTTAACCAATTGCACCAGAAGTGCTAAAACCTAAATAAAAATAACAATTGAACCCAAAGAACATAATTATGTAATAATTAGTTAAATACTAAACTCATAACTCTACCGAGTTTCTAACAAATATTGTTTATATTTTGACGTTGGGAAACTAAAATTGCGCTCTTTAAATTGCGTAGACAATTTATTATATAAATTTACACAGTTGTAAGTAAAACCTTTTTGTAACAATGGGGTTCTATGATGTGACATTGTTAAAAAAATGTTATCTCTTAAGCTACGACTATGCACAGCCTCTCTAGAAGTCAGTTTTTCATACAGATAAACAGGTTCTTTCTTCATTTTTAACTTTCTAAAAAATATTGTAAAATTGTAGCGATTATTTCACTCATTACACTTGTATCCAATCATGTGGCTATATTCTAGAAAATCAACCAATCATATGGCTTTATAAGTGACAATTTTAACAAGAGAATTTATCGCGTCTTGCCAAGTAAAAATGCGTACATTTTATATAAACAAATTTTACTTTAGTCAATTACAGCGTGGAAAGGTTGTGGTACGCCTTTTAAGTGAAGTTTACTTAATTTTTCTACTACCACTAACGTTTATTTCATTGTTACATCAATATTTGTGGTAGCATGTCTAAGAATAAAATCAGTAGTAGAAAAGGTTGAAAATCGTGTCTGCTGTGGACGTCGAAAGGTTTGTGTTTGTTTTGTTTGTTTACGCGTCCGCGTCAGTCATCAGAGCTCGATCCTGTCAACGCTCCTTCGTATACAACAATGAGTCGTTTTGGGAATATGAGTGTGCAACAAATCAACGAAGAAATCGAAAATAAAAAGTCGGAATACACGAAGAAAAACCAAAAGTGTTTGTGGAGAGATTTTATGAGTTTTTGCGTCGAGAAAAAGTATGTACTCTTGCCTATGATGCCAGTTACTGAATTAGCCAATATTCTATGTGATTGTGGCTTTAATATAAAGAATATATGGGGTGGGTCACAAAACTTGTAGCCCCTGCTTTTTGCATTTTGCGTTATATTACAAAAAGCAATATAAATACATACAGAAAATATTGTTTAGTTTGATATTTACCAACCATGATCTGTTTTTAATGCATAAAAAATATAATGATCTACTCTGTTTTTATATAGGTTGCGGTAGAAGATCTTCAGGGGTTACAAGTTTCGTGGCCCACCCGGTAGTGTAAAAACCATTTGGAACACTGTTGTGAAAATGCTTCAAAGAAAATACTTTGACGAACACGGTGTGAAATTCAACCCCTTTGAAGATATCGAATTTAAAAAAGCCCGTGATGTTAAAAGTGCTTTAAGGAAGAATTTACGGTTGCGTGTTGAAACAAGAAAGAGAAATTCCGATGCTCTAAGAATGGAAGAGCTTAACCAAATAATAGATTCTTGTGATGAGAACACCCCGTTTTGAAATCTCGATGACCTCCTTCTCTTCTTTCTGACCATATAGACCCTTGGGTCCACTATCCCCCTTTAGGAATTGGATACTATGCTCGTGGCTCTGATCTAGTGCCATGAGGGAGAACTTTTTTCACTACGTTAAACGACAAACTGCCTTTTCAATTATTATTTATTATATATTATTATATTATTCTTATAATTATATACTATACTGGTATTACGGTATTATATTACTCAATCATATATTATGTCTAATAGAAGCCCATCTATTAAAAATACCAATACAGACGGCGGCCATATTGGATTTATAGCAAACAGGCCACCATTGGTTACGGGACAATCCTTGGGAATTCTGTTTTCCCGTATAGTTCCTGTGACATCATACCTCTTTTCCTTCAAATATACTAATAAATTAAAACCATTAAAAAGGTTGTCTACAAATATTTGATAGGGTAGTGTTTTTTCTGGTAATTTATCCAACATTGCCACAAGTGGGGCCGCAGCTTTCCCAAATGCAGCTTCATACGCGTTGTTTCCAACGGGGCTTTTGCCCTGGTAAATCTCAAAATTGATCAGGTAACTGTTTTCGGCATTTAGGCACCAGACCTTGTAACCGAATCTTATACGTTTTCCCCTAATAAATTGCTTACAATTGTGGTGGCCGAAGTATTTTATCATAGACTCGTCGTAATTAACTTGAAGAACGTCGCCTCCGACATGAAACAGTTCCATCAAGTCATAAAATTGCCCATGTATATCGCCACATATGGAAATAGGCGACTGGATACTCTGGACGTTCCCCTTTTCGGCTAACAGATCTCGGGCCTGATCACATAAAGATTTAACTTCAGATTGCTTTATAAATTCACATCGTTTCAATTTTTCTATTTGATAATTTAAATTCGTATTTGACATTACAAGTACGATCTGATAAAAAAAAATTGGTATATAATATTTTAAAAACGATTCTTGTAATGCGTCTATAATAGGTCTTAGCTTCCACATTTTATCATGTTGGTCTATTTTGTTGTTATCAGTGCAGTGTAAAAACCGCATAATTTGTATGAACCTGTCTCGGCGCATTGCCTTCTTGACCATGTCATTTCCCATAGCTGTTCCCCAATCCCACAAAAATTTCTTCCCTGGAACAATATTGTGCCCAGAAACGATCATAATTCCTAGAAAACATCTCATATCATCCAATGTAGCATTTGGATCAGGACAGTTGAGAAAAAGGGCATATTTTCTACTTTCCGCCAGGATATGGAAGAATATTTTGTCATCAATAAAGAGCTCAAACAATTCGGTTGGATACATATCTTTAAATTTTGAATAATCAGATTTCGGAAAGTTTGATGATCTTGTAAAATCGCCGTCTATCCATGTTCTGTCTTTGTATTTTTTCGCTTTTAGTACAGGCGCCAGGAAAATCGTTAATAGGGCTTTACGTGCAATTCTTGGTACCAGCATTTTGGGTTAATGGGTGGGTGGGGGGTCTGTGCTCTGAGTCTAACTTTAAGTTTTCGGATCGATCGGAGAAATTGTTTTTCCGCAATATCGGAAGAAGTGTTGAAAACGGTTTTTTAGCAATTTCTCGTTTCCTGTTGCTCTGATGCTGAAATTGCATCAATGCAAGTTTGTAGTTTATGAAATTCCTCACAACTTTTGGGAATACCTTTTTCTCGTGCGCTCAACAATTCAAAAGTTGTTACCCCATAAAGCCAAGAAATTAAGGGTTGAAATGGGTTTTACGTAAATATATCGCTTTCAGTTAATCCTACGATAAAAAATACTCTTATATTTTTTGTAGAACAACTAATTTGCATAAAATTTGTGTATGAGTATTTTTCCATTTGGATAATTATTTACCGTTCTACAGCGCCGCAAATGTCGCAAGTCACGTAAACCTTACATTAAGGCCCGGTTGCAGAAAGCAATGTTAAGTCTGGTGTTAGCTAACGTCGCGTCAAAGTGAACAAAATCGCATCAAATTTTGTTTACTAATGTATTAGTTACCATAAGCATTTGAGATTTGATTCGTTTTTGTTCACTTTGACGTCGCGTTAGCTAACACCAGACTTAACGTTGCTTTCTGCAACCGGCCCTTAGTGTGCCCTTTCGAATGGCACTGTTCCTTTGAGGTACACACATTTGTGAAGCTAGACGTACCTAGCAATTAAGCATAACGTCCCCCGCCTTCCGTACTTTTCGGTCTCTCAGGCGGGACGCTACCGATGCCGCAGGTCCGGCACCGGTCCGGTCGAGGCCTATCCAACCTCTGACGACTTATGGAGTCGCCGCCCGTTAGCCCCCGCCGAAACGGGAGCCCCTTTCCCAGCCTGTTGGGTACCAACTGCCACTACGAGTCCTTCCGCACTGGTCAACCACGCTCGCGGTACCCGACACCGAGGTGCCGGGTATCTCGATACGTGGGGCTTGGTGTTGACCGCCCGTAGTACCCGTGTATGTAACGTTTGACGGGTCACCGTTCGAGAGCAAGCTCTCTACCACACATATCTCTGTGCCAACGGCTCAGCCTTTCGGCCGTACCACCGCACTCATCCTTCAAACATCCTTACCCACCGTTGCGGAGGCCTCGCGGCTCGCAGTTGTGGGATAAGGTAGAATCCAGAAGTTTTTAAGGGTTGACGACCGTGCGGTCTGCTTCGGAATAGGAATTTTATCTCCGATGACAGGCCCGTAAGAACTCCCGGGACACCACACTTCATCGACAGATTCCTAAACTGACCTCGGCGTGGGAGTGCCCCCTTTCCTTTGAGGTACAGTTTGTAGCGCGTCTTTTTATGTGGTTTCCCCGATATGCCTACTCCACGAAGTGTATTTCTAACAGTCTCACACTACGAACTCGCGCCATATCCATTGTCACTGTTTTCTGATGAAGGAATGCGGAAGGGCATAAATCTTCCTTGTACAACGCCTTTTCGCCTATGGACCATGTTGATTTTGGAGAAAAGCGATATTTCGTGATCGACGGAGGTTTCTTGATGCACAAAGTCGTGTGGGATCGCGGTGTAACTATTAAAGCAATTTGCGATAAGTACGTCAAATACGTTAAAGACCATTTCGGCACATCGGTAAAAATAGTTTATCTACTAGCAACATGATATTGTACATTTTCGACATAGAAACAAAATATGAAAAGCTACTCAGAACTCCCAAGGGACTTGTCAAATTATTTCTCCCTCAAACTCATGGTAACCATGCAACTACAAATAACGTTTTAGCAACCATACAATGAGGCAATTCTTGATGTTACTTACACATTCTAATTTTAAATGTCATGACATTTTAAGATTTCATACTATTCTTACTAATATGCTAGTAGATAAAATATTGTATGCACCACGAGAGATATTCATGTTCTTTACCTTCGGTTGACTTACAGACCTCGGGCCAGAGGCCCTCGGTCTGTAACACATGTCAACCTCAGGGAAAAACATATTCATATCTCCCTTAATGCATAAATATTTATTTCGATGGCTACTCAGACGACCCAGAAATTGCCGGCACGAAAACTTGGGAACGACTTCGCAGAACAAAAAATCAACGTTACGCTGACGTCATCTTTACCAGCAATACAGTTCCAACAACTACTCATGAGAAATTTCTAGCGAACGAGAAGAACAAGGCCAAATTCATCCAACTACTTAGAAGAGAATTCGAAGATTGCGATTTTACAGTCGAAGAAGCACTGGGAGATGCCGACTATCTAATTGTTCATTCAGCGATCAAAGAGTCTCACTTCTATGATTCTGTAACCATTGTCGCCGAGGACATCGACATATTGGTCCTTCTGACGGCACTAGGACGGTACTGTGCAAACGTTTTTCTTTGCAATCCCGGAAAACTGAATACGAAGGAACAGCATTACTCTACATCATGCGTGAAACACGGCGATGCTGTATCAAAGCATATCTTGTTCTTGCATGCATTTTCTGGTTGTGACAAAACATCAGCTGCTTACGGTATGGGCAAAGTGAAATTTCTTAAAACCCTAGAAAAGACACCTACACTGGAATCTGCAGCGAATCACTTTGTACAGAAAGATGTAGACGCGGATATCATCGCATTAGCGGGAGAGCAATTTTTTATTGCGTTGTACGTTGGAGACATCCATAAAGACAAGTCAATCAACTTGTTGCGATACAAACACTTCGCGAAATCCCTTGTGAAGTCAACGTTTAATCTGGCATCCCTGCCACCTACAAAAGACACGGCCAGGATGTACGCATTCCGGACATACCATCAAGTTCAATCCTGACTTGGAAGTGACACTCTACCCGCGGAAAGATGGGGCTGGAAGAAACGTGGCCGTACGTTTACACCGGTGCCTAGCACTGAGCCTCCCGCGCCTACTGCAATAATTAAATTAATTTTATGCGGGTGTAAGACCAAATGTGGAAAGGCTTGTGGCTGCCGCAAAGCGGGTTTAAAGTGCACCGCCATTTGCTCCATATGCGCCGGGGAATCCTGTGAGAACGTGCAAGAAATCTCCAGAATGCTTGCTACAGATGAAGACGAATACCACACCAGCTACGACGATGACATATTTACTCTTCCCGAGTTTGTTTCAAGGAAAACACAACTTAACAAGGGCGACAAAATCGACGATCCTGCAATGATTGAAATTGACGATGCAGAACCCGGCCCATCAAAAAGACCAAGGGAAGTGTAGAAATACACTTCGTGGATTAGGCCTATAGGGGAGACCACGTAAAAAAAAACGCGCCACAAGCTGTACCTCAAAGGTGGTGTGGAAAACAGTTAGTGCGACACACTCGAAGGAACAGGGCCGTTCGAAAGTGCACACTAAATGTACGGTTTACGTGACTTGCGACATTTGCGGCGCTGTAGAACGGTAAATAATTGTCCAAATGAAAAAATACTCATACACAAATTTTATGCAAATTAGTTGTTCTACAAAAAGTATACGAGTATTTTTTATTGTAGGATTAACTGAAAGCGATATATTTACGTAAAACCCATTTCAACCCTTAATTTCTTGGCTTTATGGGGTAACAACTTTTAAATTGTTGAGCGCACGAGAAAAGGGCATTTCCAAACGTTGTGAGGAATTTCATAAACTACAAACTTGTATTGATGCAATTCCAGTGCCAGAGCAACAGGAAACGAGAAATTGCTGAAAAACCGTTTTCAACACTTCTTCCGATATTGCGGAAAAACAATTTCTCCGATCGATCCGAAAACTTAAAATTAGACTCAGAGCACAGCCCCCCACCCACCCATTAACACAAAATGCTGGTACCAAGAATTGCATGTAAAAATTCCCTGGCGCCTGTACTATTTGAGATCACGCAAAAAAAAACCGAATTTGCATCTAAATCCGGTAATCCAATATCTTCATTAGGTATTTCATCACCTAGATCGACTTCTTCTACCTTTTCATCTTCATCTACAGGTTTGGAATGCTCCTCATTCGCATAACGCACTTCTGCGGCTGCTAGTAACTTACGTCCGGACAGATTATCCACTACGCCACCATCGTCCTCGTCAGCGGAATCCTCGTCGGTTAAAATATTTGGATCCGGTGGAGAAATATACAGTGTGTCTACTTAAGTTGGCGCCATATGGAGAACTTTCTTATTATAAGTTTTACGAAAAAAAAAAAAATTCTTTATAAAGATATCTGCTTTCGAAAACAATAATATTCAGCTACTCACATTTGACATCGAATGTACAGGGTGTCCACAAATTGAAAAAGTTCGATAGAATTTTTTTGACCACTTCAATTTTAAAAAATTTTGCAAATCCTACTTGTAAAACACGTTATCTTTTATCTTAATTAAACAGTCATCATACTTCAAATGTTTATTGCTGATCCGTAACCTTTTACCGACGCATGCTAATGAATAATATGTAACAAGATAATTAATACTGAACATTTATTTTTCACACATACATGGTACATTACAAATACAATTATTATGTTGTCGAAAGTAGAAACGGTTACCTTCAGTTCGCTACTGCCTCAAGGTACCCACCTTCGCATTCAATACATGTAATTGTTCTTTTACAAAATTCTCGTAACAACACTCCTACATATCTCGGGAGTGATTTCGTGAACCGTTTCCCTTATTATTCGTTCTAAATGGTCAACATTTCTAAACGGTCCTTGTTGATATACCTTCTCTTTTAAATAACCCCACAAGAAAAAATCTAGTGGATTTTAGTCGGGAGATCAAGCCGGCCAAGAAATCACAGAATACCTATGTATGACTCGTCCATTAAAAATATTGTCAAGGTATTCCGTAACATCGTGCCTACTGTGACATGGTGCACCATCCTGCTGGAACCATATCTGTTGTCGTTCAGCTAAGGGTAGATCATCTAGAATATCAGCCAATTCATTTTGCAAAAAGTACAAATAACGATCTGCATTCAGAGCCTTTCGAAAAAAGAAAGGCCCAGTTAACTTATCTTTATAAATTCCACACCACACATTGGTTTTAAATGAATACTGATCGCGAGTTTTTATGGTAAAATGAGGGTTCTCATCACTCCACCACCTACAGTTTTGGTAACTGACTGTACCGTTGGAACTAAACGTTGCTTCGTCCGAAAACATAATACGTCTTGCCATGAAACGGTCATCTTCTAACATTCCTTGGTTATCACAGCAGAATTCATAACGTCTGTCATAATCTCTTGGTTGTAAAGTATGAATAAATTGTGGCTTATATGGACGAAACCTATTCTCTTTTAAATTTTTTGCAACTGTATCTTTGCCAATAGGATTAGGTAGCAAAGATGCTCTTTTTCGCAATGAGTATTTAGGATTTTCAATTACAGAAAGCATTACCTGTAACACAGTGTCATCATTGGCAACCCGTTTTTGACGCTTGTTGGTATATTTGTTGAAAACATTTCCACATGTTTTAAATTTATTAAAATTTTTCCTCACTGTTGACTGGTAAATATGTTTCTGTGGATGTCGGTGATTAAAAATGTCAGCAGCTTCTCTAAAGCTTTTATACTTGTCACCCACAATTAATACAACTTCAATTTCTTCTTCTAAACTTAATGTCGCCGGCATATTTGTTTATTTGTTACTACACTGACGTTCGGTAAGAGAAATGTCATTGTCAGACCAAACTAGATTCTAAACTATTCCGTTTATTTTTGTGTATTACAGTAGAAAATTCATTATTCTGTTGGGTATTACTTTATTATTATTTGTTTATTTACATGCATTGCTAAAATGTTACAGGTAGGCGATTAAACATTTGAAGTATGATGACTGTTTAATTAAGATAAAAGATAACGTGTTTTACAAGTAGGATTTGCAAAATTTAATTTAAAATTGAAGTGGTCAAAAAAATCCTATCGAACTTTTTCAATTTGTGGACGCCCTGTTGTTTCCATTTCTTCCTGTCTCTTGCATTTGCCCTCCAGTTTGTGATCTTCTTCTCCTTTAAATCCTATTGAACTGCGTTCCACCATTGTCTTCTTGGCCTGCCCCTTTTTCTTTTTCCTTCCGGTTTTTTCCATGCTATGCTTTGGACTGATCTGTTTTCTTTCATTCTTTCACGGTGACCCCACCATTGTAGTCTTCGGGATTTAATAACTTGAATTACCGTTGGCTCTTTGTACAGATCATAAACCTCGCGTTTGATCGTCTATGCCATATATCATTTACTTTCTTTCCGCCGAGGACTCTGCGTAATAATTTCCGTTCCCATATATCAAGTAGCAGATGGGTTTTCTTCGTCATGTTCCAGGTTTCACACCCATACAGCAGGGTAGGTCTTAACATGCTCTTGTAAATTCTTAATTTTGTGGCGCGAGAGATGATTTTTGATTTGAGTATTCTGTGTAGTCCGCCATCACATCTGTTACTTTTGGCAATTCTTAAGTCTCCTCCTTACATTTGTTGTCAATAAGCACACCCAAATACATGTACTCAGTTGCTTCTTCAAATACATAGAGCTCTTCATTCCTGATCTCTATTTTTAAGTTGCATTTACTACCCTCATTCTTTTTCTTTTTCCCAAATTCCATATATTTACTTTTGCCCTCATTAATTTCCAAACCCATTTGCTTAGCTGCTGATATTAGATTTTTAGCTATCACTTCTAGCTCTTTTCTTGATCTAGCTATTAGGAGAATGTCATCTGCGTATGCAAGACATTGATGACTTCTATTGAAAAGGTCTCCATTTCCATTTCTGTTTATACCACTGTTCCTGATACAATTGTTGTAATAAAGAGAGGAAAATACTCAAATCTCGGCCGTATCATTTTCACAAAAAAAAACAACCAAAAATTGACACACGTATATTTCACAATGGTACAGATTTGTTAGGGAAAACTACCAGAGCGGCACCACTAGCGCCTTTTAGTAGTGACAGTTTGCTGACATTTGTATGCCAGGGTACTTTGATGAATATTTAACAGAAGGCGTGCAACTGTGACCATATGGTCACACTAGTCTTTGGTAGGTTAAATCAAATGCAGCTATAAACAAAGAGCACTTTGCTATATATAAATAAAATCGTTTTCGCATAACACTTCTTTCACTTCCGAAATTCAGATACATAACTGAGGATTAAGGTTGGAAAACAGGGCGCACTCAATTTATAACGCGCCCCATACCACACATATGAAAACATGTAATTCCCCTAAATCCCTAGCATTTAAGCACATAATAATTAGTAACATGTCCGCTTACAAGAGGGAAATATTTAAAAATTTCTAGAATTTTCCCGTCCGCGTTCTGTTAACAGAGAGTCCGCTTAATGAAGATGCTCTTGCATTTAAACTGCATTGGTTCCCGACGGTGTCAAAAAAATGTTCGCTTAATGGAGTGTCCGTTATGAGAGATTTCACTGTATTTACTGTAATGTTACTTGGGTTGAACATATAAATTGTTACTGTAATTGGCGTATAATAAAAAATGTATTTAAACATTTCATATACAATTTCCCATTGTAATTTGTCAAGTCCACATGCTATTTGTGGCATAGCTAGAAATTTATCACCACTTTCAATCATGGAATATTTTAAATTAATTAACTGACTGGTTTTAAAATATCATCCATCCGCAATTCTGGGCCTCGGCCATGTAAAAGGTATGGCGAGAAGCCTGTGGATGAATGTGTCCAAAAATTGTGTGCCATTTGAAAATATGGGATCCATTCATCCTAATCTTGCTGTCCTTTTTAATTAATGTGTATTGCCAAAAAGTCGTAAAACTCGATGTATGCGTTCAATGGAGCCATTACTAGTCGCACTATACGCCGTTGTTCGTGAATGATTTATTCCTAAAAAGTTCTTTCATTACTTGTTATTAAAAGTTTGTGCCTCTATCGGAAGTTAGCTTTTGCATTGTGCCATGAATAGCTATTACTTTAGTGAATAGGACTTTTGCTACTGTGGTAGCTTTTTGAATCTGATTCGAAATGATTTCAATATATTTGGTATAGTGATCCATAAAAGTTAATAGGTATTTGTTTCCATTAAATGAACTTACAAAAGGACCTGTAACATCCATAGAACAACATTCAAATGGTTTTGAAATTTCGCAAAACATTTAGATAAGTGCTGGTTTTAAATGTGGTTTTTCTTTGAACACAACTGTGACACTTGCTCACGTAATCATTAATTTGCTGATTTATATTAGGCCATAAACATCTGGTTTTAATATTCAAAATTGTTTTTTGTTGACCTTGGCCATTGCACTACACCAATGATTGTCAGGTAATCCTGCTTCACCTACATTGTGATTTTTAACAAAAAACGACACGAGGACGTAAGAGCTAGATGTGGGCTCGGGTGGGGTTAGTTGACACCGAATCTGCAATAAATGTAGGTCGTGAAAATCGTGAATAACCTTTTTTACATTTGGTTTTGGAATTACTAAGCAATCCGTATTTCCTATGTTTTTCTAACGGGTGTTCATAAACAGTCGTCATCCCAGTTGCTTTGAAAAACAAAATGTTATGTCTTTGATTAATTCGTGCAACACAATGAAACATCATTGAGTACTGTCATAGCGCATTTTTTCTCAATTTTAATAGACATACGTTTCTGAAGTCAAAACCTACTGGGATGACGACTGTTTATGAACACCCGTTATAATAACCCTTCAATGTCTGCGTAAACGTTTGAATTTTCGGCATCGTTATTAATTTTTCCCTAGCACTTTGGCAAAAAGTTGTTCCTTTTTAATTAGTGATCTATCCCAAACTGGAGTAAATTCTGATTTCGTTGAATTTATTATATTTACTGTAATGTTATTTGGGTTGAACTTATAAATTGTAACTGTTATCGGCGTACGATAAAAAATGTATTTAATCATTTCATATACAATTTCCCATTGTAATTTGTCAAGTCCACATGCTATTTGTGGCAAATCTAGAAATTTATCACCATTTTCAATCATGCAATTTTTTAAATTAATTAAAGTGTGTCATAGTGTTTTATATGGTGGTTTAGTGAAATGTTTAGATTTGGTGGTTTAGAAATAGTAAATATTTCTTTCTGGTAATTTTAATGTTGCGACTTTGCCTATTAATTAACTAATTTTTTATTTAAGAAATTATAGTGCTAAAACTGCATGGTCTTTTATAGCACTTAATATAAATTAACATGAATGGATAAATATTGCAATAAATGGAGCACTTTGATTTCCTTGAGGTATAGCATTAACTTGTCTGGATCGGAGAATATGTTTTGGTTTGGTCTGCTAAGAATTTTGTTCTTGCTTCTGTGAATTTAGGGCAGTCCAACAAAAGGTGTTGTACAGTTAAGGTGATGTTGCACATGCTGGTTTCTGGTCTTGTAGGAGGTAGTTATGCGTCATTTTAGTATGACCAAGTTTGAGACGTGTGAGGACTGTTTCTTCCTTTCTATTTAGTTGCTTATAGTTTGTCCATTTGAGTGGCAGAGATGGTGTGCAGCATGCTTTAGTTTCGGCAAATCGGGTCTATTCTTCGTACCATTTCTTTGTAATTTTGTGTTTTAAATGTGTTTTAACGTCTATTGTGGGAGAGTGTGTCAAACTGTAAATATTTTGGTCTGCTGCTTCTTTGGCTTGTTTGTCTGCTTTATTATTACCAATGATATTGATGTGTTATGGAATCCAAATGAAGGCAATATGTTTATTTTTATCGAAGATTCTGTGTCGGATGGTGTGTATTTCTTTTATACAGGGTATTGCGCGGGTATTGACGGTCTTTAGAGTGTTATTATGGATATACTAATGAAGCGACCAAGGTCAAAAACTTATTTTTATTGCACAAATAATGCTGTTTTACAACAAAAATTAATTTTTGAAAATAACGTCTTTTAAAATGCCACCATATTTTTCTAAACTTTCTCAAAGTCGTGATTGAAAACACTCTGTAACTCGTAGCAGCATCTCCTGGTTCATCGCTCTGATTTCTTGAGTCATTTTGGCCCGAAGATGAAACCAGTCTGGTTTCGAAACATGTCGGCAATTTAAATAAACGTACGTGGAGAAGACTACTGAGTTTTATTGCTTCGTATCAAGTCACCTCCACTATTAGCGTGATGGATCACCTTCCTACTATTCTTGAGTAATGTTGGCTTTTAAAGCTTCTAGCGTTTGAGGCCTATTTTCGAAAACCCTAGCCTTCAAATATCCCCATAAGAAAAAATCAGGGCTGGTTAAATCTGGTGACCTTGGCGGCCAATTAAAATCACCATGTCGGGATACAAGTCGTCCAGGAAACATGTTTCTTAGAGCAGTCATGCAAATTCACGCAGTATGACTTGTTGTTCGATCTTGCTGGAACCACAAGTCGTTATTACCCCCAGTCGTTGCAATTCAGCAGGTAAAAATTTTTGAAGCATCTCCGTTGAAAAGTTATAGTTACTGTACAGCCATCTTCTTCGAAAAAGTACGGGCGTAGTATTTCGAATGCAGCCACACCGCACCATATGGTAACTTTTGCGGTATGCGGAGGTTGTTTGTGAATTTGTTGAGGTTGCTTGGCATCCCAGTACCAAAAATTTTGCCTATTCACATATCCTGATAAGATGAAAATGCGCCTCATCACACATCATTACATAATTTAAAACATTTGGCTTCAGTAAATCAAGAAAGGTTCTACAATATTGTATTTGTGCTGCTAAATCTTGCGGTAAAATTTTATGAACAATTTGAATTTTGTACGAATGAAATCGGTGGTCTTTCTGTAAAATTCGACCCAAACTTCTTCGTGTAATGTTCAATGCTACTGCTTGACGCCTTGCTGGAGATGGACTCCTTACTACAGCTTGCCGTACTCGTTCTACGTTCTCTGGTGTACGCACAGTTTTTATAGAACCGACACTTCCGTCACAGAATAATACCCTAAATCAGAATGGCCTCTCTGTGTCGGAGCTTTTGATGTCAGCATACTCAATTTTTGTGACCTTGAAATTGTCCCCCATGATCCTAGTGGTGTGCAGAGGCGGTAAATTCAAAATTATGCGCCTAAATTTTAAACTGAACAGAAATAATCCGTACGTTTAAAGTCCACGCAATTTATATGGAAATGCACAGTACACCATGTGCCACCAAAACATCTTTTCTTCGCACTCATATTAAATTAATATTTTAAAACCACTTCCACAAAAAACATAACCTTCTTATAAGGGGTCATTGACCGCCACAAGTACACGTGTAAAATATGGAAAACAGCTGACTGCACACCACCAGAACTCGCGCATGCGCAAACAAAAAACTAGCTGATTTTTAAGCCGACAGGCCATTCTGTATTATTCTGTGCTTCCGTGATCACGAAACCTTGTAACCCACAACAAAATTGTGTTGCGTCAAGGAATTCTACCACGCCTAGGAACATTATATTCACGCCGAAATTGTCGTTGCACTTCAATAATAGACTCCGATCGGTGATACAGCATAACGCAAAAGCTGCGTTGTCTTACTGGCCACGTATCATGGCTACTAAACTGCATTACATACGAAATATTTTAAGCTGTTGGTTTTCCCCTCCACTTTACTCATATTCGAACAGTGGCGTTTCAAAAACCGTCAATACCCATTGCGCCACCCTGTATATTCATGATGTGGATATATGTTTTTTAATCCTTGGAGTGAGCTTAGAGAATCGGTAACCATTATGAATTCATTAAAATTACTTTTTAGGATACTGCATTGGTAACTAGCGTTTACATAGTTACAAACGAGTCCGGTAGATAAAATTTACCGGCCTAGACCAGTAGTAATAGAACTACTACTGGTCTAGGCCGGTAAATTTTATCTACCGGACTCGTTTGTAACTGTAACTGTGTAAACGCTAGTTACCAATGCAGTATCCTAAAAAATCTTATACGATACACGACCGGTAGCATATTTATGGCCTGGCCAAACATACATACATGTAAAGTATTGGCGCGGCCATAAAAATGTTGCTACCGGTCTAATAACGTAAGTAGCTATTTCTCGACATATGTGAGGGCTTCTTTTATAGCATACAATTCTGCGCTATAAATAGATGTTATGTCCGGTAGTTTAAACTGAGAGGTTTGTTGTTCGTGTATGAAGGCACACCTAAGTTCGTTGTTTATTTTGGAGCCATTGGTATAGATAATTTGTTTATTAGGGTATTTATTTAATATTTAGTAGAAAACATTTCGGTAGATTATGGAATTGGTAGAACTTTTCGGTAAATTTGCTAGTTCTAGGTATAAATGAGGAGGGGGGATGATCCGCAAAGTTGGAGATGCAGGCGTTGGTGGAAGCAAGTATGATGCTCTGAGATCAGTAAGAATTTGACGGGCTCGGATGTTGAATGGTGGTGATATCCTTTTTGATTGGTTACACAAGTTTTGAAATAAGGGTTGTTTAATTAACTGATTATTTGGATGGTTTTTATTGGCTAGAATTCGAATACTATATGTTAGCTGATTTAGCAGTCTATAGTTCAGTAGAAGTTGGCCAGTTACTGCGAGGAAATTTTTAATAGGGTTCGTAGACCCTGCTGGTATATAGAATACAGTGATTTAAGTATAGTATTTTTTGTTGAGCCAATATTTTAGATCGAACGAGCGTATTTACACGAATCAATGTTTCTGAGTTTGTTCCCCACTCTTGATGTGATATAGCTTTGACGACATTCAGAGATATTCTGCAGCTATGGATTGTTCTTTTGATATGGGATATCCAAGTTAGTCGACTCTCCATGATTACTCCTAAATATCTTATCTCTGTAGTATATTTGAGTATTGTATTGTTTAGTTTGAGAACAGGTGTTATTGGGTGGTGTTTTTTCGAAAATGTAATACATTTTGTTTTTGATGTAGAAAATGTTAATCCATTTTTATTTGACCATTCATATAGTTACCACTTATAACACTATTGCTAAATAATAATATTAGTAGTCTTCATCATCTGTTTCTGAGGTCTCACATTCTTCAACTTCTGTAGGGACAAGTACATTGTCTAACTTATCTTGTTTAAGGGGTAAAGCAGCGGTATAAAGTTTATCTGCTGGTCCTGGAAGTAGTGGTGTAGCAGACTTCTTTAAGAGACGGAATTTGTTGCAGAGCAAACCACTTGATGTTGCAGAACATGAAACACTTCATATGCTCGTTACTAAATTCAATTATTTTGTATTTTGAGATAGAGAATTTTTCGCCATCGTTATTTTTTGTATTCTTTTTAAAATAAGGAGCAAGTTTTTCTTTGTAGTCCAGAATCATTTCTTGCGTAAGTTCTTTAACAACAAATTTCTTACTGGTATTCTTTATCATCCGCTTCCATTCATCTGGCAAATATACTTCCTCTCTCTTCCTTTTCTCTTTTTCTACCAGGGCAAATGACCGGTTGCATGGTAAAAAACTATGCCCAGGCTCTGGATAGATATGTCTTATTTTCTCAAATCTACCTTGTATTAGTAGTTTGCCAAAATTGCACAAGAACTGCGTTTTTGTTTGCGCAGCACAGTTGTCGCTAAAAACGTACAGCGTTTTTACTTCTGGTGCAATTTGGTTTTTGATACGCAACTTATAACTTGATTTGGAGATTTTCGACCTGTGATTTAATCGAAAACCTAAAAGTAGCTTTTTGAAACGCTGCCTTTGTTGATACAAAAAGGATAAAACCACAACTGTCGTTTGTAGAAAGTGTCACTAGACGGCACGTGTGGTAATAGCATGTTTTGTTCAAAATCAAATGAAATAGTTTCTACCAAGGGATCTTCTCTAGCCAAAGTTGTTTTTGCTTTCACATCTTCATAAAAAGTAGCAGCTTTCGTTAAGTCTAGCTTTTTTTCGGTATTTAATTTTGCTGTTTCCTCGACGTCATTTCTCGCATATTTTATTTTATTCTCTAATATATCGCAGACCATACAAGTATCGGTTCTGGGATGGCCAAAGCTCCAAAAAGACACATCGACAATATGTATATGTCACTTTTGGTTTGAACTGGGGAAGATCTCGTATATACTGTTCAGGTTCATATTTTTTAAGGTACAATCTGTGCATTAACTTTAAATTTAATTCCGGCGAAAGATTTCGTTTATTGTTATTATCTATCCTGCTATAGTGGCTTTTTATTCTTGGGAAGCTATTTATATGCTCTTCAATGCTCTGTACTATATTTTCTGGCACTTTATTTGGTCTAGTGTTGTGACGTCCTCTCATATCCTTCGGAGCAACTACGTTAGTAAACAGATAATTTCCTATTCTTTTTATTCTGCTCTTTGTTACTCTATGGATGCTTACGAACACTTTCTTACAGATGATTCTCTCGAAGCTTCCTTTGCGAATTTTGTAGCAAAATGTCTTATTCTTGGCAATACCACCACCAGATTTTGGTCTCTTTGAATAGCCCGAACTTTGTTCAAACCTCCTGTAAATTTTTTAGTAAAAAAAGTACGTTAAGTAATTTAGACAAAATGTTTTACCTAAATAAGAATCTTGTTCTTCTTTATTTCCGATTCCCTGGAAAGCCTCGAAGATGTCCTCCATCACTGCGTCACTCAGGCTAGCACAACATTTCCGTCGACAGTCACAAGATTTCCTCTAGTGTTTACATACTGCTCTTTTTGAGATCCTTTCGCTTTTTTCTCATTTCTTTTCCATGCTTGCGGGTTTATTTTTTTCCTTTTAGATTTTTAAATTTCGTCGCGTAATGGAGGTATTTCCCTGCTAGTACCTGCACTAATTTCCTCATGTTCTAACACCTCGTTTGTTTCACTTTCACTTTTCATATTCTTATATGGGTATTTCGCCACTCTGCAAATTAAAATATTAAATAACGACAATATTAACAACGAACGTTTCGAGGGACAATCTGCCCTCGTTATCAACGAATAACAATTAAAACTAACAAGAACTTATCTTTTTTTCACTGGAAGGAAAAACGACCAACCTCCAATGAATTTTCTGACATTGACGTTTGTTGATATCTGTACCTACTTGATCTCATCTTTAAGAATCAATAGCCAACTATTGTCTAAAAATATTGAGAAAGACGACACGCATTTTTCTTCGTTAAGTAAAATGTATGCCGTTTCCTTAATTTTTCGCCTAGTTGACATCGATTCTTTAGACAAGATCTTTGTGTTGTCCCATTGTATTTTATGGTTTTCATCCCAAGCATGTTCTGCCAGCTTAGACTTATTGAATTGATACGTTTTCAACATATTTTTATGTTCTTTAACTCTTACTGCTAAAGGCCTGGATGTTTCACCGATATAATATTTCCCGCATTCACAGGGAATACTATATATACAATTCCTTGAATGTTGTTCTTCGTTGAACGGTTTAGTTTTTGTAAGAACTGACCGTAAAGTATTCATCGTTTTGAATATTGTCCTAACATTGAATCTATTTCCAATTCGTCTAATTTTGTCAGATATGCCTGGAATGTATGGTATAGTGAGAGTGTTATATTTTTGAGTGTCATTCCTTTGTATGTGTGTGGCATTGCTTCATGTATTGAAAATGTTCCGAACAAGAGTCTCTGGATAGCCATTATCTTGTAAAACATTAATAATAAATTCTTTCTCTTTTTTGAAAATTGTATCATTAGAGCAAACAACTTTGGCTCTGTCGTAAAGACTTTTTACAACGCCTGTCTTTATGTTTTTGTGATGGTTAGAATTAAAATGTAAGTACCTATTAGTATTGGTTTTCTTACGGTATACTGATGTTTCAAAAGTATTTATTGTGCGTGTGATTAGTGTATCAAGAAAGGGTAACTGATTGTTTTGCTCTGTTTCTAATGTGAATTTGATGGAGGTTTCTTTACTGTTAATATGTTCAAGGAATTTGTCCACCTCATCCATATCATGAGGCCAAATTGCAAAAACATCATCGACATATCTCCACCAAACTACTGGTTTGTTGGTGTACGTGTAGACATGTTGTTGTTCAAAGTCTTCCATAAAAATGTTACTAACAATGGGAGATAAAGGTGAACCATCCCGAAATCTTGTTGGTAAAATTCATGGTTTAGTTGAAAGTATAGGTCAATAGCAGAGTAAGTATTTGTTTTGGAGCTAAAATGTGTAGCTTCTCCTGTATTTAAGAGGGTAATGTTGTTTTTGATCAGGAGTTTTTCAATTATTTTTCCTCTGTTGTTAATTTTGCTGCATCCCCATATAGGGCTGTGCGAGTTAAAATCGCCTACTACGATATAGGGTAAAGGGAGCTGTTCTATTATATCATCAATTTCAGTTAAGCTCACTTGATAATTAGGTGGGATGTGTATATATTACAAACGGTGAGCATATTTGGGGAGTATCTACCTTTAATGTTTTTTATACTGCGCTTATTTTATCTTTATCGGCAATTTTTGAAAGATTTTGTTGCCAAGCACGGTCTACGTGCCAAGAACAATAAAGCTATTGTTTTACAGGACCCATCACAGACTGTTGCTTATGTCGTCATTCATAATATCCGTCCGTTTTACTTGAGAGTTTCATTAGGTCTCTGCCTTTCAGAAGCTGCGGGTTCTTACAAGGTTGCTTTGTTGTTGTTGTTGTTGTTAAGGAAACCCGTTCAGTAACGTTTGTTGCCACATTTTTTATTTAGTTGCAGTTTTGTTCTGTTTTTTACCTCTTTTTCATCTTCAATGTTCTCCAGTGAGCGTTGATGGGTTTTGCGTTTATTGTCCTTAGCTGTGTTACTGTGATTCTTCTCTTCTCTTTTTTCTCGCTGTTAGTTCTGTTGTAGGACTTCTTGAGTGAGGAGCTCCTTCGCCATATACACTTTGCCATTGACAACTAGCTTATCGTATTTAATGTTTGCTCATAGACTCCTTGAATTGGCCTCTTTCAAGTATTTTATCAAAGTTTTCCTTTCTACAAGTACTGCTTCGGGGTAATCTTTATCCATCCAAAATTTTGTGCCACGAATGTCTTAAGTAGCTCCGGTCCAGGTTTTCAATTTTAACAGTATCGGTCTGTTATAATTTTCGGTGTATTTCCCTATGCGTCTTAGGTCTTCCACTTCATTCCAGATTGAAATTTTTTTATCTATAATTTGCATTACGTTGTTGATATTAGTGGCGAGAAGTTCTGGGGTTTCATTATTATTATCTGGTATCCCTTTGCATATTAAGTTATTGCTCTCGTTATCTCTTTCTAGTTTTTTCAGACGTAGATCTTGTTCCACTATTTGTCTCAGCTTTGCGTTTTCCTTTTCCAATAGTTTTACCCGCTCATCAGAGTTGTCTAAATTTTTTTCAATTCTGTTTAGATTTTTACTGATTTTTCTGAACATTTTTATTATTTGTTGATGTTTCGTTAATTCCTCCATTGCTGGTTCTGGATCGCTCATTTTGTAGGACTAATGTTAGTTTATATTGCTTTTATACCAGTTGGGTTCCTGGGTTGTATGAGACATGTCCACTCTTAATCTCCAATTTGTTAAGTAGTTCGTATAAGGAATTTTTGCTACTTTACTTGAGTAGCCTAAAAACAGAAGGTTGGTGAATATGCCTCACCACTCCCTACAACCCCTTTCTCACGCACCCCTACTTTAAGTCGCACCATTTAACTTAAAAATTTTTGAAATTTAAAGTTGAGTTTCTGGGTTGTATGAGAAATGTCCACTCTTAACCTCCCATTTTTTAAAGAATTCTTATATAAAATTTTTACTTCTTTCCTTGAAGCCTAAAAATAGCCGATTGATGAATATATTTTATACTCTTTATAACACCTTTTTCACGCAGGTTTATTTTAACACGCACTATTTTACTTAAAATTTTGAAATTTGTAGTTTACAGTTTACTTTTGTCTTCACAACCAAGGCCACCCATTTCTCACGCAGGTTTATTTTAAGCTGCGCTATTTCACTTAAAATGTTTTGAAATTTACAGTTGAGTTTCTGGGTTGTATGATAAATATCCACTCTTAACCTCCCATTGGTCATATATATAATCTGTAACTCCTTATACCGTTTACACAGTGTCGGAGTGCCGGGCGCACTGAGCCGCGAGGGTGTGTGCATTTTTAAATTCGGCGGAGGTACTTGAAGTAGTGGAGCCTGTCTGGCTATAACACTACGCTCGCTCTCCAGATGATCACCCAACCAAGTACTGACCAAGTGTTTTACTAGTTTGTTTTAAAGAAGTAAACTGAGGTATTACTAGCTTGTTTACATCATAACCCACCTTGCCCTCGACACCGTAGGTTATTTAGCTTGTTTACATTATAATCCACGTTACCCTTAACACCGTTGGTTATGGTAAATATCCTACACACGTGACTTATAAGTACCTCACTCATTCCCATGGCTTATAAATACTTTAGCTCACTCTCAATTAAGTTGTCAGTTTGACTTTTCACACCTGTCAATACAAAATTTACGCTTTTTTGGTGTTTATTGAGTTGTTGGATAAAATAATCCAAATAATCCACAAGAGAAAACAATATACCTAACACACTTTTATCATAAATAACTGTAAAATTGAACATGTATGGAGAGATCAAATAAATTTATAATTAGACTCGCCTGTGATTCTTTTTATACGTTTGCCAACACTGAAGTGCACTGTCACTCTGTGTCAAATTACAAATAAAACAACCTTCTAACCTCGAAGTGGACATAGACTGAAGTGCCATCAACAATACACTTAAGAGGCTTGCTTACATCCCCATTACACAAACTTGAATTATTTAAACATGCCTTTACGTATCAAATAGCAAACCTCTATAACGATTTACTATATACGTACAATAACCTTTCCCTCCATAATGTTAAAAACCAATTGAAATCAAAACTTTTTGATGGGAGCGTCGCCATACATTGATTGCCATACAGTGTCTTATAAACTAAAAAAAAACTATTACGTCTAAATTTCGCGGTATACCTACTAGCGTTATGTGAACCACTTGAGCCATATTGGGAACTATGATTATGTGGTTAAGGGTTAAGTGACAGAGCAGGCGGTAGTTATGCTACTGGCTGAACCTCGCCCTGATATATTTCTTACATAATTCTGTGTATATATTTAGAGATATACTTAGTTAATAAAGGCAAATTATTATTATTAAGTACTGCTAAACGTATTACACGAATTACATACGACTCTCAGTATATGTTAAATTTTAAAGTAAACGCTTTAATACATTGCTGTCATGCAGTTATTATAAAATCAACTAATATATTGTTATTACAGCTAAGCAGTCATGGAAACTTAGCTTCCATGTTCAGCTATAATGTAAACTATAAGTATACCATTTATATACATATTAAAAAACAATCTTAATAAGGCAAAGAAATTACAAAATTATATAACGATATATATTTTGGGCATTAGATATTCTCAGTGCAGCCATTTTATTCTACATTTTTATATAATTCGAATAGAGCACCTTCACTTACCAATCAATTATATTGGTTAGATTAGTTTTATGATATTTGTAAAACAGGTTAGAAATACCTGTGTAAATACCCATTTTGGGGTTTTCCCCTAAAAATAAATATCTAGGTAATTTACATCACTACCCATGATGTTCCTTTTCGGTTCGGTAAAACACTGCGTTTAATTTTGTCTAAAATTATCGTCTTCAGACGATTTATTTTTCTTTTATATTTCTCACGAGGCATCTGAAACGTATTAAAACTCTACAATATCGACCACGATAGGGGTAATATCGATCACTGTGATCGATATTAACCGACCACAAAATAAAGAACAATTTGTTTACTGAGCAAAGGTTAGGTGTACTATACAACGTTACTATTAATACCACCTTGTGCATTACCGCAGTAGACGTATGTCTAAATGCAATTACAGGTTTGGCTTACCTTCAACACTTTAAATATAACACAGCAATGACCAGAAACAAATAATTGCCACTCTCACACCGATGCTTCGAATAAATGGCTGACTGATAGTTAACCTGAAGTTCGCTTGTTAGTCGCTAGAGGGCTCCCACTATCACGTTCATTTAGAGACCCTAGAAATGAGAGACTGGCCATTGGCCGTCGCTGGCCTGATTGGTTGACGCGAACCTTGTCCCTAAAATGGCGGCGCCAATGGTGTGCTCTCAAATATGGCGGGAATTTCAAATTTAACTGTATAAAGGAAGTGACTCTTAAAATTAACTTTAATTGTAATATTGTAAGCATAATCTTATGCAGGCGTAGAACTGCAATCGAGACTGTGCTACGCCAAAGTAGCTTAAAGGTCACAATAAATTGCTGTTAGCAGTAGTACTCTTGCTCATGTATACAATGGTCTTAAATATCGAGAGTTCCAAAAAAAACTGTTCCTCAGCGGGCTGTGGAAATTGAGCATATGAAGAATATGTTGGTGACACTGTACGTCAATGTCAAATTCGAGGTTATCAGGTTAGATTTTCCGTCAGTTATGACACAAAATGACGCAAATCCTAACCTGCTAACCTCGAATTTGACATTGACGTACAGTGTCACCAACAGATTATTCATATGTTGAATTTCCACAGCCCGCTGAGGAACAGTTTTTTTTGGATCTCTCGATATAATGAGAATAACTATGTAAAATTTGAAAACTGACCACATGCTTGCGGCTTTGAATTTTTCTGTAAATAATGTTCTCCCTGTGTCCCACATTCAGTTCAAAAATTACCATGAGTGCACTTAAACAGAGAGTGTCCCAGTCACCACTATGTAACAGGTTAATAGATACCTTCTTTAAGAGTTGTAATTGTGAAGGTCAAATCAAATTATTTAAAATAGAATAAAATGCTGTTTTAATCATCATCTTCATTTCTGCCTGTTTCGATTTCACAGATTTCTCCAGCTTTGCATAGGTCGCTCTATATCTCTTCTTTGAAATAACAACGAAAAATTTGCTCAAAAAATAATGAAAATTGAGTAAGTACCCTAAAAACATGATTGTTTTGTCTTAAACGAAACAACAGATTGTCCGGTAGAGTTTTGACTGGCTCACTCTATAGAGCTTAGCATATCACCATCAGGCTGTGTGTTGCATGCAACTGGTAATATTTATCGATTATCACAAAGTCCACCGCAGACACGTGGTCAGTTTCGGTCAGAATCTTCAAGAATTCTTATACTTATGTGTCTTAGTAACAAATGCGTTTCAATACGTACAATGTTAGGTATAATATAGTAATAATAATACATTTCCATAAAATTTTACTACAAATGTCTTCTTAAAGAAATCACTTATGGATAAATATACCTTTGAGCATCGACTAACGTCTGCGCTGCAGTTAGTTACGCAGGGGTATAACATGTGGGCGGGATTTGGATCAGTAAATTAAATTAAGTCCCCTGATGCTCACAATAATTACACCCTGAAGTTAGCAATGGAAATTTGGTCATACAATTCTGGAGAGTGCTCTGGTTTCAACAGCTTCTATTCCAGGTTCAACGTTGCAAAAAGGGTAATTTATCAAATTCTGCGACATCAGGTATGTATTCAATTATAACTGTAGTGTTTTTCTCAATTGTACAGATATTGAACACCGAGCACTCTCAAAGCCACAAATGTAGCAGAAGGATTCCTGAACAATGACTAGAATACCTCTACATTTTAATTTTGAAAGTACATAGGTATTGGTGCTGGCACTTGGAAATCACTTAGTGGTGCTAAAATTGACTAGTTGTCTTCTAAAAATAGAACTTGTTACTTTAAGCAATATTTATTTAAATCCTTAACTTATGTATATGGTATTACATGAATTTCTAATAATACCTCTACAAATGGAAATCGATAAGGAGCATTCGAGCTGCAGGTGCTGACAACCGACACGTTTATCAACTATCTATTTTTATACCTAGCATCTGTGAAGCATCTAGGTAAGATTATTCAAGCAGTTGTCAATTAGTTAGAATAATTAAAAATATTTTATTTATTATATATCAAGGAAGGAATGTTGGAGTTGTCAGAAGTCTTAATTGGAAAAGTGCTGTTTATGTATAGGGCAGTCAGCCAGCGACGTTCCTGGCTCATCGGCCGCCCTGTGCAAAGTGTAAAATGCGCCTCCCCCCCCCCCCCCCCCCATAATACAATCTATTCAAAATTAGGCAATTGTATAAAAAATACTCCAAAATAGTCCAACGCAACTCTATTTTTTATTGAAAAAACAAAAATAAAAATATTAAATATAAAATAAAAAAAATATATAAAATAAAAAAGAAACATGAAGAAACATAAAATAAAAAATAATAATTTTAAAATACAAAAAGTACAAAAAAACTACTTGCCTTGCTTTGTTGGTGGCAAACTTTGATATTACCTCTGTATAATTCATTTCGTCTGCCAAATCACTCTCAATCGATAAAATTGCCAAATTTTTCAATCTCAGATGTGACATTGTCGACCGAAGGTAATTTTTTATAATTTTTTATTTACTGAATGACCGTTCTGCACTCACAACAGTTACAGGTAGTGTCAGTAAAATCCTAAGAGCAATGTGAAGATTTGGGAATAAATTTTCTAAGTTTCTTTCAAATAAATAACATAAAATATCGCTCACATTATCAAGACAAATATCAAATAACATTAACGATTTTATTTCTTGGAAAAGGTCTAGCCCTTCTATGTCTTTTTCCTGTGTATTACTTTCTGTTCATTTTGTCTCAAAATTGTTACAATGTTTTAATAATTCTTCGTGATGGTTTCATCTTTAAATGTTTTTAAATTGTGTAAAAATCCAAATTCGTTAACATGGGCTGACAGTAACTCAAAACGTTCTTTAATCGACGCTACTACCTGATCAATCATTATATAAATAACATTTACTTTGAAGGCCTGTTTTCTATTATATATTGGTTCATCTGCTGCTTCATAATCAAACATTCTCTTCTTTGTATGTTTTCTGACCAAAACCTTCTCGTTAAAATCTGGATTAACAATGTCGAGATCAAGAGCTATTTCTTTAGCATAATTTACTACTTCATTGAAGTAATTATCACTGCGATTGTTGGCAATAATTGTTTCTAAATTGTTTAACATTGATAGTGCCTCTTGCAAACTAATCTGTATGCTTTGCAGTGATTTACTTACTACATTTACTGTAGAAAGAATATCGTACCACAAAACAATTGAAGCTTTGAACTTTTTTCGCTAAATTTGCGGCACCTGAACGAGTTTCGTTATCTTTCCCGGTATTGTTAGCAATTTCTTTAAGTGAATCATAAACCTGTGGAAGTTCATAACGCAACGGCTTCAATGCTTCAACGCGACTTTCCCATCTGATATCGCTAAGTGGCTTTAAAGTTAAAGATTTTACATGCTTTTTTAAAACACTCCATCTATAGGTGGATCCAGAAAAGAAATTGTAAATGTTTTGAACAAGGAAGAAAAAATTTACAATTTCATTTGAAGCCTTAGCTGCATCATAAACAACCAAGTTTAAAGTATGACTTGAGCAAGGAACAAAAAATGCACGTGAATTTAAATTTAAAATTTGTTTTTGAACCCCACTATTTTTACCTCTCATATTCGCACCGTTATCATAACCTTGGCCTCTTATATCTTTTATGTCTAAACCTAAATTTTTTAATTCATTAATGACAAATTCTGCCACACCTTTTCCAGTAGTATCTATGACAGGAAAAAACCCTAAAAAATATTCAGAAATCTTACCTCGCTCGTTAACTGTGCGAATGACAAGGCTTAATTGTTCTACTTTACTGATGTCGGGGGTACAGTCCACTATAATGCTGTAATATTTTGATTTACGAATATTCCATACAATTTTTTGTTTGACCGTTTCTCCTAATAGGTCTATTAATTCGTTTTGAATTTTATTTCCTAAATAATGTGGATATCGCTTTTTGTTTTTTTTATTCAGATATTCTTCTAATGTGATCGCTAATAACACTATCAAATTTACTCAACATTTCTAACAATTTAAAAAAATTACCATTCTGTCGATCAAAAAGTCCGGACTGCCTGCCTCTGAAGGGTAAGCACTGTTTTGCCAAAAATAAAATAATATAAATCATAAGTTGCAAAACATCTGACCATCGTTTTTTTTTCCAGCTCAAATAATTTTGCAATTTTTGAATTAATACGTTCACTTTTTTTTTGCTGAAAAATTAAGCCACAGTTTGTGGTTTGTGAAATTGGCGTCACTCAGTTCATGGGTGTGCAGACACGTTGACAAATGTTGCCAGTCTGAATATCCGTCTAAACTGGCCAAAAACAGTGCGCTGAATTTTTAGTAGGAGAATACACTAGCCAGTTACGATTGATTTTCTCTCCATTATTTAAAAATCTTTTGTAGTAGGACGCCGAAAATAATCTTCCTTTGAAATCTCGAGGAAAGTCGTAGTCTTTAATTTGCGAAGGACCATTTTCAATTATCACAAGTTTGAAACCGTCGCTTAAAGGATGCGTCCATAAACCGGGATCTGAACTATTAAAATCCTGGTGACCGTCACTTTCTTCACATTCTTGTTGAATAGTGGGACTCTCAGTTGCAAGGGTTGGTGGCTCGGTCACAGGACTCGCAGGTGGTGATGGACTTCTGGTAACGTATCGGAAGCGATATCACGAATTTTTGTTTGGCAAGCTTGTCTACTTGTGCTGGGTGCACCACTTGTATTGGGTGCATCACTTGTACTGGGTACATCCGGTTTCAGATACTTTAAAAATGAACCTTGTAAACGATTTTTCTCGTCTTCTCTTTCAAGCTTCCTTTTCTTATATTGTGCGCCGGAAAGCCGTTTTGATTTTCGGTCAGACATTTTTAGATACCTAACAAGTATACATTTTGTTTTATAAATTGTTTTATTATGTATAAACTGCACTTACGGATCACAAAAAACTTAAAGACACACTAAATGTAATCGCAACAATTTCAAGAATAAATAATATTTATAATTTTATATATGTACGCTAACTGAACTATTGCACTACCACTATGAAGCTCAAAGAACTTAATGAGACTAAAATAAAAATCCAATCCAACAAATTTGTAAACGAAAAATAGTTTATATTACTGAGGGTTTGTTATTATATCAAGATAAAGAGTATCCCATAGCCCAAACCATGTTTAATCAGCATTCTGCATTTCAGTGAAATTTGACCGAGTTGTGCGGTGCCGACAAGCCAATAATATTTATTTTCCACTTGAAACAGTTCGCGTTAAATGTAAGCAAAATGGAAAAAAATACACACTTCTCAATAACGAAGCATATTTTTTTTAATTAAAACAATTTGCAATTTTGTAACAAAGATTTGGCCGCCCCAAACTTTTGGCCGCCCTGTGCGCCGCACACCTTGCACAATAGGCAGGAACGCCCCTGCAGTCAGCATAGGAAAATGTAGATTGTTCTGTTTCTAGCGTAGTTAAGAGACAATAAGTGGTTTTCGAACAGGGATCTCTTGCGAAAACTACCAACAACAGTTGCAATAGCTACCTATACATTCTTAAATGAAACAAAGTATTGCTACAAATACTACCTTGCTACTTGCACTAAAAAAACAACCAAGTTGTAAAAATCGTCGACTTAATTACACATTAGCAAGCTCAAAGAGGACTCAATTATTAGTAGCTAACATGCTTAGTCTAAGGTTTCGGTTCTCAAGATATTCTCAGGTTCAGCCGTCCGTAAATGAACTAAACTGAAAGTAACCAAAGCGCAAACAAGTCGAAACTGGGGCACTTTTGAGATTTTTCGAAACAATTGCAGCAACTTTTGACAAGTCCTTGAAGATACCAATGATGAGATTAACGCGACTTTGTCGCGAGTGCAACTCATAAGGTTAAGAACATATATGTACAATAGTTTAAATACAAATCACACGTTTTTAAAATCATAAGGTTCACAAGTCGAAGGTAATCGCAAATATACTGCAACCTCCCGTACAATTTGGTTTACGTATCGGAACTTTGCAAATTCGGCGATTAATTACACTTTAAAGGGGCTGGGGGCTGCTGATCTTTGCGGACGTGGTGGCCGCGAAAGGATGCCTGATCTTGGTAGCAGCCTTGTTGAGCTCCGGATCCGTAAGATCTATGTCCAGCTCTTCTTCTTCCTCTGCAGGCGTGGGCTGCAAAAATAGAAAAATTTAACAAACGTTGTAGATACAATCTTTTAGTTAATTATCGCGTTGTATAATTTGAGTAACTGTTGCATCGAAAATAAGATTTTGTATGGTGTCAGGACATTTTCAAGTTGTACGAATGTACGGCGATTAGAATATTTTTCTAAATTACGACCCCGTGTGTATATAGGTTTTTCATATTTTTCCGCTTAAATTTAAGTGTATTGAGTTTTATACAGGCTTTGGCATTATACCGTCACGCAGCTGGGGAACCGCTTCGGGCTGTCTGGCTGCACACGTGTTCATTTATCGTCTCGTGGCTGTCGTGACCTTGGTGTTCAACGGTTTTCTGGCACGAATTTAAAACGCCGGTCCATGAGTGCGAGAGAGAGAGAGAATGAACCCTTGCCCGTTTTTTCTCGGCTGCGGCGTGGCTGTGGATTCGGTCGTGGGGGCGGCGTTTTACAAAGTGAGTTCCGTTATGTGGCGTGTTGTTTTGGGTTGTGTGTTCGCAAATTTGAGGCGAGACGGTCGCACAGTGTGGGTTCTTCCGTTAAGTGCCAGGCGCTTCTCCTGTCGAATGGGCCATCCGTGCCATTAACCGCTCATATGGATGTGGGATTAATTTGAGAGCGATTACCCCTGGTCGAGTTTTACCTGCGAATTTGGTCGCATCTGATCGTATCGTTGACTTCCTGTTGGCATTCAAGAGGAACCGCACAGTCGTCACTCTTCCCCCCCCCCCGCTTTTTTCACCGACTTTGGGACTCAAGTCGCCGGCTGGACGTCGCTACGGCCGCCACAGCTGAAGGTATGTCAGAGGTATTGTACTAGTCTTAAGTCTCCCGAGCTAATCACGAACGTGCACTAATTAACATTTGTTGTGTCATCCCCCTTTGTGCATTAAGCAGTGCGAACGCCATTTCAATATACAGGGTTTTATACCAGCACATCTTATTTGCGCTTGATTTGTTGTCGCTAATCACGAACGTGCGCTAATTAACATCTGTTGTGTATCACCCCTTTTGTGCATTAAGCAGTGTGAACACCATTTCAATATACAGGCCCTTATGCCAGCGCATCTTATTTGCGTGCCGTTTATCTTAGTGTCTTAACTAACGGTTGTGTGAAATCCTCCTTCCCCCCCTATTCGTTACACTTTGCGTACTAACCATTATTTGTGTACCGTATTTGTGCACCTTACTTGTGTACTGTATTTGTGTACTTTATTTGTATACAGTAACATATTTATGTTTGAAGAATAATAGATTTTCACTGTAAGCAATCTGTAGTGTCGTCGTCCGATTGGAGGCTGGTATAAGATGAATGTAAAGCGGGCCCTGAACGAATTTGTGAGCGTCAAGGTAGGTTTGAGCGCTCCGGCTGCCGATTTCCAGGAGTCCCAAAGTTGCACCCATACTCTACCCCTTTCGAATTTCTGCCAAGTGTAAAGTTAAAAGGTGGGTTCACTTGCTTCCCGGTTTCTCAGCGAGTTTACCAGTGCACTCTCGTTTATTGTGAGGGAACTGTGGTGGCGCTTCATCTATTTAGACCTGTTTACCGTTTATTAGGCCGTTTCCCTGGTGTTATCTCGTGTTGGACCACCCCTCGCTCCACTATAGATTCGCCGGAATTTCTTGTTATGGGCTGGGTAGCTGTCCTATGTGAGTTACATTCCGATTTTGTGAGATATTGTAAGCGCTAGTCGTCTAGATTTTTCGTGGCTTTCGTAAATACCGTTATGAGCTGGCGCGTTGTCGTAAATCTTGTTTTAACCCGTAACAAGGGTTATTGTGAAATATAAATTATTTTGGTTAAGCTTATTTTACAGAACAAAAAATGTCATTTTACGTTACTTTCCCATTTTTAAATATTGTTATATTTAAAATTTTTAAACAACCGTGGTGGATTTTCTTCCTATCCGACTTTGGCTACTCACGTAAGTGGGGGTTGCGCACGCTTTAAGGGAATCTACTGAAATTATCGGGGAAAAGGGTACTGAGGCTGTGAACAAACAGAAGTGCCGTCGGCAGCGATTTGCATTCTCACATAAAGAATAGTGAGCTTACGAGGGATTGCTCGTTGCTTATCGTGTAAATAGGGCATTGTCTCAAAATCTGTTTAATGCCGGATCAACTATTGCTTCCTTATCGAATTGCGAATAACTGGGAATCATGTTCTGCTGCTCTATGTATGTTGACATACTCCAGATTTTAACTAATTTCGGCATCACTCCTACTGAATTTGTGAGGTGCTGGTAGAAGGCGTCTTCGCAGATCGCCTTACGTTTTCTCCGAACAAGCCGCTATCGAACGCTTTCCCAGAAAAATATCTGTAATTTCCAGGTTCTTAGCAGTCCATTAAAGCAGGTGACGGGTACTTCTCCGTCAAATTAAATAACTGGAGGAATTGCGGTCGCTCCTTTAACAAGGTCAGATTTATGCTTCTCGTATGTAACATTAGTGCTTAATTATACAGTGTTTCCAAAGAATTGCTTATTGTGTTAATATGCAGGATATAAGATATATTTTGAAGTTAAACGGAAATTCTTATTGAATTTGCGCTATGACGCACAATTATAGTTAAATTAATGATTCATTTCTGAGATGTAAACTCTTTGAATATTAAGCCGGCATTTGTTGGTATAATCAGGAATTTTAAGTTAGGCAGTGACGTCGTTGAGGGTTAAAATAAATCGATATTTTATGTGTACGAACGCCATTCCCAATGTATTTTGTTGTGTGTTTATTATACCAATTGGAATAATTTTATAGGAGTGTTTTTATAAATAATTTGCAGGAAGTAATTACAAGAAAGCACATCCCAGTATTAACATGTATTCCAGGTGGCGGTTAAGGGTAATCTCATTATCTGCAGGTCCTACCGATGCACCACCTCTTGTAAACAATCTGTGGATCTTCGTTTTGTAATTTGAGATCGACAGTTATTTATTACTGAATCCAGATCACGTGCAACTCATGTATTGACTTAATATTATCGACGTACCCTCATTTTCAGCTAGTGTACAACCACATACTTCATTGTTGTTGTCGAACTGCCCCTTTGTCCCGATGCTAAAGTAATTTATTGCTACAGGTTTGCTTTATTTTGTGGTTTAATAGCCAACATGGGTCACTGTTCGATTGTTCTAATTTTATCGTTTATTCACATTCTCGTAAGTGCAAATTAGGGGCGACATTTTAGTTCAGCTTGTCATTGTGGCTATTAACTCGCGACATTGAAGTTAATCCGGAATGTAAATAAAAATACTAGTGTCTTTATCATCCTAACGAACTTCTTCGTGGACCAGTCGTGCACCAAGTCAAGTTCCAGCATTTATGCCAACCAGGCGACCTTCTCCTAGGATAGCTCTATCTCCAGGTCTGGTGATAGTCCCTTCCACTACTGCAACAGTTGAACCTTTGGGAGCTGGAGCTCTCCAAATTTTGCTACTTTAAGCTGCAAATTCGTTTTGTCGGTATAGTTACAACTGCATTGCGGTCTAATTACGTGTGTTCTGCATATATTTTGGATGCTCTTTCTTTCCTGCATGTTATTTGCCCTCCTCCGTAGGTAGAAACATTTATACCTCTTTGTATTTAGATAGTTGAAACTGAGGTTTATGTGTATTTTTATGCCAGTATTCGTCTCTCGAACACAATTTTAAGCCCCCTTCATAAGGGAATGCTATGGATAGTTTTAATATATCGGTTGGGTTGCGATCAGCCTAATAGGACCTATAAGTTACAACATATAGCTAATGTCACTGTTAGGGCATTAGTAATAAATTGATAAGGGGTCAGCTTTAGCTGTCCTCGGATTATTTTGCCTGTAGTATTGTATGTTCAATATACGATTTCAATTATACCGCTGTGTTTACCTATTCTCTGTACAATTTCAATTTATGAGCGAATTAAGCACCAGCAGGTGGAATCAAGGTATGTTTAACCACCCATCCTTCAAGTTTTCTGAGTTGGGGAACGTCAGCCACCTCAGGGACGCCTAACAAATCTTTAATACATACTTTCTACGACTCTAGCGAATGGTTATTGCATTTACTACAAAACAATTAAACCTTTTTGTAAGAAAGAAGAAATACAGTTGTAGTGTCAATTTCAGATAAATGCCAGCTTTAAGAGTAATTTTGATTATTTTTGGATGAGCTTAACAGGTAGAGGCAGTTTTATTGCATGTCTTGAAAGGCAGTCAGACTGCTTTTGCCGTGACTAATGCGAATTCCTTTTGTTTTGTGTAATTAATTTTTCTTGTTTTAGCTGAACGGTTTAACACCGTCCTCATTTTTAACAAATGTTGGGTTTAGTAGCATTATTCAAGATTTTCCTTGCCCGGAGTTTTATGGAAAATTTACTCTAAGATTAATTGTGCCTTCGAGTGGATACCAACCATGTTAAAAACGGTTTAGTTTCAACTGGGTGCAACAGACGCTTACACCCACATTACTATTGTTGACGTGAACGTATTGAACCTATTGATATTTGCAGAGTATGTTCAATTGACATGCTCGAGGGAACGGAGTTGCGAGATAGACGGAACTATATCTACCGATCAAATAGTAAAATGTAGCAAAGATTTGTGTATCTTTGCATGGGTAGACGTTTCACTGACGTCTGTTTGAGGCAATTCATAAAGCTACGGTATGAAATAAGTTTAAGGAAAATATAAGAACAGCTCATTTAAAGAAGACGTTTTAATTTGTTTACTTTACAGTTGAGGCTAAAGGGATTCAGAAAATTTTGTTCTAATGAAAGGATTATTTACTTCGCACTCGCACTTCGATGAAATTATGCACGACTACGAGTACTATCCTATAGATTATTAACTGTATACATTATTATGAAAGCAAACAACATTGTAATTTAATCAATAATGTAAGACCTGTCGATCGAACTTAAACGAGGTTGATGTCGGTAAATATCTGCTGTATATTTTGTGCACTGGATATTCTATACGTAGTGATTCAAATTTTACTAGAAACATAACAGTTATATGAGGTGAATGGTAATTTTCAACATCAAAATATTTACATTAGTACAAATAAGGATGGACCTTAACAATATTATGATATTATAGCATTTACAACCACCACAGCTAATTGATGCTGAATGTGTTGTCTATATCACACGAATATTTATAACAAATTCTTAATATTCTGATATATGTTTAAAAATTTTCTCTGAGAAACTGTGTTGAAAAAAACACTCACTTATAATAATCTCTGCTTAACAGCAACTTTGGTAATAGATGGTTCAATTAATTAAATAACTGAGTCGCTACTAGCGCAATCGATGCATACATTTTCCTCTTGATTGTCTAATTACATTGATGAACCATGGAAGTAATTATTAAATTGGTACACTTCTATGAAGTCAGTCAGCCGGGTAGCTTCTACATTATTACATTAATTTGAAAATAAATGTGTTCCTGTTGAAACTGTAATGAATTGTGTTTAGGCTTACTGACGTAGTATTGTATTTTTGCTTAACTCGATGAGCATTTTAAATTCTAATCTAAGGCAACAACCTTTGTGGAGTGCTGCATAACCTAGAGTAGAAATTAATGCATGTAGCTGTATTGAATTGAACCGTGGGACAGACATATTAACATTGTCCTTAGAACACAAAAGAGAAAAAATGGTAATGTAACAGAAGTCATGCGAATGGGGGAAGATATAGGCTGAAATGAAACCATGTAACAACTACAGAAATTGTATATAGAGAAGATTGAGGGTAGAAAAATTGGGATAGCGAGTAGATACTCTTGATCTCCCTACTACCAATCTCCTTGCGAGAAATCATGTCTCAACCTGATCTCACTCTTCCCTCAACAGAAGTTGAAGATGCTTTGGGAAAACTAACAACAAAGAAATCACCTAGATGTGACCGAATCATTGAAGGAAATACGCTCAAAAGAAGCGAACATATTGTGGAAAATTTGCAATAAAGTTTGGAAGACGAAAACATGGCCCAAAGTCTGAAAAATGTTGATTTTCGTACCCATACACAAGAAAGGAATAACAGAAAAGTGCGAGAACTATAGAACCATTGCGATAATCTCCCACGCTAGCAACGTGCTGTTACATATACTAGATAACTAGACAAACGGCTGAATAAATATCTTGATACGCAAATTTCAATCGAATAAACTGGTTTCGTTCAAGGTAAAGGACAAAAGATTGGATATTCAATGTAAGGCAACTAATAGTAAAGTCGAGAGAATTTAACACACCTATGTCCATATGATTTATAGACTATAGCAAAGCCTTTGATTGCGTAAGATGAAGACCCCTAGGAGAAGTGGTTAAGGAAATGGGCCTACCTACACATCTTATAAAAATAATAAAAAGTCTATATGACGAAAATGAAAACCCTATAAAGATTGGAAACGAAATATCAGGATCATTCAAATGTGAAAAAAGTGTTCGCCAGGGTTGCATATTTTTATCAAGATTGTTTAATATCTGTGGTAATATCATCATATGCAGAACAACATAAAACTGGCAACGGACAGGATAGATAATAATCTTAGGTATGCCGATGACACAACTTTAATAGCAAAAGACGAAGAAGGAATGGAGAACAAAGCAGAACACTACGGCTGGAAATTAATCTAAACAAGACAAAGCTGATGATGATCATAAGTAGAGAAAATAAACTACAACACATAAACAACTTTCCGAACGTCTAAAGAACTGATAGCTTAATATACCTGGTGCTTTGATAAATAACCAAAGCAACTGCAAACCAGAGATAAGACGACGCATACATATGGGAAGAACATCGATGGTCAATTTATCACAAACATGGACGTATAAGCGGATATCGCGCAACACAAAGATACGGCTGGTACAAGCGTTGGTTTTCTCGATTTGCATATATGGCGTCGAAATGTGGGCAATAAAAGAGAGATAGGAAAGGGATCGATTCCTTTGAACTATGATATTGGCGAAGATTACTACACATTCCATGGACAGAGCGAAGAATAAATGCTTCAGTCATCCAGTAAATAGGAATAAAAGACCGACTGTCAACCATATGCTGTCGAGGCATCTTCAAGTACTACGGATATATCAACAGAGCACCAGGTGATAATCTAGAAAAGCTGGTAATGCAGGGCAAGGCGGAAGGAAGGCCACGAGGACGCTCCACCATCATATGGGTAGATCAAATCCGAACGACAGTTACCAAAACCGATGCAGGCATCACTAACAGACACAGAGAAAGTTGGAAGGAGATTGTAAGAAATACCAATTAAAGACTCATAAAATTAAGACTTCTCAGGTATAAGGGCACGACGAGATGGAGAGGGAAAAATACACTGCAGACAGGGGAAGAAAAATAATGTAAATAAATGTATATCGTAGTTGTTAAAATAAATTAGAAGAACATTAGTTTATATAGAGTTCTTTCATTTCCATTGTGCTAGTTTTCCCATAAATTTTACATACATAATCGGTCCTCGTCTACCTTACGGTGTAGAGGTGGCGTGGCAGAAGGTCCTCCACGCACGCCGGTCAGCCGAATTCCTTTCGGCTTTACTCCAACTAGTCCCTTTTCTTTGTATCACCTTGGCAACCTCACTATTCCATGTTCTCTTGGGCCTGCCCCTTTTCCTTTTCTTATCACTGCTGGTCTTCCATATCAGTTTGTTACGTGTCAAAAGCATTTGATATTAATACTAGTGTTGAATGAGGAATCTAGTGAGAGTGACGCGATAAAAATTAATATCAGATTGGCTTTGTTCGTTGCTAGAGGAGATATAAAAACAAGGTTGGTTTTGTTAGAGAGAAAATTTGTATATCAGCTTTTAAATAAGGCAAGAGTTTTCGTGGGGTGTAAATGACAATCTCGCCATTTATTCTGGTTTGGTGATAGTAAAGAATTGGGTTACTGGCCAGCCGTTCCTGTAAGGGAAATCATTAAGCAGATGTCATTTTTCCAATGAATATTTATATTCAAGCTGTGAAGCGATCTGGGAAACACGAATACAACGATTGCGAAGTTTATTGCCTGTGAACAGGGTATGTAGTTTAATGTGGAATTTGCCTTTTGTTACCTGGAAATTCGATTTATAGCAACAACTATTAGGCGGAAAATCTTGGAAAGCTAATCTACCGCAGTATTGGGGGTCGAGGTATAGCGAATGACAGCCGAGGTTGGAACCTGTCAAGCTGACATGTGATAGGAGTAACGGGACGTATTAAATGTCTGCGAGTATATCGACACAAAGATAAGTGTTGTAGCTAGAATCTGATGATATTTTTGCATATAAAACTGTGTAACCATTAAACTTACGAACGGTTTAAGTTAAGCGATTTAGGGTACCCTGCGTGAGGTAGTAATATTAAAGATGCTAATTGTCTGATCGATGGTAGTAATGTTCGAGTAGTAATAAACTAGTTACAAGTATGGCTTTCTTTCATTTTGATAGGGAGTTCAATAATCGTATTGTTATTAGTTGATAGAAAGTGAAGTTACAAGTTTCTTGGCTTATATCAGTATATTTGAGTTTAACTTGTTGGCGCCAATTATAACATCATAAACTAGAATCCGCGACGTCTTCACTGATGCTAGAGACGGGCCTCAAATATACTTTTATAGTGATCGATTGTTAACTAAGAGATATAGCGATGACCTAAAGGTAGGTAAAGGAATTTATAGATAAATATAGCTAACAACTTTTACTTTTCTATCATCACTCATTCTGACCACGTGTCCGTACCTCATTAGTTGGCGCAGTTCTATCACAGATAGGGCCGGTTTAACATTAAGCCACTCCCGAAGTACCTTATTATTCATACAGTCTTGATTTCATTTTCAATACTTCCACTGGCATTTAATGTCGATCCGAGATATTTAAAGTTCTCAACCTGTTTCACTTTGATATTATCCAACTTCAATTCCAGTTGTTGCACAGTTTTGCTTATTATCATAGCTTCCGTTTTATCAGTGTTAATACTCATTTTATTCTTCTTCAGCTCTTCGTCCCATGCTAGCAAATTCTTTTGTAGGTCTGATTCGTTGTTCGCAAATATCACCAAATCGTCCGCATACACCTATTCTTGCCGGTTTTATTTTTTGTTTACATGCTTTGTATATGTCGTCCATTACCGCAATGAATAGGAGGGGACTTAATACTCCTCCTTGTCTAACACCCACTCTTGTAATGAATTCCGTAGAGCTGATGTTATTTGTTCTTACAACGTTTCTTGTTATAGCGTATATAGTTTTAATAGCTCTCACCAGTACTTTATCTACCCCGAGTTTTTGTAAGACTTCCCAAATTTTCTCTCTGGGGATACTATCAAAGGCTTTGATCAGATCGATAAAACATACGTATATCTTGTTGTTGGTGGCTATTGTTTTCTCTGTTAATTGTCTTAATGTAAATATAAGATCAGTGGTACCTCTTTCTGGTCTAAAACCGCACTGATTATTTATCATCGATAATTGTCTCTATATCTTTTCTTAACCTTTTCTCCAGTATGATTTCATATACTTTACTAATGACGCTCAGTATAGAAATTCCTCTGTAGTTTGAATAGCATCTCCCTTCTTAAATATTGGTAGTATGATAACTATTGACCAGTCCCATGGGATAACATCCTTTGTCCATACCAAGTTGAGTAATTTGTGCAGACATGCGAACCCTTCTACACCCATATATTTAATGCCATAAATTTTATTAAACATTAAAAATGTTTTAAATTTATGCAGCGCATTATCAAGACTTGCATCTATCCGGCGTTTAGTTTTCCGATAACGTGAGGACACCCGCTATGCGCGTAGTTGCGATGTATGAACGATGGCGTCGTTTCTCTCTTCAGTGGAAGCTAGGACAAGTACCCCGATAAAGCGGCAGAAAAGGTATAAAAGAAAATTGCACTGCCAGTTCCAGTCACTTGAGAATATCCCGCTTGAGTCTCTGGACTCTCCCTTCCTATCCTCCCCCTTTTCCACCTGGGCCTTCCGGTCTGACATGCTGTACTGTCTAAAGGAGTAGACCTCCAATCCATACCAGTCCGGGCTTCAAGGAAAATGACGTGTTGTACTGTCAGCCTAAGAAGTTGAAACTTTCCGCTAGAATTCGAATCCCTGAGACTTCAACCCTGGCTTGATTTGTTGTACTGTCTTTCAGGGCTTAAAAGTAATTTCCGACCGCCTAATTAATAAGCGCAGATACCGGCGCTTCGATACGTTGAATACATCATATAACCTCCGTCTACTAATAATTGAATCTGTAGGAATCGCCGCACCTACACCGCATGGGAGCGGCAAGAGCTCTGTAGCCGCCCCTCATTAAACTCACCTGGAGGGTCCGTTTTAGAGGTTTAAAAGCGACTTCCTCATGTCCGAAGATCGAGCTCGAATTCACCGCTGGCGAGCTGTCAAATCAAGCTTCCCGGCTAAAAATGAACAAATGCCATCTGCAGGATTTGACACCGTGATCGCTCCAAGATCGACACCTGACCGCCGTAAGGCACCAGCAACCCTCGCACAAATATTTAGGCGCCAACAACAACCTCAGGTAACCCTTAAAGTTGTTAAATTCAACGGATAATTGCAGCACAATTAATCAAAACAACGGCTGAGCAGAAGGTCAAGCGCGGAGGAACATCCGACCTACGGGCTAAAAATATCTACTGAGCCCGACCTCCGAAGAATAACCGATCGTGATTGCCGACTAACCAAAGGGACCTGCAGTACTCGCCGGTGCATTGGGTTGCATTTTTACCCGAGAAACCAGAAACACAGTTCCAGAAAAATATGTTAATTCTAATAATGTACAATTCAGATTTCCTTTGAATTAATGATTATTTTGTAACTAGCTAACAACATTACATTTTTTTGGTAATCATCTGGTGAGAGGTATAAATATTTGACGCCCTTAGTAAGGGCGTAAAACGTCACACCATAAATTTTTTTTATGTAACAACCGTAGACTGTTAGATAATTAAAATGATAAAATCACATATATACAAGGTGTTTCAAAAATGTCTGCCAAAATTTCTAGGACGTATAGTACATCAAAAAATAAGTGTAGTTTACTCGATAAAACTATTTCCGAAAATGCACTCCCAAGGAGCTACAGCCCCTAGAAGACTTTCAAAAATGGTTTTTTAGCATTTTATTCAAAACTGTTACAGGTAACTTAATGAAGTTTGGCACAGGAGCGTAGTTTTTTATGAGAAATATTACTAATTGGTTAGAATCTTCATATTTTATTTAGGGGAGTAACTTACAAGGGGGCTGAAATGGTTCAATTACCCTATTCTTTATGTGCGTGGTTTTATCTAATACATTTATCAAAACTCTCAAAGCTTGACTCTTACATAAAAAAGGCATTCTTGTTAAAATGTTTTTGTTTAAGTCATATCTAGGCCTACTCAAAAGATTTTCGAAGGCATTTTGGACAAGTAATTTCAAAGCTTGAAAAACACGTTAACATTCAACTGCAAATTACACGAAAACGGTCAACTTTAAAACATTTTAACAAGAATACCTTTTTTATGTAAGATAAATCAAGCTTTGAGATTTTTGATAAATGTATTAGATAAAACCATCCACAAAAAAGATAGGGTAATTGAACCGTTCCAGCCCCCTTGTAAGTTACGCCCCTGAATAAAATATAAAGATTGTAACAAATTAGTAATATTTCTCATAAAAGACTACGCCCCTGTGCCAAATTTCATTAAGTTACCAGTAACAGTTTTGAAGAAAATGCTAAAAAATCATTTTTGAGAGTCTTCTTCTAGGGGCTGTAGCTCCTTGGGAGTGCATTTTCGGAATTAGTTTTATGGAGTAAACTACACTTATTTTTTGATGTACTATACGTCCTAGAAATTTTGGCAGACATTTTTGAAACACCTTGTATATATAGGTAAAATTATGGCTGGGGCACGTTGCATTTGCACACAGTTATGTAAATTCCCGACAGTCTTATCTTATTTTCAGAACCATAAAAGCATGCTCAACTAGTGGTAACGGTGTTTATCAGGAAAAGCAAAAATCGGCTTTCATTTATCTACTTTATGGGTCCCTTGACTACTCAGAACAAAAAATGAAGTGTTGTTTTCCGGACTATTAGGTTTCCGTGCAAACGCCAGAAGCGTACAAGCGTAGTAATGAGTTTTGGCACGGATATTAATTTTACTGCCTCTAATTGCATACAGTAAAACCACTGAGGCATCTAATGACGATTTGAAAGATATGACTATTTTGTGTAACACTATTTTTGCTTAGGGAGTAAAAGAAGTGCGTAGTATCTTTGAATCGATACACATCGTCTTGTAATTTATTTAGTAAACTATTTTTTCTACTCCTTTATTAGTAAATTGCTCATTAAGCACTGTTTACTTGATTAGTAAATTCGTTGTTACAAACAGTGTTACGTAATGACTAACACGTAATTTTTTTTATTACGTTACAGTTAGCTTCTGTTGTTTGTACGAAGCGGTGTAGGGATGTGACTGCAGCCGCCTAATTTTTAAGATGGTGTGACAGATAGTTTGACAGTTAATAAAATATTTCTTTTTCGTTTAACGAAATGAGTGTGATCGTAGAAAAAGTATAGTACGCAACTCGAGCTATAGAGCAATTACACGCTCGTGGAATTACACACGCGCCGCTACGCGGCTTGTGCGTAACTTTTCCAACTCGCGTGTAATATGCTTCCTACAGCTCTCGTTGTGTAATATACTATAATATCACTTCTTTTCGTTAGATGTAAAGTTTGTAAAATTATTGAAGAGAAGATTAGTCTAACTAACAGTATTACTGTCCGTTTAACGTAAATGTTTTTTTCGTACACTAGCATTGAAAGAGCTACTTTGCCGTACAATTTATTAATCAGAAAGTTGCAGTTTTCGGTATTCGTACGGCAAAGTAGCACTTTGCCGTACGTTTCCTTAGTTACAACACATATAAAACGTTACATACATAATAACATTACTCTACTTATTTGATATATACGAGGATTAATTTAGTATTCCGTTTTGTATGCTAGTGTACGAAAAAATATTGTACGAAACTCGTATGAAAGTGGCTTTTCCATACTCGTCTCGAAATTTCGGACTCGGCCTAACGGCCTCTTCCGGAAACATCTCACTCGTACTGAAAATCTCCACTTTCTATACTTGTAACGTAAATTACTATTACGTTAAACGGACAGTAATACTGTTAGTTAGACTAATCTTCTCTTCAATAATTTTACAAACTTTACATCTACCGAAAAATTGGCATAATTTTAGGAAAATGTCCACTGCACTTAGGATTAGGACTCGCGCACTCGTCCTAATCGAATCTAAGCGCAATGGACATTCGTGATACCACAGCAAAAATATTCGACATAACTTTGACTACTCGTGGTATTATAAGTGAAAATTATTGGCAGATATCGACATAGAACCCAATGTGGACATTTTTTCGGCAAGTGACAACTCTGGGGGAGAAAACAATCCACCAATACGTAGTTCATGCGGAACTTTTAATGACGATAGCGATGGTTCGTGTGCTTCGAACCGTGTTACAATAACAAAACAAATTGCTGATAATTCAAGAGTGCGCCCTAGAAAACAAATTGTGAAATCTCGTTTGGTAGGCCAAGATGATCAACCGATACCTACTACAAACGAAATAACTAATAGCGAACACGATGGTTCTTCAGGCAAATTTAAAAAACCAAAAAAAAATATATATTGCGTCTGGTATAAGAGTGCGGTGGACAGAACAACAAAAGCAAATTGTAAAATCCTTCTTTAAACGTCACATTAAATTAAAACAAGCTCCAAAAAAAACGAGAATGTTTGCAACTTATGGACGAAAATAAGAATTTATTCAATGTGAGGATAAAAACATTTGTATACAATGCTTACAGAACCTAATAACAAAATCACAAATTACTTATTAATACTGTACAAATAAGAATCACGCTTCTATTAAACTAACATGTTTTGCTATTTAGGAGTTTGCAATTACAAATTATGTTATCTACTTACGATACTTATTGAACATGAAAATTTTCTCTATGAATATACATCTTTTTTGGTATGTACTATTTTATGTTACACTTGACAAAATTAAAATAAAATATTAAAAACATACACTGGTTTGAATTGCCTACATAAATGACCACTGTTTTATTCTCGAGGTTTAGCGCTATTTATGCGTTAAAAATGCACAAATTATCGATTAGATTGTCCATAAACACATATTTTTTATTTTTCAAATTTACAGTTTTTGCATTAGCCATGCTTATATTAAGTTTTGTACGTTATGCTAAGAATGGAAATCTGAAAAAACAAATTATGTTGTAGTTTACAGTTTCAAAGACATGCATGTATTATTTCCCGTTTCTGTTTTATATTTTGATTAACATTTTTTGGAAACAATCTAAATGGTTTTCAGTTCTAAATCGTAACTATATTTACAAACGAAAATAACAGAAGAGATAACCAATTAACCATTTGCGGAGATATGGGTATCAGTGCTATCAATTTCACAAGAAAAATAATGACACCCTGTAGAAAATTAAAAATTAAAAGATATCATCTTAAGTCATTGAAGTCTCTCTTCGTTTCTTGGTAAATTTGATTTTTGCAATTTATTTCACCGTTTTTGTTAAAAAAATGTTAAAAAAGTCTTATTATGGAATTTAAAATAAATTTAGTGGAAAATACATTTTCCGTAAAACAATTAGCTAAGTTTAAAATGATGTAAAGTCTGTTCACGAAACTCCTGGGCTGTCAAATTGTAATAATTATATTTAAGTTGGCAGCAAATTTAAAATTTTGTTAGTAACTTTCTACTTTCACATTTGGAAACACTGCAACATTTTGAAACTTCCAAATTTCAAAACTTGATTTATTTGTCAAAGTGGCATTTCAATTCGTAATTGTCTCTATCAACGAAGAATCTTAGACTGCCTCCTTACCAGTGCCAGTATAATCCCATAGAGTTAGCATGGGCATTTGCAAAAAACTATTACAATTACAACAAGCATATACAATCCCAACCTTCATCCAAAGATAATGTTCACAAGTTATGGCGTATAGCTCTTAGTAATTTTAAAGAGCAAATGTGGAAGAACATTATTGCTCATTGTGAAACACTTAAATGACTGGATAAAATACATGGGCACTTGCAGTGTGGCGGATATTCCTTCAGTCATAATATCGTTAACTGAATCTGATACTGATGAGTCCGACATAGAATTCTCTTCAGATTCTGAAACAACAGACTGATTGTGGAAATATAAAAGTATCCACTATAAATTTCTTATTCTCTCTCTTTTTCTGTAGCACTACAGCCCTAGGTGCGTTTTGGCTTAAAATTCAACACTTACATTTCCAATTTGTAACTTTGTTTAATATTTTTCTACTTTTGACATAAAACCATCGAACGTAACCTATCTTTATTTATCACTAGTTTAGTCACTAGATTTGAAGTACATTCCATAAAAAAGTTACTACTATAAGTACACTCAAGAAATTTTAAAACAATTATTTTTGACAGCCCAGGAGTTTCGTGAACAGAGTTTACGCATGTAACTGCTTATTTTGGATTGAGATTTACATTTCTATTCTAAACATCTGAGAGCATTGAAACATCTAAATTTCGGACTGAATTGGAATCTGAGCAACGTTGCCACAACGTGGGGGCGAATATGAACGCAAAGTCTTGGGATGCAATGGCTACCTTCGAATATAACAAGCCTATAAGTGTATTAACAGCAGCGCCTCTTAAGTGTGATCTGATGAACTAAAATGTATGTTCCAAGAGAAGGTTGTGACTATTTCGCCTTCATTAAAAATTCTACCAAACGTTAGAAGTCGCTACGATTCGTGCTTAAATGCTTTAATACTATAAAAACGTGTTCGCCTCCGAAATCGGAGGCAAACGCGTAAAATCGGAGTTCAACTCGCACTCATGAGTTAGCATTTGGAGGTGTATACGCACTAAATGCATCTATATATATACAGGGTGAATGAGACCACCCGTATCAGTATTTTTTTTAAAGAACGGTAAGTCGTAGAGAGTTGGGTTAAAAAAATTTATTATAAAAGTCATACTAAAGAATCGAATGGTGATATTATTATTTCTCGAAAAAGTCAGCATCGCGAGTAGTTTTGTCAACAATGTCCAGAACTCCAAAATTTTAAATGGGACCATAAGTCGAAAAACGTATTGTTGAAAAGATCGTTAAAGAAGAAGAAAGTTTTGTAGGAAAAATTATTTTACTACTACCACCCCTTTTAAGTAATATTCGATTAAAGTTATTAAATTTGAAATTCGTTGTTAACAAACAAAATTGAAAAGTTGGCTTTTAAAATCTAGTTACCGAATTAAACAATGTTACAAGTATTCAAAATGTTATTGACATTAAAACGTGAGTGTAACATTGTTTAATTCGGTAACTAGATTTTAAAAGCCGACTTTAAGTTTTGTTTGTTAACAACGAATTTCAAATTTAATAACTTTAATCGAATATTACTTAAAAGGGGTGGTAGTAGTAAAATAATTTTTCCTACAAAACTTTCTTCTTTTTTAACGATCTTTTCAACAATACGTTTTTCGACTTATGGTGCCATTTAAAATTTTGGAGTTCTGGACAATGTGGACAAAACTACTCGTGATGCTGACTTTTTCGAGAAATAATAATATCACTATTCAATTCTTTAGTATGACTTTTATAATAAATTTTTTTATCCCAACTCTCTACGTCTCACCGTTCTTTAAAAAAAATACTGATACGGGTGGTCTCATTCACCCTGTATATGGAAAATTACTGGGACTAGTTTTTCAAAAATTTGCATGCGGAGGTTTTCTGAAGAGCTCGTTTGAACTAATATATTTTCAGTTTTCTGCAACTTCCGGTAATATTATTAAATTTTTGGGATCTACGCTAAATTTCAATATAACTGCATATAAAACATCATATGTTTAAAGCCGGCCGTTTTTGAGTTATTTCAGGTTTTTAGAAATTTTTGGCAGATGCAGACCCTTACAGAAAAAAATATTTTTTAAAATCCAAGCAAGTCAGGCCAAATATTTTTAGGATCTGCACAAACGAGACCTATAGCTACCCAAATATTTAAAAACTTTTCCAAAAATAATACGGGGTGCTCAAAAATTGATGCCAAATTTTGCTATTTCAAAAATTCGACTTTTTCTCTTCATCAGAGGACTCTACCCAAAACAGTAAGGGAATTTTGTAATTACGTCCCTATGTCTAAAATAAACGGTTTTTGTAGAAACTTGAAAATAGCGACATTTTCGTGGTTATTGGAGAATTTCAAATTATTAGTTGGCTTGGGTTTGAAGGTGCTAAGGAAACAAAAGCTAAAGTGTCAACTAACAAGAATTGCAATTAATTTGACTTTTAGGAGTCTTAAAAGTGTTTATCGGTTTCAGGATATTAAGCCTTTGTTTACATATACAAAAGTAGGCTGGTAACTAGATCATAACTTATCTGTAGGGTTAAAGAATATTACCCTACATGGCAACCATAACCATATAGCAACCGATAAACTATTGAACAAATCACGGATGTTATGAATCATAACTGCCTTAGAAGTTTTAAAATCCTCGCTCTACGAGCTCGGATTTCAAAACATCTGCGGCAGTTATGATACTCATAACATTCCTAGATATGTTAATAGCTATAATCATGTCACGTTTAGGATTTAGTAATGAAGATTTCTTCAATTTGTTAGTGATATACGAGAGCCTGCGAAACCTTCTGTGTGCGATATCCGGATAGACCAAAGTCGACCCATGACACCCTCACGCGGCTGATTCATAATTGCAAATCCCACGGGCAGTTTGTTGGAAAGCACGAACAAAGAAAACCTGGCGTAGACAATGAAGAAAATGAAGTTACAGTATTGGGATACTTCAGAGCTTCAGAGCGCATAATGGAAGTTCCTTAATACATGCGGACATAGATTTAGGAATACCTGAGATAAGTATTCACAGAATTTTGAAAAAACAGAAGTTCCATCCTTATTCATGGTCATTAGTACAAAATTTGAAGCCAGGTGACGATCAAAAAAGAATACCTTTTTGTGAATTTATATTAATTAAAACTTAGGAAGACGAAGAAGTTTTACAAAAGTTGATTTGGACGGATGCGGATGAGGCGAAATTTCAGAAGAATGGAATGTTTAACCGGCATAACTCTCATTATTGGAGTGACACTAATCCCCATATATTACGTGAAAGACAGTTTCAAAGTTACTGGAGTTGTAATGTTTTTGCTGCAATAAAAAATGACGGTGACGGTATCAGTCATATCGGCCTTCCTTTTTGCCGATATATCGGCAAAAATGAATTTCCTTTAAATATTTAATATTTTAATATTTATTATAAGAAATAAACAGTATAATGTAAACAAAGAATGTGGAGTATAAAATATAACTACTACCTAATATTGAAAGTTCAATTTTTGTAAATTATTATGTAAAAATATTAGGCACTCGATCAAGTGTGTTGCACCATGAAGCCAGTGTTGCCAGGTCTACCGATTTTTCGGTATATCTACCGATTTTGCCAATGGACTACCGATATACTGATTCCAGATGCGATTCTACCGAAAAGTGCCCTACAATGCAGATTTTTTGTCAATATGCAGAGTTTTAGGTTTTACGTATAAGATAATTACAGGAAGCTGTAAATTTTGTATTTTTTTAAATTTAAGTACGACAGTTATTAAAGTTTTTCACTTGTAGCACTCTCTCTTTATCTATGGTAGAAGTATAAGATATTAAATAGTTTTGTGGGGACCTCTATTAGTCTAGTAGTGGAATTTTAAGTTTAGAGTTGGTAGTTTCCCGGGAAAAATGCGCTTCTGCATTTTCGATATTTTCAAACAGCGCCGGGGATTCATGGCAAAAGGAATTATTTTACATTACGTAGCTCGGTAAAAAAATTAACAGGTAGCACCGAAAATGAATTTCGATTTTTCAATTGCAAAAACATTAATGAATAGTATGACTACGAATATTTTATATCCAAGATCCTAAAAAAAATATTGTAGGTTATACCTAGTGTTTTTTAATATCCAAACAAGAATCATGTGTTTTTATTTTCCTTTTCCCTTGTTTTTAATAAACTTTTTAAAAAATAATTGTTTATTTGAATCTACCGTATTTCTCCCTAATCTACCGAAAAGTCCCAAACTCATCTACCGATTAAACAATCATCCGACCTGGCAACACTGCATGCAGCTTCGCCTCTCTTTTGAGATGGAACAACATTCGATCAGGCGATGCCATTTCAAGGTCTTGCATCATCAGGAATTGTTAACAATACTAACTAAAATACGCCACGAGTAAAAATCATTGTGTTAAACTGCGTTATTAAAACGAAACGACAAGAAGACACCTGCATATACAAACCTAAGGCATGAGTTCATATTTAGTATCCAGTAAGCAGCGGCGCACAGGTGCATGCATGTAGTCAAAAACTAGTGAGAGAGAGCAATGAGAACATATCGGCTGATATATCGGTATCTGCTAAAAAATCTGTATCGGTCGATCCCTATAAAAAGCAAACGCCGCTAAAATGATAATTTAAACAAAACATAAATCCAGTTTTAGAAAATATAAATCCAGTCACTGTTGAAACAAGAAATAATAAACACGAAAAACGAGAAATGCAGGAATAAATTAATTCCAAGTCCAAATAAAATCAGATTAAAAAAAAACAAAAGCAAATACACCAAAATCCTGTACGTAATCACGTTAAATGTACAAGTACTTCTTCTTCCTTGCTTTGAGTATTAAAGCTATACAGAGATCTCATAATTTGCAAATATAATTATTATTATTTCGATTTCTTTAAATGAAACACTCCATATCTCTGTATTTTTGAATAGTACTTTTAATAAACTTTCTTCTAAAATATTCCACTTCCTAGCTTGTGAGAACAATTTTCAGAATTTAGGGCTTTCCTGTATTTTTCCCGCATAATTTAAGCCCAAGGTCATAATTCAGTGGTGTGGTCAAAACTATATTCCATTCGATCATTCTTTCCGCTCGTTCCATTCGTCGAAATTCAACCTGCCGGGGTGACGCAATCTGCCCTCGCTTGCCAGTCCGGCTTATCGCGGTTTTAATTATTTCCCGAAGTTTGCAGGTACAGGCTTAATGTTTACTCAGGATTTTATTAACTTGCTGGAATTTTTCCGCGTGTCTCTGGAGTGGATAAAGAACGAACTTGGGCCACGAGTGCGTCTTCTGATTGAGTTCCCGCATCTTCGGCGAAAGCATCATTCAGCGACGGCCCTTCAGAACGTGCAGAAGGTCGGTGTCGTTGTGTCCGTGGCGCATGACTTTGTCGGTCGTGCGCCGCGTAAAAATTTGTGTGTTAAAATTTGTGAAGCCACGTTGTTGCCATTGTCGAGTCGGTGATTAAGTGTAAAGCGAATTTTAAATGAAGCCGTCGTTTGTTGTGCTAAACCACCATTGGAATGAAGCTACGAGTTTTGCTAACGTAATCTGCCTGTGTCGTACGGGCTTCATTCAAGTTACCCTCGTCTTGGGGATGTAATTCCGCTCTCCCGCTTGAGTATGACCCCTATGTGGTTTCCTGTCGTTCTTTTTCCAAGGCAATTAGTTAAGGTACGAGCGACCTGCAGCTGGAATTGGAAATCAAGATGGAACGTCTGGATGCCTCCAACTCAAAGTACATGTTAGTCCATAGCACATGTAACGCCGATAGCTTAAAAGTGAAGTGATTTTAAAAGTGTTATCTTGGCAAATTGTGCCAATGGTTGATTTAAATCGTTAGATGTTAAATAATACTGTCAAGTTTTAATGCCTGTATGTCATTTTCCGTTGAAAGTTTACGTAAACATTGTTGTTGTGTCACTATTTGAGTAATTGTCGTTAGTTTTGTTCATGTAACGTAGTCCCTTTGTGCCAAGTTTAAAGTTATTACCGTTTTCGATGTAGTCATGTCAATTGTTGCGATTCTCATTACTTGTGTTTAGTTTAAACATTGTGTCTTTAAGCTGACTAACCTTTTCGCATATTGTTTTTTACTGTAACAAGTAATTATTGTAACGTCCCTTGTCACTTTGCCATATTTTTTTATTTCAATAAAATTCATTGTTAATTACTTATGTTTTTCATTGATGTTTGCATGCATATTTGTGTTTTTTTTGATGTACAGGAAATCAGACGATTGTAAGTTAATGTCACCAAAGGTAGGTTCAATTCAGCTGTTGCAATCGCCGCCTCAAGCTGTGCCAAGCCAGAAGTAGAAAGGTGGATCACTTACTTCCACTTTCAGAGCGAGTTCACCTGTTTTGCTGATTTTACCCTGATTTAGTCCGAAAGTGGTGGCGCGTACATATTTTACCATCTTTTAGCTCGTTTACCGGAACGCAGCCCTAATTCTAAGGTCGTCAAGAACCCGCCCCCTCGCTGAGCATTTTAAAGCCGGAGCAACTGTTTGTTACCGTCTATCGTTTCCGATTGTGTCGTAAAGTCGCGTTTTGTGGGTAACAGATTTGGCTTCCAAGCTTGTGGCCTTATTTTGCCCACTTGAGGGTCTGCTTTGTGTCGATGATAACAAATTGTATTACATCATTTTCGTTATCAAAATTTCTATTATAATCAATAAACTATCTCCTTAGCGACATAGCTTATTTTTTTACAGTCCAACACACTATTGACGCGTTATTATATGTCTAATACCTACTATGTTAAATAGTATATTACGAAGAAGTATTTGTCATTAACTTCCATTTTCATTTCAGATATTAAATTGAGTTAAAATCCTACTATTTCCCAACTAGCTATATTTAATTAAATTATAAATTCTATTTCCTTTCTTTTCTAAATACATCTTAATAATTTTAATAGCCATTTCACATCTAAATTCATCTTTGTAATTTTTAATACTGTATTCTTTTAATCTTATTAATCTGATTTTTAAACCCCTGTACCAATACCACAACAATATACAGGGTGTTCGTAGATCGCTAGACAGCTCGTAACTTTGCTAATAATAGAGATATCGAAAAGAACTTTCTTTTGTTTTAAATGCCAGTATACATCCTAAAAACTGACTTAAACCAATTTAAGCCATGGCCTCCTATTTTTACGTAGTAATACACAACTTTGGGTTTTTAAATGGAACACCCTGTATATTTTTAGATATTTGAAATCAGCACTAAAAGTTCTTTATGATAGCATTCTTAAATTTAAACTTTAGATCTTATTATTTTTCAAAATAAAAATGTTCTTTTAGCCAAAGTAGGCCATGAATTACGCAAAATCACTAACACTCGAACAAGAAATGCAAAACAAACTCCGCTTGGCCCTAAAAAATGTTCATGACCGAATTATAGCACCAAACGTACTAAAACAAATGAAAACTATGTTTTTTTTAAATGAAACAATATGAGTTTCATTAAACAGTTGAAAACTACAATAAAAGGGCTTTCCAACGGTGTACTATATTCGTCATTTCGTTTAGAAGTAGCTTTTAAAAAATCAAAAATAAGTAACACAATTTAAAAATAAATGTTATTGTTAATGAAACTCATATTATTCCAATTAAAAAACCTAGTTTTCAATTGTTTTAGTATGTTTGATGCTATAATTCGGTCATGAGAAATTTTTAGAACCAAGTGGAGTTTGTTTTGCATTTCTTGTTCAATTGTTTGCGATTTTGCATAATTCATGGCCTACTTTGGGTAAACAGTTTTTTTTTATTTTGAAAAATCAAAACTTCTAAAATTTAAATTTAAGAATTCTATCATAAAGCACCTTTAGCGCTGATTGCGAATATCTAAAAATATACAGGGTGTTCCATTTAAAAAACCAAAGTCGTGTATCACTGAGCAAAAATAGGAGGCCATGGCATAAATTGGTTTACGTCAATTTGTAGACTGTGCACTGGAATTTAAAACAAAAAAAGTTCTTTTCAGTATCTCTATTATTAATGAAGTTATGAGCTGTCTAGCGATCTACAAACACCCTATATAATGATAACCAAAATGCACAGAAGCTGTGGGTGAATCCCGTTTTTCAGAAAAGGTCAAAACACATTGACGTTAGACATCACTTCATTCGAGAGGCAATTGCAAACAAGTCAGTTAAATTTCAGTATTTACAGACAGCCAACATGGCTGCAGATATATTCGCTAGAAGTTTATGTTTAGTTAAACTTTATAAGTTTACAAACGATTTAGGTATGGTTGATTTATGAGTTTAAGAATATTTCAATATAGTGGGGGTATATTGAAATAGTATATTAACCAAGTGCGGCTTCAACGCCATCTATGTATGTATGTAAAACTAGTACTCATGATGTTATAATAAAGTTAGTGTTTGTTCAGAACTCGCAGCGTAGGCTTCATTTATTTTAACAAATAATGTCACTTGAAACTGTCAAAATTGAATAAAAATTTGAATAATCTTTTGACGAATTGTCTGACGATTATGCATACAATTATTAATTTGCTTTATTACAGAAAATAATACAAAAACATCTAATAACTCGACTAAAAGTAAGATAAAAAGAGGAATGCCAGAAAGAATAACCCATGCATTCATAAAAATATTTATAAATATTGACTAACAGGTAAATATAAAATTTAAGAAAGTTTTGTTTTTTCACTTGCTTATTTTTAATTTGTAATACTTTGTTTTTTATTCTTACAGATTTTACCGTGTAAAAAAATTCTTTTTAACATGTTTTAATTACTGCAGAGGACACCAGGTGTCGAAATATATGAATTTGAAACTATCGTTATTGTTAATTTTAACATATAACAACAAAAACAGATGCTGTATTATCTTTTTAAAATCGATAAAAGTAGGAAATTGCACAATTACCTTAATTGGTATCTGGGTGGTGTCTGTGGGGGGTAGGGGGTTCAACCAGCCGTTTATTTTTAGTGGTTGCATGGGAACAACAACTTGTCTCAATGCAGTACTAATATCTGGTACTGCGATTAAATTTCCCCCTTTAGAAGAATTCAGTTCCATCTTATTAATAGGCGGTTTCCCCCACGTTTGCCTTTAATAAATTGCAGAACTGGGTTTCCTGCAGATAAAATAATAGATTAACATTTAAATACTTACAAAAATAAATAAATAAATAAATATCGCCTTTATTTAGCTTCACAAATGCATTCAAATAATAAATAAATAAGTATGTCGGTGGGCTGAAAAGTAATGAACACATGCTTGTAGAACGCGAACGAAATAATCTACAGAGACGCGCATGATTGAATTCGGAAGCTACATCCCTCCTCTATGCGTATGTCAAGTTTGAAGGAGTTTCGTTCACCAGTTCATTTTTTAGTAACGCTAGTATGGAGACGTGTTCTCGTGCTTTGTCAACGCGAGTTAAAAAGCGCGCAGTTAAAGAATTTTAACTGCTGAAAACGTGATTCCTACTGAGATTCATCACCGTTTAAAGGCCCTTTATGGTGACGATACTGTTGACAGGACTACTGTGAATCGATGGGTAATAACTAATAACATTTCGTTGGTTGCGAGCCCGGAAAAGCCATAATTGATGACGAAAAACGCAGCGGACGTCCGATCACAGTTTGAACCAAAATGAACGGCAAATCACTCAAAAGCGCATCGAAAACTGCCGGTCATTTTGGATCAAATTGTCGACACATTTTGCAATATTCATCGTCTGTGGCAGTAATCGGATGTCCGCTGCGGTTTTCGTCATCAATTACGGCTTTTCCATACTCGCAACCACGCAATTTTATTACCCATCGATTCACAGTACTCCTGTCAACAGTATCGTCACCATAAACGACTTTTAAACGGCAAAAAATCTCTGTAGCGTTTACGTTTTTAGCAGTTAAAAATTCTTTAACATCGCGCTTTTCAGCTCACGTTGACATAGCACGAGAATACGTCTCCATACTTCCGTTACTAAAAAACGAACTGGTGAACGAAACTCTTTCAAACTTGGCATAACGCATAGAGGAGGGATGTAGCTTCCGAATACAACCATGCGCGTCTCCGTAGGTCATTGCGTTCGCGTTCTGCAAGCATGTGTCCATTACTTTTCAGCCCACCCACGTATAAACATCGCGAAGGGCACAATTGGCAAAGTTTAACCTTGTGGCCATTCCTCCACTTAACCAATTGCACCAGAAATGCTAAAACCTAAATAAAAATAACAATTGAACCCAAAGAATATAATTATGTAATAATTAGTTAAATACTAAACTCATAACACTACCGAGTTTCTAACAAATATTGTTTATATTTTGACCTTGGGAAACTAAAACTGCGCTCTTTAAATTGCGTAGACAATTTATTATATAAATTTACACAGTTGTACGTAAAACCTTTTTTTAACAATGAGGTTCTATGATGTGACATTGTTAAAAAAATGTTATCTCTTAAGCTACGACTTTGCACAGCCTCTCTAGAAGTAAGTTTTTCATACAGATAAACAGGTTCTTTCTTTATTTTTCACTTTCTAAAAAATATTGTAAAATTATAGCGATTATTTCACTCATTACACTTGTATCCAATCATGTGGCTATATTCTAGAAAATCAACGAATCGTGTGGCTTTATAAGTGACAATTTCCCAAGAGAATTGATCGCGTCTTGCCAAGTAAAAATGCATATATTTTATATAAACAAATTTTACATTAGTCAATTACAGCGTGGAAAGGTTGTGGTACGCCTTTTAAGTGAAGTTTACTTAGAGTTTGTACTACCACTAACGTTTATTTCATTGTTACATCAATATTTGTGGTAGCATGTCTAAGAATAAAATCAGTAGTAGAAAAGGTTGAAAAATCGTGTCTGCTTTGGACGGCGAAAGGTTTGTGTTTGTTTTGTTTGTTTACGCGTCCGCGTCAGTCATCAGAGCTCGATCCTGTCAACGCTCCTTCGTATACAACAATGAGTCGTTTTGGGATTATGAGTGCGCAACAAATCAACGAAGAAATCGAAAATAAAAAGTCGGAATACACGAAGAAGAACCAAGAGTGTTTGTGGAGAGTTTTTATGAGTTTTTGCGTCGAAAAAAGTATGTACTGTTGCCTACGATGCCAGTGACTGAATTAGCCAATATTCTATGTGATTTTGGCTTTAATATAAAGAATATACAGAGTGGGTCACAAAACTTGTAGCCCCGGATTTTTGCATTTTGCGATATATTACAAAAAGCAATATAAATACATACAGCAAATATTGTTTAGTTTGATATTTACCAACCATGATCTGTTTTTAATGCATAAAATAGTATATTTCAAACCAAGGTAAGAAAGTGCAGTCTTGCATACCGAGCGCAAAGTTTATAAACCGAGCCGAAGGCGAGGTTTGTAATTGCGCAAGGTATGCAAGAGCACTTTCTTAACGAAGTTTGAATACTATTTTTTTCCCAGTCGGCCTCAGTGGAGTAAAATTTGACACTATAAAAATAATTAAACAGACTGTTAAAGTTGTTAAAGGTGACAATAAAAATATTCAGCATGTTTTCCGATTTTATGCTGTTCTCAAAATGTTTCTAAACAGTTTTATTCATAAGTAACTCTGACTACTTAAAAATTTTGTCGTTAAAAAAATCGCTTTACTATTTATACTTTTTGAGGTTATGTCCACTGAGGTCAAACTGTCAAAGCAGTTTTGGTTGGATTAAAAAATAAAGCGCGGGCGCGCACGGTGATTTTTAGCCTCTCCTGTCGTGAGTAAGCATGCGCTAGATGTTAATTTAATTCCTTCGAATGAAGGGCCACTCACGGGGCCACTTAAAATTTCGTACTTACCTGCATCAAAAGGATGTGAACACTCACAGAATGCATTCCTAATTCCTCGTATAAACAGACTGTAACACAAGTCATAAAGTCAATTATCCGTCAACTATCAATATGTCAGCTGTCAGAATCAGCACGCGTCAGCAGTCAGCTAACATGCGGTACAGTTTCTTCATAAAAATTGCATGATTTACTTTCTTACCTAGGTGAGAAAAACGAACTTTCTTACCTCAGATGAGGTGAGCAATGCCTACTATTCTAACCGGCTGGGAAAAAAATATAATGATCTACTCTGTTTTTATATAGGTTGCAGTAGAAAATCTTCAGGGGTTACAAGTTTCGTGACCCACCCGGTAGTGTAAAAACCATTTGGAACATTGTTGCGAAAATGCTTCAAAGAAAATACTTTGAAGAACACGGTGTGAAATTCAACCCCTTTGAAGATATCGAATTTAAAAAAGCCCGTAATGTTAAAAGTGCTTTAAGGAAGAATTTACAGTTGCGTGTTGAAAAAAGAAAGAAATTCCGATGCTCTACGAACGGACGAGCTTAACCAAATAATAGATTCTTGTGACGAGAACACCCCGAACGGGCTCCCAACAAAAATATTACCGTGTTGTTTCGTACGAGCTTGCCTGGCTTGGAGGGGAAGCGACGAATTGAATGACGTGGTTTTTTCAAGAGAAGAGAAAATATGATGGTAGTTGTTCCAATCGGATTATTTATAACCCCTTATTTATGAAATCTTGCCAAGAAGGGGACAAAAAGTGCTCTCAAAATAAATGGCTAACCGCAAACGTAAACCACCCAGAAAAATGTACAGTTAGATTGTTTAAAAAGTTAATGGAAAAAAGAACATCCAATATAACTACCGATAGAATGTTCTTAACTCCCAACTCAGACTACAAAAATTCATATTGGTATAAAAATATTCTTGTGGGAAAAATGAAATATCAAAATGGACGAAAAAGGCTGCGGAAAAAATTGGACTCGATGTTACAAATAGAAAGATTACGAACCACTCAAAAAGGTAATGCATGTCGTATTTTTTTACTAATATCTAATTACTGGCGAAATATTTTAATTTTTAGATAGTCGGCAGTTTCTCAATTGGCAAAAAAGGTGTAGGTCAACAGCAATTAATCCAATTAACAGGACATTTTAGTGCCTCTTCAATAAGGCCCTACTTACAAATGGATGACGAACACCACTTGCAACTACTACAAAGACTACTATAGTACAAAAAACAACGACGACGACGTCAACAAGTAACGCATCAAACGTACTTATTGCCTGTAGCTAATGAGCTAGCAAATATTAATGAAAATGCTAAACCTACCATTATACCGAAGGGGCCACAATTATATATAACAGCAATGAGATAACATGAATAACAAAATAAAATGCTTGAGTAAGAAAGAGATGACCATACAGCAAAATTATTTTAGTAGGCACAATTAGTTGACATATGTCATAATTAAAGTAAGCTTCAAGCCTACTCGTATATTTGCTACTATGTTTATCTCTTTCTTACTCAAGCAATATGTGTTATCTTCTTATTCATGTTATCTCATTGCTGTTATACCGGGTGTCCGTTCTCAAAGTCGAACATAGGCGATTAACATTGTATTGAACGTTTTTGTCGATTCATGCTCGCCAATTCAACCTACAGGGAAGGTAATAGTATCAATGGAAAGATAAAATTATTCCGCATAAAATGGTACCAATAACAATATTCAAGATGCGATTTTTATTTTAAAATACTAATTTAAAACTAGGGAATTTTTAAATACGCCATGCCTTGCTTTTCAAGTTCAATAGCATTTGTCAAACAAATGATAATTAGTTGGCGTAAATCAGGTATTTTCTGTCAACGTCTGTTAAAATTATCTACAGAAAAATTAATTATTTCAATGAAGAACGAGTGAATGCACTAATGTTAATTGCCTATGTTCGACTTTGAGAATGGACACCCGGTATATAATTGTGGCCCCATCGGTATTTCAAAATTGTACGATAAATTGCGTAACATTTAATGCAACATAATACTATTTCAGCAATATTCTCGTTTTTTTTAAATAAGTAATTAATGTCCTTGTGTAATAATTTTGTTATCTATAATATAATTTTTCTTAATGTGTGTCCGTGTGTCCGTGAGTCCGTGGCACATCTCACGTTCCGGCTTCACAGGTGTTTATATTTGTTTAGGTTTTGTTTTTCTTATCTGAGCGCTCGGCTCGGGGCGTGACCTTTCGCGTATCCTATTTCACGTGCGCGTAGGGCGCCGTTTGCTTGTATGTTATAATTCTTGTTAAGTTATTGTCATTTAAAAAGTTAATGTAAATAAAGAAACTTGTAATCGTATTTTATTATTGAAATATTCTCAACAAAAACCGCACGCGACGTAATTTTTTCTTGAGAAATTTGTTCTTAAGCACTTTTTGCCTTAAGCAAGATTGCTCGTCTAAATTGCCCTCTTTATTTTCAAAGATAAACCCATCGAGCTTCGCTCTTGGGGTTCTATCAGAAAATAAAGAGACCAATTTACACTCGTAATCTTTATAGGCAAAATGGTGCTTTTGAAAAATGTATCGATAAAATTATCGTCCCTTGTGATTTTACATACGATAATTATTGTCACATTTGGGCCAACCTGGTGATTTAATATTAGCAGAAACATAATCAAATTTTCTCAATTTATATACAAACCTTCAAGTGTTTTGGACATATTGAATTCTCTTTCTAACATGTGAGCAAACAAAAATGAAATCAAGCTTGGCTTTGAAATATTTGTTGTATGAATAATATGTTGGTGGCACTGTAAGTCTATGTCAAATTCGAGGTTATCAGGTTGGATTTTGTGTCAGTTTTGACACAGGCTGGAGCAAAACTTAACCTGCTAACCTCGAATTTGACATAGACTTACAGTGCCACCAACATATTATTCATACAACAAATATTTCAAAGCCAAGCTTGATTTCATATTCGTTTGCTCACATGTTATTTACGAGATGCAAAAATGGATAGTACACTATAAAACAGTATGAATATATTTGTATATGTGTGTTTTTCTTAGTTTTAAAGTTTAATAGGTGTCTATTTGCATATAGCTGTTCCTTTTTTATATAACTTTTCTTTAATAGGGTTGAAATATGTTTCTCAAATGTTAAATTTATGTCTATATACATAAAGCCCAAGTTTTTTCCACAGTTTGTAAATAACAACAATTTTTCATACATTTTTATAGAAACAGCAATAGTACAGTCTTATTGGGATTAATTGTCAAGTTGTGCTCTTTTGAAAATTTGACAATATTGGTCAAGTCCAAATACAAGAGCTCAGCAGCCTGTTCTGGATAGTCAGGATTAAACTTAAACAAAAATTGTGTGTCATCAGCATATGACTGAATATGAGAAAAAGAAGCACTTGACAACATATCTACTGTATAAATAATGTATAACAGAGGTCCCAGTATAGACCCTTGGGGTGCTCCAGAGATAACATTTTTTGGTTGAGAAATATTTCCATTTAACCTGACTAAACTCTTGACGATTTTTTAAATAACTCTTAAAAAAAGAACATGACCCCTCATCAAACCCATAAAAAGATAATTTGGCAAACATAAAATTTGTGATCTATGACATCAAAAGCGTTCGAGTAATCTAACGAAACCAAAATAGCAGCCATTTTCTTACCGAGCATTTTTGCAATATTGTCGGTAATATTCAAAAGAGCTGTGGTTGTACTATGACTCTCCCGAAAGCCAGATTGGTGTACCGGAAATAGCATATTATGTTATTAGGAGCAAAAGTTATATTTTATGTGGCGTGGCTGGACGGTTTAACTGCCGAGCTTGCGAGGCAGATAAGTACAGCCGAGCCACATAAAGATACTTTTGCTCCGAATACCATATACTATTTTTTCTTCAAACGTTTATAACAAATTATTTAAGAAATGTGAAAAAAACCAGGAATTATTTTAAGGTAGAAGATTGTGTAGACTGATTAATGTAGTGTGCTTTGGAGAGCACTACACTATAAACAAAACAAAATCTGAAAACAATTCGTCTGTCAGTTAACCTGCTTCAATTTGGAGATAATCTGTAAGTGGCTATATTTTGCAATTATATACAAGTTTATTGAGTAAATGTAATAACATTGTAGCTTTAAAAATGTCAGGAAGTGATCAGTGTACCCCACCTGAAATAGCAAAGGCTGCTAAGACGGCTATAAATGATTTGGTGCCTACAAAATCGGCCAATATTTATGAAGCTGCATATTCCCGTTTTATAAGTTGGTGCGAGAAGAAAAGTGCAAAAAGCTTTACCGAAAATGTATTTCTGGCATATTTTTTATATTTGAGAACCGAGTTGAAAATGAAGAGTTCATCATTATGGTCGAATTATTCAATGATTAGATCTCTGATCAATATTAAACATGGGATAAACATTGGAAACTTCTTAAAATTACGTGCATTTCTAAAAAAACAAAACGAATGTTACACCCCAAAGAAATCGCGAGTATTCACGAAAACGGAATTTGATAAATTTTTGTCCGACGCCTCTGATCAACAGTACTTGGGATTGAAGGTAAAATAATAGGTAATATACAAACAGACTGTATTTTATATTTTTCAGATTGTGTTGGTTATTGGAATAGCAGGGGCCTGTCGTTGTGACGAAATGGTCAAAATGAGGACTGATTACTTTGAGGACTTGGGATCTTTAATTCTGGTAAAAATTCCAGACAGTAAGACAGGCAAACCTAGGTCATTTACTAACAGGTGGCGCAAAAGTAATCACCCTATCGGAACATGCTCTCATTTTTGCAAATGGCATCTTATGTCATCGCGACTTTGACATTCGTGAAGCAAACAGAAGCAGAATACACATAGACAAACCATGGATCGCTATACTCTTCAAAAACGCGAAATAATTTGTGTCAATGTTTTTGACAAATAATCGGTCAGTGCTTCTGGCTGCAAGTGAAATTTGTTGTCGATTCCCTGGTCGTGTCACATCAAATGTGCAAACACTGTGGCGTTTAGCCACTCGCCTCGAGGAGACTGGCTCAATACGGGACAGTTTCAGAGGTGGCCGGCCCCAGAGTAGCCGTTCGGTCGAGAATATCGCTGCTGTGGCTGCAGATGTCCAAGAGGACCCTCAAACAGCCATCAGACGACTGGCCACGCACTTGGGCATCGGTAGACGGTCTTTACAGCGAATTTTGGTGAAAGACTTAAAGATGTTCTCTTATAAGTGCAACCGCACACACAGCATGAACGACAGTGGATATTCTGAAGCAAGCTTTTCCCGACCGCTTCATCTCTCATTTTGGAGATCTGCACTGGCCCGCAAGATCGCCCGATTTGACCGTTCCAGACTTCTTTCTTTGGGGTTTTCTGAAGTCACGGCTCTATACGAATAAGCCACACACCTTGGCGGCCTTAAAAGAAAACATCTGACTAGACGTGGAGAATTTATCGCCAGAAGTTTTGAGAAAAGTCATGAAACGAGCCCGAATTTTCATCAACTCTGGCGGTGTCCACTTGACCGATATTGTCTTCGAGACTTAATGAAAAAAAAATTAAACGTCTAAATAAACATAATCAACAAACAGAACAAATTCTTTTCATTTACAAACAAAGTTACTGCCTTAGGAAATCGAGTGAGGACTTTTGCGCCACCTTGTATAGTCGGAGACAAATTCATAGATATTTACCGGAAGTACACTTCATTGCGTCCCGAAAATATGGAAGAATCTCGATTTTTTTTTAAATATCAGAATGGAAAATGCCATCGGGCAGTGATGGGGTTGCATAAAATTGGTAGTGTTCCAAGGGAGGTGGCGTCCTTTTTAAAACTACCAAATTGCAGCGAATATACAGGCCACTGTTTGAGACGAACATCAGCAACACTACTCGTTGATGGTGGAGCCAATATTACTAGCTTGAAAAGACATGGAGGGTGGAAAAGTTCTACCGTTGCTGAGGGCTATATAGAGGAATCTCTGACTCACAAGCAAGACGTGGCTATGAAAATTTTGTGCCCAAATACCAATGTTGTGCCTCCAGAGGTAAATGCACCGGGTCCATCAAGAAGTCTGGCCGTAACTGAAGTGATCAATGCAACCCTTCCAAAAGTTGCTGTAAGTGCATCAAGTTCATCAAGTTCAGCCGTCGCTGAAGCAATGAGCGGATTTAACTTTCAAAATTCATCGAATTGTGTATTTAATTTGAATTTTTATAAATAAGTTTGATTTAATAAATGATAAGTTTAATTTAATAAATGTTTGTTAAAATTTAAGTTATGAATTTCAAATGATTTAGATAGTTAACTTTAAATAAGTTTTAATTTAATAAATAATTTTAACATTTGAGTTATGGATTACAAATGATTTAGCTAATTTCAGGTGAAGACACATTTTCCAACTGTTTGTGTTTAGTTATTTCTTCAATATCCATTTCATTTACAACTGTTTCTGCCCTGGTGTCGATTTCTATAACAACTATTGTCATTACGGCACTTTGGTGGATGTTATTTGTGGTGCATTTGACATGCAACAGCCAAGAGCTAGCAAATTGGGCATTTTAAAAGTTAAAATTAAGCAATCCAGTTACTATCTTACTACGGTCAGTTAGTTACCTTCATGTGCTTTGCGGCAATCTGGGCTTAATAATAACGTATATAATTGTTGCGTCTCAGGGTCCGTCAAATGTAACATCTGCATTGTAGTTGCCTTGCCATTGTTCTGCTTATTATCAAATGTTTGCGGGGACATATTTGGAGAATTGAATTAATTATAAATAAATACTGTTAATTTATATCTCTTCAGAAAGTGGCATTAATCTTTCTATAAAACAATAATAGTAATTTATTATACACATTCTCACCCGTTTTAAATGCCACACAGATCTTTTCTCTAATGTACACAATAATAATATCATAAGTTCAGAAATGATAATCTCGCATATATCTGATCACTATGGTCAAACATTCACTTTTAAACACTATAGAAAAGAAAAAATGCCTGTTTTTGTCAAAACAAGATGTTTTAATAGTGAAAATATTATTAAAATTAAAAGATACTTGAAAAACGAGTCTTGGGATAAGTCTGTTCTTCTCAAGTCTCAGAAGACCAATACTCTACTTTCTTTGCAATCTTATTTTATCATTTCAGCATTTTTTTTCCTGTATGTACAGTCGTGTTCAAATAAATCAGGGACAATGTTTTTTTCATATGTAGGTTTGTCAGGTCATTTTGTATTTTAATTAGCCACCTAAGCTTTAGGGCAGCGTGCCCGTATGTTAAACCCTTTTAGTTACTTATTTGGCTTCATCGCCTAATTCCATAATAATGATTTTGCACATATTAGGCCTCAAGCGCAGTATTTCTCGTCATCCGGGGCACCCCTTTGTTGGTAGTTTGACAGTCGGGTGTTAACGCTCGCAGGATTTCCGAACCTTCTAGAATTTACGCTGTTGGTGTGACTGCGAGGCCTCGCGCTGTCTTTGTCACCGGAACTTATTTGTTTTATTGGGCGCATCGCCATTGGCTGTCGAGAGTCACGTGGTAACGCCGTTTTGGCTCACGCCACTTTCGGGGTTCCTAACGCTTCTTACAGAGGATTCAGCGGAGAGCCGTCGATCTAAGAGGTCGGATAGTGTGTGTGTTCGTGCGGCGCTCCCGCCCTTGGCGGGGGCGTTAGCCTTTTCCCGTCTCGTGCTGCTTCAGCAAGTATTTGATAAACTGTTTCGCCTTAAGTGGCAGTTCAACTCAGGCGATTGAACAAGAGAGGTGTGTGTGTGTCGTTAGCGGCGATCTTATTACGCCAAGGCGTAGGTGTGATGGAATTCCATGCCCGGTTCTACGTCGTCACGTAAGGGAGTGTTCCCTTTAGCTCGTTGTGCGAGGATTCCGTTGAGGTAGGACATTACTTGGGCTAGTTTGCCCGTCGTAGCGGCGTTTGTTGAAGCGCCAGCCTTTGTCGCCATTTTGGGCGCATCCAGACCATTCACACGTCGGCCGTTTTAGCGGCGAATAAATTGCCACAGGCAACCTGTTTCCCGCCAGCTGGACCGCATGCCGATCTCTTGGGCCGTCACCAATAAAATTAAGGTATTTGTAACCATTGAATCATACTAACTTCTCGTGCGCGAGCTGTGCGCTTAATCATGTGAATAATTGCTGAACTCTTGGCATACGTGCTGTAAGGCGGCAACGTCAGTTTGGTCGCGGTAAAATTGCATGTGCGCGAACTTGATGTGAAATCTTGTGCACCGTTAAAAACGTACCCTTCGCATCTTAAATTGTTGTCGCGAAGTGGCGTCGCTCGCTCATTTTTGATCTAATTACTTCCCTCACTTGGGCTTTGCTCTGTTTCCCCAAATTATCATGTGAGCATTTTTAAGAACAAACGTTTCCTTTGTGGGACTCATATGTCAAACTGCTTTTGATTTTGTACAGTTATGGGTGTTGTTTAGTAACAGTAGTGCGCCCATCAGCTGATGCTTATCTATAAGAATTAACGCAATGTGTGCGGCACGCTTTGCCGCCCCAATGTAAGAATCGAATGATAGACGCTTATCTAATTAAGAGACGCTTTATTCTTGGTCGCTTTGTGCATGTTCTGTTTCAGCGTGCGCCCATCATTGAGGAGATAAATGTACGGTGGGGCCAGTGAGATCAGAGCGTGCAGGTAAGCTTGGTGGTGACATTGCTGTGGCTGAAAAAGCCCCACTTCATGATCTAAGTATTTTTGCCATCACGAAATCGTTGTGTGAGTTTATAATTCACGAGTACCCCTATCGACGGAGTGTCTTGAATACTTCGCCCCGTCTAACCGTCCAGGCCCGGTTATCTGGGTTATGACAGGCTTGGCGGCGCCCTCATAATTTTGACGTACCCTATATATATGCCTCAACACGCTTGCCCAGAACGTATCGTGTGACTCACGCCCGACTCCCTGAGCGTTCCAGCCGTGGCCTTTAGCCTGTTTTTAGCAAATCTCAGGGCAAGTGTGCCAGTTTTCCAGGACTGATTCCGTGGTGCGATGCTCACCTTGGGTGGGTGTCGTAAAGTTGTTTTAATACCGTAACAAGGTATATAGCACATTTCATACATTTCGGACACCCTGTATAGTATTCATTATAATGATATACCTAGCAAAAATTTGATACGTCAATATTTATAAAACTCATAAACAATCAAAACCAAGTAAAAGCTTAACACAATTTAAGACAAAAGCAAGCACCTTATTTTTCAATAAAATTGGACAACGAAATTACTAAAAAAAAATTTCTTAACTCAATATTCACATGTACTAGTCATTATTTAAAACATCATATTAAGGTATTGTGTTATCTTTAATAAGTATAATAAAAACACCAATAGAGCAATCAATGTAAACGCCATATTTACTTCAGCAATTCACAACAAGTAGCAAGAATAAAAATAAAAATTGTTATAATCTTACTAAGATTAAGTGCACACCAATAAAACAAAGCTGCATTAGCCCAAATTGATAAAAATGCATCAAAGCGGTCCAATTGCATAAAAACATGTACATGCTTTAAATCAAATCTAATTTACCTTTTGACAGCATATTCTATGCAAATGGAAAGAAAGTCTCACATTTACCTGGCAAAAAAATACTATACACTACCGTGCAAAGCGTGCAGATTTAAACCAAATCATTACAGTTAATTACAATTTGTCTACCTCGACTCAGCGTTAATACTTGCTACAACCAACTACAAAACATATACTAGCATACTCGATTAAAACAATAACATTATATTTATTATGCTATTCTTATCTAGGAAATTTAATAAATTGATCTCCTAAACTAAATTCAAAATTGATTATTAGTTTGTTTAACGTAAAAATGTGTTAGTTCAATGTACACAGAAAAATCTGCTACCTTTATTCTGCAAAAATATTTAAAGAAGCTTCATCTTATAAATTCTACAGATGTAATTTGAACTTTCAAATGTTTGTCTTTCAGGATAAGTACTATTATAAATGCTATTTTTTATATCCGGTAATTAAAAGTTATTGAATTCTGTTGTCCTTAGTTAAATAGTTATTTATGTACCAAATGCAAAAAAGTTCTGCCGCATTAGAAATCATGCCAAGGGCCACAAATACACTTTTTGCACATATAATATAGTACAATCAAAAATTATTTTCATCTAGAATGGCTATGGAATAGTTCCTAATTTATGAATTCAACTAAAACTCACTTACTCGTAAATATCAAAAGTCAAGTTTGACATTTAAGTATAAATGTAGTTGCATTCATAAATTACGAACTATTCCATAGCCATAATCGTAGGTTCTCCCGGGTTATGTCGTGGTCGTAGATTTGAACTTGACGTTTCGCTGCTCATGCTGTCAGCTTCTTCAGAAGTTTTCTAAAGACTGATGTTGATGCCTTTTGCTCCTGTTTACGAGGATTGCGCTGAAAATTGTTAGTTATTAACAGACCGTTACATTTTTTTACAAAAAATCTTTATTGTTTTTCAAAATATTCTCCATTCAGACTAATATACTTGTACATTCTTTGAAACCACTTTTTAAAACATTCGGAAAATTAATATTCTGAAAGGTCCTCAAAAATTCTTTGAAATTCTGTAACAGCTGCATCTACGCTGGAAAATCGTTTACCTCGCATTACTTTTTTAACAGTTGGAAACAAAAAAAAAGTCGCACGGCGCCCAGATATGGGCAATACGGAGGTTGAATTACCAATTGAACTCCCGAATCTTTAAAAAAATCCAATGTTCTGGCAGCAGTGTGGGGGGATGCGTTGTCATGATGTTACGCAAACCGGTCCTTTGGCGACCTGTCTGTAATTTCCAAACATCTGTGGTAAAGCCACTTTGCAGTACCATTCAGAATTTAACAGTTCTGTGATCTTCAAGTGGAATAACAGCAACAGGACACTTCGAATACCCAAACATAAGCTGCTGTTTAGTTTCAGCCAACATCAGTTTTTCAGAAAACTTCTGAAGAAGCTGACAGCATGAGCAGGGAAACGTCAAGTTCAAATCGACGACCACGGCATTACCCGGCAGAACTTACCATTATGGACAACGACCGTGAAAGCCTGCATTCGACTATTCCATAGCCATACTAGATGAAAACAAATTTTGATCAGACTATATATCGTTGGTCTAGAGCACAAAGGTACTAAGTGAAAAATATCTAATTTGCAGGATTCAAAAAAATACAGTTTGAAACGTAATATCAATTAAAGCAGATGTGTTTCTTAATGGTCGATATTGTTTTGGTAACTGAACACTATTTTTGATAATAAAAGTTAAAAAAAATTGAACAAAAGTTATAACTGCTTTAAAAAAAATTATATTTTCAGTACCTAATTAATGTATTTAACTCATTTTGTCTAAAAAAATCACTTAACACCTGTGTGCTAGCCATCGACATTTTCAACAATCCTTACAAAATACAAAAATTATTTGAATAATTTAGTTAGGTAAACTAGGTTATACTGATACAAATTTACAACATAATGTATTTTTTCTCCAACCGCACGAATAAGACGCCATATTGTCGAATAATTTTGTATAAAAAGTAAGTCATATCGGGATGTTCACCAATTACCTTGGCAACTGTACACTTTTCGATTCATATTTGCACTACTACAAAAATGGACTCAAGATAGGGTTTTACTATAGCCCCTATATTTACATATAGTAGCGACAACGATTGATGTTGCCGCTGGGGAAAAATCACGTTGGTATCCCTTAAGTCCCTAGCATATTTAAAAATCGCCTAGGAAGTTGCATAATTAAATTAAAATGTGACATTGACAGTTGTCGTGTTTTTATTCATTTTTCTCTTCGGGGGCTAATTTGAAGTCGAGGACGTGGAAATGCTAGGGTGTTGTGTCGATAAGTGTAAAAATAGTGGCAGAAAAGGATTTCAGGTATTCAGATCTGTTATTTTTTCACTGTTTACACTGAAATTTACCGTTTAGTAACTTTTTCTATTTTCATGTTTGCATCAGGTTTGCCCCATGATGTCGCTACTATTTGTAATAGAGGGGCTATAGGTTTTACATGGCAAATTTTAATTAAAAAACAAACGCTTCGTCAATATTCGGCAATCGCCGTGGTTGTTGTTGAATTTCCCCGTATAGTGATTGTTTATTTGTGCCATGACAGTTCTACAATACTAACCTACAATGTTTGATTCTAAATAATAAGTCATATTACCGAATTTATGAGTAGTTGGAGAAAACATAGTGTTTCATTCGCACAAAAAATGCGTTTTCGGGACGCGGACAACGCGCAACAGAGTCCGGCGATCGGTCTTACTTGTCCCGAAATCATGCATTTTTTGTACTAATGAAACACATAACTATTTTACATTTTTTATTGCATGCTAGGGATGGGCGCGTGACGTGAAAACAGTCGTGTCACGTCGTGAACGTGACTAATATTTGAAAATCGTGACGTGAACGTGAGTGAAAATTTCCAAGGTGTGATTCACGATTCACGTTAATTTCACGTTAAATATTTAGTAACAAATAAAAACTGCAGGGTGCAGCCACTTTTAAATTCATTAAATCACAAATTGTACCAAACAAGTTACATTATGTGGCTTTATTTTTGGACCCTAATTATAAATCCTTAAAGTTCATACCTTCACATAAAAGAGAAGATTATAATGCAAATAAAACTATAGATGATAATGATGAAATACATAGCAAACGACTCAAAACTGGTACATCAGCATCAGATTCTTATCTTTCTACACTTAGAGATAGCTCTGACGATGACACATGTAATTAGGATGATGTCGAAACAGAACTAAATTAGTATGTTAAATTAAAATTCGGAAATGTAGATGACATTTTAGGATTTTGGAAAAACAGTGTAAATACGCCATTGTTAAAAAAACTTGAGAAATTTTAAACATACCGGCAAGTTCCGCTACAGGCGAAAGAGTATTTTCTACGACTGGGCGAATTTTAGAAGAGCGCAGAATTCGACTTAACGCTGAAAATTTTGATTAAATATTATTTTTAAATCAACATTTTAATGTGTAGATGTGTAGATAAACTTATTATTCTAATAAAAGTAATGTTATTTTTGTATACTCGCCCTAACGCTGAAAATGTTGATCCTTGTACGTAAAAGTACTTTCAAACCTACGAATTAAAAGTGTTGCTTAGCAACTCATACCAATAAGGGAAACGTCAATTCCAATGACAGCTTTTAGTATTAAGAGTAATGTCTTTGAAGACAGCTTCAAGAAATATATTTGCGAGAAATCAGTATGTATCCCTTGTCAAAGTTATTGTAGTCAATTTTAATTTTTTTCTTTTTATGTCAACTATTCTGATTGCAACATATCACGTAAATTATGTCAGGTGCAAAACATATTTTTAGTTCTCTTTAGGGTTTTTCATTGGTTTTAAATTTGACCATTCTGTTCTATCTGAATTTAAATTTTGAAATAAAATCTGCGTGTCACGTCGTGAATGGCGTCACGCCGTGAACGTGAGTGAACGTGCGCCTGAACGTGCGTGAACGTGACTGTTTAAAGCTGGCGTGAAACGTGCGTGACGTGAGCAAAAATTCACTCACGCGCCCATCTCTATTGCATGCTACCTTGGTAACGTGCAATAATAGTATATTATCATACGAGTTTCATAAGAGGGTCCATTGTAGTACGCATGTGTTTGGGGTACGACGAGCGCAGCGAGAAGTGCTCCAATGAAACAAGTACTACAATGCCTCTTATTAAACGAGTATAATATACTATTTTATCTACTTTGAGTTGCTGATTTTATAGAAATATACTTTTTCTCCAACTACACGGATAAGACGTCATATTGTCGAATAATTTTGTATAAAAAGTAAGCCATTTCGGGATGTTTACCAACTACCTTGGCAACTGTACACTTTTCGATTCATATTTGCGTCAGTACAAAAATGGACGCAAGATAGGGTTTTACATGTTAAATTTTAAATAAAAAACAAACGCTTCGTCAATATTCGGCATTCGCCGTCGTTGTTGTTTATTTTCCCCGTATAGTGATTGTTTATTTGAGTCATGACAGTTCTGCAATATAACCTATAGTCCATTTACTTGACATCTGCGCTGTCAGCATCAAATTTTAAAAAATTTTCATGAATATACCTTAAAAATAATGTGTTTTTTATTAGACTGTACCGTAATTTAATTGTTAAAATGTGAAAAATTGCAGTGGTGCCAACATAATGTCAGTTTGACAGTGCAGATGTCAAGTAAATGGACTATACAATGCTTGATTCTAAATAATAAGTCATATTACCGAATTTATGAGAAGTTGGAGAAAAAATTTTATGTTTCATTCGCACAAAAAATGCGTTTTCGGGACGTGTAAGACTAGCCGCCTACTTTATTTTTGATATTTTTTAATATTCTATCAATAGCTATTATAAATAGAAGTGAACTATCTCCTTGCTTAACTCCCTTTTAGCTTTCAGAGCACTCTCCGTTACATTTTATTTTCGCTGCAATATTTTTATAAAAACATTTATGATTTCTATGATTTTTCTTGGTATATTCATTTGCTTAAGGCAATCTTATAGAGCATTGCTGCATATTGTATTACAAGCTGCTTTGAGAGCAATGAAAGTGATTATAAGTTGTCTGTATCTTTTTTCAAGAATCATTCTTAATGTGAAAATTTCTGCTGCTTGTCTGCCCCTCCTAAAAGCAGCTTGTTTCTCCTCCAGCTCATTTTCTACGTGTCTTCTTAATTTATGTTCGATTATACTTGTAAAAAGCCCCATAGCCAATTCATCCCCATTTCTCCTAGGTACGTACTTGATAATTTCCGGATCGATATTGTCCTCCCCACAGGTTTTGCCAGTTTTTATTTTGGATATCGCCTCAATCATCTTCTCTCTGCTGATAGTGTCATTTATGTCGTCTTCATCATTTCGACTATTTCGTAGTCTTCTCCGATTATATTGAATTTCTGGACAAAATACCCTTTCCATATGTTCAGTAGTTTTGAAGTGTTTACTTGTAACTTATTTTGTGTATCTTTTATTCCAGTAATTTCATTTTTGCTTTTCCCTCTAAGTCCCTTTATTTTCCCTCAAAAGTTTCTATTATTTACTTTATATCCTTCGTTCAGTTCATTACCAAAAGCTTCCAATGTATTTTATTTTGCTTCTTTCCTCTTCCTTTCGTAGTTTTCCCTGTTTGGCTCGTTTTTTAAGTCCAAGTAATTCATCCAAGCTATATTTTTGTTTTATTGCTTTTTGTTCCAAAAAGGTGTTCTTTCATTGTTGGAATTTATTTTCTTCATTCCACGGGTTTCGATTATGGCTTCCTTGAGCACTGGCTTTGCCCTCGTTTAATCATGCAAATGAGTAAAAAAAGTTTTTTTCATACATCTTGTACACTTGATCTTTTTGCATAGCGATCCCTTGTAGTATGTAGTACCACGACGTAGTTGAGTGTCGAAGTGTTGAAGGTATTGCATTGTAAAAGTGGAATTAAAGTGATTCAAACACTGCAAAAACAGTAAAGTGGGAAGGAATACCATGGAACCAAGGAAGAAACGGTAAGTGAGGAATAAATTAGAAAAACAACTTCGGAAAAACTCACAAAAGTGGTAAAAGGATAAAAGAAATGTGGTTACCAAATACTACAAAGCCGATAACCGCGAGTAGTGATGCCTCGCGCAAATTAAGATGCCTTATAATAATGCCAATCGCATATACCACCGTGCGGACACAAAAGATTACAGCTGCGTGCTATTTCGGAGTGTCTTATCACAGTGCGCACCATAAATAAATAAACAAAGAAATGCATCACTGGGCAGCCATAAATAAAGAGAAATCACCGAAACCAGAAAAAATGGACGAGAAACTAGATGAAATTACAAATATGGACGTAACAGAACACAAGTTACTAGAAATTAAAAAATAAAATAAGACCCTGAAAGGAGTCATTAACCTGCTAGAAAAAAGAATCGAAATGTTAGAAAAGGATGCGAAGAAAAAGAATTTAATCTACTAAGGAATTAATGACGAAGATAAGGAAAACTACGATAAGTTAACACAAAAGTCCCTGAAATGATAAATATTGTGCAAGAACATATACAGGGAATTTATTTTAATAGTTAACATCAGCGATTGGTTTCTATGCCACCATTTAATTATACAGGTCATTTCCATAGTTACAAATGAGAGCAATAGATTAGAGCGTGTATTTTAAGAGTTAAAATAGGAATTATTACTTGTCAAAAAGACAATTAAAAGTTATCCTAATGTATACCACTGAAGAAACGATACAACACACAAGTTGTTCCTACGTATCTACTTTTTAGTTGCATACCTACATTCCGGTAACAAAATTTAAGTTTCTTATTAGCAAGTACCTAATTCAAATTCCTATGTTAACTCGTAAAATAAACGCTCTAATCTATTGATTTCATTGGTAACTGTAGAAGTGACCTATATGATTAAATGCTAGCATAGAAACGAAACTGCTATGTTAACCATTAAAATAAATTCACTGTAGATGTGGCTTCGGAAATAGACTACATGAAAATACTTGGTAACTACAAGAACGAGACCGGTATTAACTGCATTCACGACGTAAAAAAAGATGGAAATATTAAAGCAAACTAAAAATTACGGGGTAGTAAATATTGGATAAATGAGGACTATACAAGAAAAAGTTCAAGAAGAAAGGAAATGACTATTCCATCCATCACCTATCAGTTGCTAAAGAAAATAGTTACAAAGCAGTATAATATAATAAACTAGTGGTAAATAATGTGGAATATACACTAAACCTTCTAGAAGAAAGTGAACTGGAAGCAGAGGACAGAAGAAAGTATAAACAGAAATAGAAAAGAGACAGAATCCTGGAAGGATCACATAAAATCGGAAATAAAAAACACAACACTGGACATAAAGCTGGGACTAAGGCCGACCACAAACACAAAGCGGTCTGGACACACAGCTTACTAGCAGGCTTCCGTCCACCCCCAGAGCTGAAGCAAGCAACGAGGAAGGAACAATAGCAACTAAATAAAAAAGCAAGCCGAAACACGCAAATGCAGACACCAGCAATGAAACAGGACAATGAAAATGACACTAAAAAAAGAACAAAAGCAAGAAGAAGAACAAGCGGAAAATAGAGAAAGAAGAATAAAATTAAGCGCGGTACATGGAATGTCCGAACAATGTTGGCAACAGGAAAAATGAACGTAGTAGCAAATAACTTTATGAGATATGGAATGGATATAGCAACAAGACAGGAAATACGTTGGAAAGAACAAGGAACGATACAGAAAACAAAATACAACATATGGTTTAGTGGTGAACAAAGACAAGGTCAACAAGGAACGGCTTTTATTGTTGCAAATAGAATTTTTAAAAAAATACACCTCAAATTAATAAACGGAAGACACTGTACTCTAAGAAGACATGGAAAATTTGCAAATATCACTCGAATAAATGCATACGCCCCCACAGAAACTGCAGATGAGAATATAGAGGAAAACTTCTACGAAGAATTACAACAAGAATGTGAAAAGGTTCCAAGAAATGACACGCTATATCGTTGAGAGACTTTAATGCCAAAATTGGAAAGGAAGACTATATGAAGGAGGTAGCGAGAAAGCATACAATTCATGACAGCATCAACGATGATAACGGCAAAAGGATATGCCAACTACCAACAGTGCAGCGCCACCAAGTACAAACACAAAAAGGTGCACAAAGTCACATGGACGGCACCAAGAGGGCACAGTGAAAATCAGATAGACCATATCGTTAAACAAAAAATAGCAAACATAAATAACAAAGATACTAAAATAAATAAAAATTGGGATGTCCAAAGAATTACTACAACAAACGACTCAAAGCAGTATAGGATCTCAATGGAATTTTTTTGCAGGCGAAACATGAGAGAATTTAGAAAAAGAATGGGGAGCAATAAAAGCAAGTATCAAGAGTGTAGCAAAAAAAGAAATCGGCTACAAAACAAAGAAAGAGAAAAGAAAGTGGTTTGACGAAGAATGCAAAGATCAAATTAAAAAGGAAAATATAGCCCAAAAATTAAAGTATGTTAGTGCAGACGATGCTTGAGAGGCATTTCTACTTCCCTCGTGTAAAAGATGAAGGAAATATTGTAATCGCGAAAAAATCACCTACCGAAATTTCTTCAGATCTTCACGTTTCAGTGTAACTGAATGAAGAAAAACAAATTTTCTCAATTTCATTTATCTGTCTGTCTGTTGGTGGTATAGCTCAAAAAATATATGTTGGAGGAAAACAATATTTCGCATGCGGATTATATATCTACCTAGCATAAAACCGAAAAACGTTCGGTCAAATATATGCAGGGTAAGCACATTTAAAAAATAAAACTTTGTCTATTTTTGCTTTAACTGAGAAATAGATAAAAGTATTAATTTGCACATAACTCAGGCTTTACCCTTAACAAAAATGGAACAAAACAGATACAGGGTAATTGTAAAAAGAAACAACGACGGGCAAGAATAAGCTGTTGAATGTAATGCAGTCGCTGCGCGGCGATATTAGGCACAGCTCATTGGCAGGATGCCATCGACAAGTGCGCTGCGCGCGGCCTGCTTGCTGCCCTTTGAAATGAGATGCTGAAATCGAATCCGATCTGCAATACTTTTATTGCACTACCAAGTGTTTCCTTTTATTGTTTCACTATTATTACTAACATTTAGAGATTTTAACCCTAGTTGCCATTGATTTTTCAAAATATTTAGTGTCACAACTTCCACTTGCATGGGAAGTTCTGAATAAAGCTGTTTAAAGAATTTTTGGCTGTGTTTCCTCTAAAACCAACACATTGGTTCTATGCGCAATCCATGGGATCCATAACGTTCTATGCCAGCAAAACATTTCGAAAGCGTCTATTCTTCTCATAAGCTATATACAAAACATCAATTTATTATACCGTGTGTCCACAGGGTTTTGCACCATGGAATCAGAGCAACGTTAACTTATCCCAAAGATCAGCTCTTGCTAATACGAAAACAGCTTAATAACAAACCCTATTACAGGTCACAGAAACTAGATTGAGTCTCAAGGTAGGTCATGAAAGGCGCTGTGGTCATATTTGATGAATTGGCAATATGTGGAAAGTTGTCAAACATGCAAAGTCTGGTTACATTTTAAATGACAAGTAATCAGTAACGGTGAGTAGAGGGATTTCGTTTGCGCAGTGACTAACGTCATATGACAGATTCTTTGTGTTTTAAAGTGTGAAAACTGCTGTTGCTATGATAGAAGGTTTAGCAGAGCTTGGTTGTTCAACTTAACACCATTATTTCCGCATAATCCTTATAACATTCAAGAACTGATAATACACCATACAGCAATGTTGCGTACGCCTCTGATTTATTGTGTCATTTAGCTTAAATAAGGTTAACAATTTAATGTTAATATGATAGATGTAAAAATGTTACCAATACAAAACTTTTTTTTTTTTTTTTTTTTTACCCTAAGCTCTTCTACCGTTCCCCCCCTGGAACCGCTTTTCGCATTACATCAGGGGGGTGCGGGCGTCACTTAACCTATTATGCCTTAACTAAGTGAGACCCTGAGCGCCCCGACCGGGAGTTGAACTCTCTACCGAGCGCTCGAGTTCCCACTGTGACCTCGACTGCGAGCGGCGGGACCGCTCGCCTATTGAGGCCCCACCAATACAAAACTTGGAAATTACTAGATTCTAACATTAATTCCGATTTTCACCGCGTCTCGATCTAGATTCTGTAACCTGTATATTTATTTTTCTACGGCAATAAATGATTATGGTATGGTGTCAAATTCGAGGTTAGCAGGTTAGGCTTTGCGTGACTTTTGGCACAGACTGACGCAAAACTTAACCTGCTAACCTCAAATTTGACATAGACTTACAGTGCCACCAACATATTATTCATACGTTGTATAACCATGACCACTCAAAAACGTTCGACCATTTCTGAAGGCATTTTATTTGTTACTTGCAAATTCAATTTTAATGGTCAATGCTTGGCAACCGGAAGAGTAGATCTTTAAAATAAACTTATATCACCCCAGCGCCATGGTACTTAGTCTCGTGGACGCACGGTATATAATTTAGGAAATCAGTTTTGAGCAAAAATTATTTGATGATACGCCAGTCGAACGAGTCAATTGCTTCAGTTATCTAAGATAAGAAATTACATACGAAGAATAAAGAGACATCAACAACAAAATAGCGAAATTTAACTACGTGTGCACACTACCGAAACAACTGCTTCATTACCAGCCTATAGGCGAAAGAAGAAACCTTGGACGACCAAAAACACGCTGGAAAGACCACCTTTAATCTTTAAGATCGGAACAAACCAAAAGGTTTAATCCCTGATGCTGATGATGATGATTATGAATGATAATTGCTACTATTTACAATAAGATAAACTTTGTCGGTTTAGTATACAAAAGCGAAGCTAAGTTTTTGCGATTGTAAATAGTACTCTTTCCTGAATCCAACACACCAAAAAAGGAATATCACATTTTGGTTCAATTTCAAGCACAGGCCTTCTTTTTGTACATCGTGACTGGACTATTACAGCAAATAAAGGTGAGACTGTGAAGTCAACAATTAAAACTATTTAAAATATCCCAATTATATCTCCATGTTGTTGCCTTGGCTCGCAATTCCGATCTGAATTTATTTTTCAAGAAAAAGCTAAAGTATTAAATCTAATTTTAATTATACAAAATATAAACCACAATCAATGTTTTAAAAAATTTGCCTAATCAAAACCGTGCTATATAAAATAGAAGATTGAAATTATGGATTCACAGCTATATTGCCGGAGTAAAAGATCAAAACGTTAAATAATCAAAAACAAACCAATAAACAACATCATTAATGTTCCAAAGAGAACATTTAATGGTATAGGCGCAAAATATCCTACTAAGTAGGTATGTGCAAGGTGATCAGCACCATGAACATTCATTCAATGGTATTGCTTATGAAAATAATTTATAGCGCAGCTGCCATAAACGGCCTGAAAACGTCTTGTAATGTATTTGCATGTAATTGTATAGTGCATTACTAAATGAGCTAATAAAAGTGAAGTTCGCGATGTGGCAGTTCTAGTGAAAGGGTTAAGAAAAATCTGTAATGTTAAGGTTGATTTGTGTCGTCGAGTTGAAGAATGGAAAATAACTTTTCTAAACGTCACGATGCAATTTTTAGCACAGCAGGATCCATGTCGCCAACGCAGGGATATCGGCCAACAAAAGAAGAGAGTTGCATAAATACCCTTTTGTCCCGACTAACAACAGACCAGGCGAAAAGAGAAAGTCAACCCTGGTGGACAATACAGTCGTAAATGACTCGACTATCAGTGAAGTAGGCAAAAAGGAAAGTCCTTTTTTGGCGGAAGCTATTTCAACCACTTGCGTGACAATAGAGAGAAGGAGCTCTAGCTGGACAAACCCATTGTGTTCAAAAGAATAGGTAATATCCCTCCCATTCATTTTTCAAAATGCAGTATCAGTAGGATAAGGACCTATTGTTTTGAATGTAATATAAATATACTGGCCGCCATAAGTAAATGAACACCCAGTAAACGTTGGCAAATTTGAATGAAATTTTCAGAAAAAGATGTATTTTATTCGTACTTAGAAACGATGAAAATTTCTAGCAAGATACAATCAATTGATCAAGTTACCGCAAGGCAAAAAAATAAAAAAATCTTTTTGTTTTTGTGTTAACATTGTTTACTTAGTTGTCATTAGAAAGCGTACTTGAAAGTTTAGTTAGTCTTGTTAGAGTGTAAAAAGATGCCTCCTGTTCGGCAACGTGCGAATTTTCATCAATTATCTGAGTTCGAACGTGGTAGAATAATCGGTCTACGGGAAGCTGGATTATCCATTCGTGATATTGCTGGTCGTGTATGACGTAGTATTGCTACAATCTCCCTATGCTGGAGAAGATGGGCAGAAAATAATGAGGAACGAAGAAGTTAACGACCTGGTCGTCCCAGATGCACCACTAATTGTGAAAATCGTGCTCTTCGGCTTGTGGCTTTTCGGGACCGTTTCTCGTCGATCAGGAAAATTGGTGATAGATGGAGAGGTTTAATTAACCAACAAATCTCCATACGATCTGTTTATCCAAGAATTAGATCTTTTGGGATTAGGTCGTACCGACCATTTCTTTGTTTACCTCTAACTCCACGACATAAAACTGCACGGCTAGAGTGGTGTAATGAAAGGTTGCAATGGAATGAGGAATGGAATCGAGTAGTTTTTAGTGACGAATCTCGATTCTGTTTATGGGCCCATGATGGTCGCAGAATGGCCAGAAGACGTGCTGGAGAAAGGAGAGACATGCAGTTTTCTGTATAACGACATACCGCTCTTACTCAAGGTGTGATGGTATGGGGGGCTATTTGCCATGGAAGTAGATCTCCTCTAGTAATTATTCGAGGAACGCTAAATGCAATTGGTTACATCACTAGCGTGCTGGAACCAGTGTTAGTTCCATATCTTCAGCAACTAATAAATCTCATTTTTCAGCAAGATAATGCGCGGCCACATACCGCTAGGGTTACTACAGAGTTTCTGGAAAATGCTGATGTTGATCGTCTTCCATGGCCTTCTCTTTCGCCAGACTTATCCCCAATCGAACACGTGTGGGATATGCTAGGACGCAGGATCAATGATTTACAACCACCCCCAAACAGTCTAGATGTTCTCCAACAACGGATTTTAGAAGCTTGGGATTCGATACCACAAGCTACTATTGATTCAAGTATGTCTAATAGACTAGCTGAATGTGTAAGAAACGCAGGAGGATCAACGCATTATTAGTGTTTCAAAATTGTTGCAATAATTGGATCTTGCTGTAATTTTCATCGTTTCTTAGTACGAATAAAATACATCTTTTCTGAAAATTTCATTCAAATTTGCCAACGTTTACTGGGTGTTCATTTACTTATGGCGGCCAGTATATGAATGGTGTAATCTACAGTGTGTCTCACGGACTATGAGACATAGCAAAATTAACATTGGAAAAGAAGCAAATATAATCATATGAAAAAATTACCATTGAAAACCCTATGGTGCGTCAAGCATTTCTACACCCGGTATACACTAGATAGTATTAAAAAACATTTTAAAATTAATGTCAAGATTCCCTAATAGATTTTAGTTATATTTACAATCTACTTGTAGAATAATTATTACTATATTTACAGTTGTTTTTCTTTCCATAAATATTACTAACAATTCGCATGCATTATCACACACATTATCAACATCATTACAATAATGCTATTATTTTAATAGCGTTACAAATAGAACTCACCTGTTGCTGAAGATCTTCATGATCATGCTTCGCTGCCTCGGTCACGCGATCACCTTCACGACAGAACTCCTCCACCAATTGTAAAAGTGAATGGATACTGGCACATTCCGCTACCATACTTCTCGCACGTTCTTGTAGTTCAGTAAGTTTTGATATTCTCTCACCTAAACAATTATATCACTAATATATTTTTTAAATGCCATTCAACGTTTACCTAAACTAAGAGCACCCAACTTTGGATGTTCCCCGTAACCTTCTGACACGATTTCCTTATGCCCATTCTCTATCAGTTCTGCAATCTTTTCCCGTGCTTTGCCTAGATTACTTTTCAAAATTTTCTGTTTGGCCAACAGCTGTTCAACTTGGGAAACCAAGTTCAATCTTTCGGCTTCCAGGCTGTGAACGAAATTCCTCGGTTCTTCCAATTCTTGAGAGAGGTCTTTCTCAATCTGATTTTCTGAAACTAACTGCCTTGTTAGAGAGGCTATTTTGTCTTGCAGCGAGTCAGGAGTTGCCTCTTCGGCTTGGTTTTCGTTTTCCTGGAGTTTCTTGCTGTTGTTTTTACTAAAACTCGCAGATAATATGGAACTGGCATCAGGCCATAGACTTTTGAGATGAGCCTCTAGTTCCTCCTTCACAGATACGTTGGAGTCTAAACTCGAAGGCCCCAAGCTATCAATAGTAACAGTCAGCTCTTCAAACCTAGGTGTAAAATGAACTCGTTATTTGGAATCGTTAAAGCTGGAGCTTGTCGAGTTGCTTGATTCGTCTACTTCTAACTCGGTTAGATTCTTATCGAATCCCTGTTTTAATAGTTCAACTATTGTGTTTAGTTCGTCTACACATTCAGTGAAATACTTCATCACTTTATCAATCAGTTGCCCTAATACTGAAGTTGTTTTCTTTAAATTATCCCTGAAAATTATTATAAAATATATGACAGAAAATTGGAAAGAGATGGTATTTCTAAACAACAGTTGCAACGTCCTGCGCACTCTCAATCATTCTAAAACGTTATTACACAAATCTAGGGTTTTGATGAAAATAAATTACAAAAAGATAGGTATGACTGAATGGTATCTAGGTATTACAAAAACTATTGTACAATACAGTATTATTCGTCTCGCTCTTCGAGCTCGTCTCGCAAACTCTCTGGCTCAAACGTAAAGACTATCCTAACGGACTTCTACTGTAAAATGCTATTTTGTAATACCTACTTGTTAAATATTTCTTTAAAGACTGTGTACTACTATGTAAGCAACCTCTTTACAGCCCGGCCGTAAAAAGTGTCCTTTAAGACCACGGCCTGCTAAATTGTGTGCCAAACGTCAAAGTGGTGTTTGTCACCTGCTTACAGCCATACAGAAAATTGGAAATAGATGGTATTTCTAAACAACAGTTGCAACGAATGATATTTTGTAATACCTATTTGTTAAATATTTCTTTAAAAACTGTTTACTACTATGTAAGCAACCTCTTTACAGCCCGGCCGTAAAAAGTGTCCTTAAAGACCACGGCCTGCTAAATTGTGTGCCAAACGTCAAAGTGACGTTTGTCACCTGCTTACAGCCATACAGAAAATTAGAAAGAGAGGATATTTCTAAACAACAGTTGCAAAGTCCTACGCACTCTCAATCATTCTAAGACGTTATTAAACAAATCTAGGATTTTGATGAAAATAAATTAGAAAAAAATAGGTATCACCGAATAGTATCTAGGTATTACAAAAACTATTGTACAATTAAGTATTATTCGACTCGTTCTTCGAGTTCGTCTCACAAACTTTCTGGCTCGACCGTAAAGGCTATCCTAACGGACTTCCACTGTAAAATGATATTTTGTAATACCTATTTGTTAAATATTTCTTTAAAAACTGTTTACTACTATGTAAGCAACCTCTTTACAGCCCGGCCGTAAAAAGTGTCCTTAAAGACCACGGCCTGCTAAATTGTGTGCCAAACGTCAAAGTGACGTTTGTAACGTGCTTACAGCCATACAAAAAATTGGAAAGGGATGATATTTCTAAACAACAGTCGCAACGTCCTACGCACTCTCAATCATTCTAAAACGTTATTACACAAATCTAGGGTTTTGATAAAATAAATTAGAAAAAGATAGGTGTGACCGAATAGTATCAAGGTTTTACAAAAACTATTGTACAATACAGTATTATTCGACTCGCTCTTCGAGCTCGTCCCACAAACCCTCTGGCTCGGCCGTAAAGGCTATCCTAACGGACTTCTACTGTAAAATGCTATTTTGTAATACCTACTTGTTAAATATTTCTTTAAAGACTGTGTACTACTATGTAAGCAACCTCTTTACAGCCCGGCCGTAAAAAGTGTCCTTTAAGACCACGGCCTGCTAAATTGTGTGCCAAACGTCAAAGTGGTGTTTGTCACCTGCTTACAGCCATACAGAAAATTGGAAATAGATGGTATTTCTAAACAACAATTGCAACGAATGATATTTTGTAATACCTATTTGTTAAATATTTCTTTAAAAACTGTTTACTACTATGTAAGCAACCTCTTTACAGCCCGGCCGTAAAAAGTGTCCTTAAAGACCACGACCTGCTAAATTGTGTGCCAAACGTCAAAGTGACGTTTGTCACCTGCTTACAGCCATACAGAAAATTAGAAATAGAGGATATTTCTAAACAACAGTTGCAAAGTCCTACGCATTCTCAATCATTCTAAGACGTTATTAAACAAATCTAGGATTTTGATGAAAATAAATTAGAAAAAAATAGGTATCACCGAATAGTATCTAGGTATTACAAAAACTATTGTACAATTAAGTATTATTCGACTCGTTCTTCGAGTTTGTCTCACAAACTTTCTGGCTCGACCGTAAAGGCTATCCTAACGGACTTCCACTGTAAAATGATATTTTGTAATACCTATTTGTTAAATATTTCTTTAAAAACTGTTTACTACTATGTAAGCAACCTCTTTACAGCCCGGCCGTAAAAAGTGTCCTTAAAGACCACGGCCTGCTAAATTGTGTGCCAAACGTCAAAGTGACGTTTGTCACCTGCTTACAGCCATACAGAAAATTGAAAGAGAAAATATTTCTAAACAACAGTTGCAAAGTCCTACGCACTCTCAATCATTCTAAGACGTTATTACACAAATCTAGGGTTTTGATGACAATAAATTAGAAAAAGATAGGTTCTGTTTGGCCAACAGCTGTTCAACTTGGGAAACCAAGTTCAATCTTTCGGCTTCCAGGCTGTGAACGAAATTCCTCGGTTCTTCCAATTCTTGAGAGAGGTCTTTCTCAATCTGATTTTCTGAAACTAACTGCCTTGTTAGAGAGGCTATTTTGTCTTGCAGCGAGTCAGGAGTTGCCTCTTCGGCTTGGTTTTCGTTTTCCTGGAGTTTCTTGCTGTTGTTTTTACTAAAACTCGCAGATAATATGGAACTGGCATCAGGCCATAGACTTTTGAGATGAGCCTCTAGTTCCTCCTTCACAGATACGTTGGTGTCTAAACTCGAAGGCCCCAAGCTATCAATAGTAACAGTCAGCTCTTCAAACCTAGGTGTAAAATGAACTCGTTTTTTGGAATCGTTAAAGCTGGAGCTTGTCGAGTTGCTTGATTCGCCTACTTCTAACTCGGTTAGATTCTTATCGAATCCCTGTTTTAATAGTTCAACTATTGTGTTTAGTTCGTCTACACATTCAGTGAAATACTTCATCACTTTATCAATCAGTTGCCCTAATACTGAAGTTGTTTTCTTTAAATTATCCCTGAAAATTACTATAAAATATATGACAGAAAATTGGAAAGAGATGGTATTTCTAAACAACAGTTGCAACGTCCTGCGCACTCTCAATCATTCTAAAACGTTATTACACAAATCTAGGGTTTTGATGAAAATAAATTACAAAAAGATAGGTATGACCGAATGGTATCTAGGTATTACAAAAACTATTGTACAATACAGTATTATTCGACTCGCTCTTCGAGCTCGTCTCGCAAACTCTCTGGCTCAAACGTAAAGACTATCCTAACGAACTTCTACTGTAAAATACTATTTTGTAATACCTACTTGTTAAATATTTCTTTCAAGACTGTTTACTACTATGTAAGCAACTTCTTTACGGCCCGGCCGTAAAAAGTGTCAGTAAAAACCACGGCCTGCTAAATTGTGTGCCAAACGTCAAAGTGACGTTTGTAACGTGCTTACAGCCATACAAAAAATTGGAAAGGGATGATATTTCTAAACAACAGTCGCAACGTCCTACGCACTCTCAATCATTCTAAAACGTTATTACACAAATCTAGGGTTTTGATAAAATAAATTAGAAAAAGATAGGTATGACCGAATAGTATCAAGGTTTTACAAAAACTATTGTACAATACAGTATTATTCGACTCGCTCTTCGAGCTCGTCCCACAAACCCTCTGGCTCGGCCGTAAAGGCTATCCTAACGGACTTCTACTGTAAAATGCTATTTTGTAATACCTACTTGTTAAATATTTCTTTAAAGACTGTGTACTACTATGTAAGCATTGCCAGCTGAACTGAACGGCTATAAACGCTGTGAAGATTCATGCCGAGGCAGTGCAGCCAAGTTGATCAGGTCTTGCACCTCCCGCCTGACAACAAGGAAGACCGCAGGGTATCACTGGCAACGATCAGTGATATGCGATCCTAGCGATTGCATCCTTCTCGTGGTGGCCCCGTTGAGACTGAACCCCGCGGATCTAGACTGGGAAGTCAATAAACATCCCCCAAGCCCAGCTGTCGTGTCGTGGCTAAGGGTCTGCACTTGGGATAACGATGCCGGCAACGACAAACCTCTGGTCACGTCATTGCCGTTATACCATACATGGATATCTCTGCTGTAGGCATGTATTACGGGAGATATCTGTGCTGGGGGTCTTGGCTTCACCGCCCGGACCAAGAGGAGAAAACCTCAATAAAAATCCTAAATCTCACGGCGGGGGACCAGGCTCAAGAGATGCATGGCTGTCTAGAAGATCAGCCTTTCTGGTTCCAAAATCCCCTTTTCGAATGTGTTATGCGACCCGTGCAAAGCAGAGCACCAGCAGGTGTAGGCGCAGGGGCTTATAATATGCGTCATCAACGGAGCCTTCTGGATACCAGGCGCCCTCCAGAAGTATTTAGCCAAACCTCTTACAGTTGAATTAAATACTCACTTGTATGGATTTAACAACTGCTTTTTCACAGGGTGAAGACGACACACTGATGGAGTCATCACCGCTTCCGACCACTGATGCTCAGACTTCGGTGATCCAGATAGAAATGGAACAGTGTGCCTCTACTGCAGAGTTTACAGTCCAGACTTCCAGTCAAAGACAGTCTTCCGAGCAGGAAAAGGCCGCAACCGGAGCGGACATAGCCGATAAACTAGGCAAAGTGTCCCTCAAAAAGGTCCAACTTACAGCCAAGGAACGCAGAGAACGCGCCAAGCGAGCCTGCGAAGCCAAGGGCATTAAGTACGACCCAAACTTTAAAAGAAAGCAGAAGATGGAGAAGAAGAGGGCAGCAGACCCAGCTTCGAAATCTGAAAAACCTGCAACCAACCAGGGACAAAAGAGGCAACGCTCTGACGAAGCCACTCCCTCCCCGGCAAACGCCAAAAAGAGGCCGAGGCAGAAAGTAGACAAGCCGACCTCACCAAAGGCAGGCACCAGCAAGCTTGATTTTGCTGAGGCAGCCACTACGGTGAAGATGGCCATCTACCCTGCTGCATATCCAGACGTCAAACTGACAAAGGAACAAGGTGACCTAGTCAGAGACAGTCTGATAAATCTCATCTTCCAGATGGAAGAAGAAGAGAACACACCTCTCTTTACCAGCCACTATCTCGAAGCTGGTACATACGTGGTTGCGTGCAAGGACGAACTCACAAAACACTGGTTAAGTGAGCAAGTACCTAAGCTGCACCCGTGGACCAATGCCAAGCTGGAGGTAAAAGAGCGGGCAAAAGTTATTAACTCCGTCCGGGTAGTGTTCAACGTCCCCAAGTGGTACGACAAACAGAAACCCGAGGTTATTCTCCGTTTGATCGGAAAACAACAAACGGAAGGCAGATCTCCAAACCGATACCTGGAGAATACTCAACGTCACTCCACTAGAAGATGGCGGTAGAACGTTCGCAGCAATGATAGATGACAGGGCAAAACAAGCACTAACATCCATCAACTGTGTAGCGCACCTAGGCCTCAACAAGGTCACTTTCCTTATCCGCTCCAAGGATAGGAAAGAAGAACTTGAAAGTAGTGCAAATTAACCTCCACCACTGCAAAGCAGCCACTGCAAATCTAAGCAGAAAGCTGCTAGCAGATGACATCGATTTAGCACTGATCCAAGAGCCATGGATAGTTAAGGGACAAGTCCGTGGATTAGGGGGTGCTAAAGGTAAGCTTATTTATAATCATGCAAGTCCTAGAACATGCATACTTATAAGAAATAATCTAGACTGTTTACCACTAATGGAATTCTGTTCTAGAGACATAACCACAATTAAAATAAAATTAATAACGATGAAGGTTGTGACCAAGCCATTATAAGCTCCGTCTACCTTCCATCCGATTCCAAGGACCCACCGCCTAGCGAGGAACTAGAGAACCTAGTATCATCTGCCTCCCAAGACGATCTAGACCTCATCCTAGGCTGCGACGCAAATTCGCACCACACCATTTGGGGCAGCACCAACTGCAACATAAGAGGTGAGTCACTTTTAGAATTTATCTTAACTAACAATCTAGTAGTAGTCAATAAAGGTAACACTCCAACCTTTTATAACACTAATAGACATGAAGTTATAGATATTACCATAACCACAATGAGAATTAGTCAATCAGTGAATAAATGGCAAGTTTCAGACGAACCATCACTATCTGACCACAATTATATAACCTTTGAACTGTCTCAACGGGAAGTAAGCCAAAGAGTTTACTACAACCCAAGAAAGACAGACTGGGACCTATATAAACAAAAACTACAAGAGAAGATAGAACACCTAAAGTTCAGATCTTCCAATAAAGTAGTTTTAGACTCAAATGCTGACCGGTTAAAAGAGGCCATGATTGACTCCTTTCAGAGTAGCTGTCCTCTAATAGACCCAAGTCAGCAAAGAGCAAAAAAACACACAAATTGGTGGAATAAAGACCTAGAAAAGACCAGACAAGAAGTCAGACGTCTGTTTAACAGGTCTAAAGCCACAAATAACTGGGAGAACTATCACAAGGCTCTCACAGACTATGGCAAAAAGATCAAGGCAGCTAAGATAGCAGCCTGGAAAAAGTTTTGCCAGGAGGTGGAGACCACGCGATCCACAGCTAGACTCCACAAAATCATCTCAAAGCAAGCCATGAACCCAGTAGGCACTCTTAAAAAAGAAAGCGGAGAATACACTACAACGGAAGAGGAGACTTTATCTCTTTTGATAAAAACTCACCTACCCGGAGCAGTGGAACAACCCACTCTGGCTGAACCCAATCATACCCCTAGGAGGGAAGACTGGGAAACAGCTAAGAGAATAGTCAGCAAAGAAAGGATTAGATGGGCAACTAGCCTCTTCAGTCCTTTCAAATCTGCTGGAAACGACGGCATACAACCCGTAATGCTGCAGAAAGGGATAGATATACTGCTGAACCCACTCAAAGACATGTTCCAAGCAAGTCTTGCCTTGGGTTACATTCCCCAATCCTGGAGAGTGACTAAAGTAGTATTTATCCCTAAGCCTGGTAAGAGCAGCTATGCAGAAGCTAAATCTTACAGACCTATCAGCCTAACGTCATTCCTCCTTAAAACGTTGGAAAGATTAGTAGACAGATACTGGAGGGAGGAAGCCCTAACTTCACTCCCGATTCACAAATATCAACATGCTTACCAAACAGGGAAGTCATGTGAAACCGCCCTACACCAACTAGTGGGGAAAATTGAGAGAACCTTGGAGTACAAGGAGTACGCAGTCGGAGCATTTCTAGACATAGAAGGTGCCTTCGACAACACCTCCTACCACTCTATTGAAAGAGCAATGACAAACCATCAGATCGATAACACCACGATAAGATGGACTATGGCAATGCTCAACACCAGAGTTGTAAAAGTCAAGTTATTTGACAAGGAAAAGACAGTGCAGGCGACAAGGGGATGTCCACAGGGAGGAGTTCTTTCTCCACTCCTGTGGTGCCTCACAGTTGATGAACTGCTGATCCAACTCAATAACAAAGGCTACTACACTCAAGGATACGCTGATGACATTGTCATACTGATTCAAGGTAAATACCAAAGAACCGTAGACAATGTAATGAAATCAGCACTAAAGATAACCGAAGAATGGTGTCTAGAGAATAATCTTAGAATTAATCCCAGCAAAGCCATTCTCGTCGCTTTCACTCGTAGAAAGAACATCACAAACAGAATGAACATAAAACTGTTTGAGACAAATGTCAACTGGGAAAACGAGGTTAAGTACTTAGGTCTAACCATCGATTCCAAACTAACTTGGAACTCCCACTTAGACAAAACAATCACCAGGTGCATACAAACATTAGTTATTGGAAAAAGAGCCATAGGTAGTACGTGGGGGCTCAAACCGGAACTGACCCTCTGGCTGTACAAAACCATGGTTCGACCAATAATTTCATATGGAATAATCGCCTGGTGGCCCAAAATAAAACAAGCAACTGCGATCCACAAAATCAGCAGAATACAATATCTAGCTAATCGGTGCATCACTGGAGCCTTTAAAGGCACCTCAGGACAAGCACTGAATGCTATTTTAAATCTGCCACCTCTGCACATCTTCTTGGAAGGTGAAGCCAGAATGGCAGCCTACAGATTACAAAGTACAGGTCACTGGATGACCACAGCTAATAATCTAGGACATGGCAAGATCATGTCACACATCAACAACCCAATATTAGAAATGGGTTCTGATCCTATAATCAAAGCCTATGACTTTGAAAAGAACTTTACTGTACACACAAGTTGGAATCCGGACCAACTACCAACTCCAACAAATAAGAACATCATTTTTTACACTGATGGATCTAAGTTTGAAGGGGGTACAGGTTCCGGTGTGTACAGTACCAATCCTAGAACCAACGAAAAAGTCAGTCTAGGAAAGTTTTGTAACATCTTTCAGGCTGAAGTACAAGCTATTAACGTATGCGCAAACATCAGCATAGAAAAGAAGCTGCTCAATCGAGACATACACATTCTCTCAGACAGTCAGGCAGCATTGAAAGCGTTAAACGCTTTCAGTACTTCATCGAGACTGGTCAAGGAATGCAAATCCAAACTTCAAACTTTAAGCCAGGGAAATACAGTAAAATTATGCTGGATCCCAGGTCACCAAGGTATTGAAGGAAACGAAAAGGCGGACAAGCTCGCAAAAGAAGCAGCCCGTAATGCAATGACCGGTCCAGAACCTGGTCTAAGCATTCAGAAAAACCAAGCCCGCTCAGCCATTAATGAATGGGTCAATACCGCACACCAACTAAGGTGCAGAAACTACAATCAAGCAACACACTGCAAAAGATTGCCAAAAACTCCGAATCCACATACCACCAAAACCCTGTTGAGACTGAACAGAACTCGAATCAAGCAAGTAGTCAGTCTACTAACAGGCACTGGAGCATTCAGAGAATTTATGCACAGAATCAATATCTATAGAGATGAACCTGTTTGCAGACTATGCCAAGAGGATTATGAAACAGCCTATCATATCCTCTTTGAATGCCCAGCATTAGAGCGTAAAAGACACCAACTCGATTGGAGCCTTAACTCTATTGACAACCACAAGCTAGTAGGGGACATTGCAAGTCTAGTAAAACACGGATGTCGGCTTGCTAACTTGAAAACTCCCGACAGTACAAAAAGCCCTAAGGGCTGACGTGCGCATGCCAGCAAAAGTCAGTCGTGTAATCTAATCTAATCTAATCTAATCTAACCTCTTTACAGCCCGGCCGTAAAAAGTGTCCTTTAAGACCACGGCCTGCTAAATTGTGTGCCAAACGTCAAAGTGGTGTTTGTCACCTGCTTACAGCCATACAGAAAATTGGAAATAGATGGTATTTCTAAACAACAGTTGCAACGAATGATATTTTGTAATACCTATTTGTTAAATATTTCTTTAAAAACTGTTTACTACTATGTAAGCAACCTCTTTACAGCCCGGCCGTAAAAAGTGTCCTTAAAGACCACGGCCTGCTAAATTGTGTGCCAAACGTCAAAGTGACGTTTGTCACCTGCTTACAGCCATACAGAAAATTAGAAAGAGAGGATATTTCTAAACAACAGTTGCAAAGTCCTACGCACTCTCAATCATTCTAAGACGTTATTAAACAAATCTAGGATTTTGATGAAAATAAATTAGAAAAAAATAGGTATCACCGAATAGTATCTAGGCATTACAAAAACTATTGTACAATTAAGTATTATTCGACTCGTTCTTCGAGTTCGTCTCACAAACTTTCTGGCTCGACCGTAAAGGCTATTTACTGACTGTTTACTACTATGTAAGCAACCTCTTTACGGCCCGGCCGTAAAAAGTGTCAGTAAAAACCACGGCCTGCTAAATTGTGTGCCAAACGTTTGTAACGTGCTTACAGCCATACAAAAAATTGGAAAGGGATGATATTTCTAAACAACAGTTGCAACGTCCTGCGCACTCTCAATCATTCTAAAACGTTATTACACAAATCTAGGGTTTTGATAAAATAAATTAGAAAAAGATAGGTATGACCGAATAGTATCAAGGTTTTACAAAAACTATTGTACAATACAGTATTATTCGACTCGCTCTTCGAGCTCGTCCCACAAACCCTCTGGCTCGGCCGTAAAGGCTATCCTAACGGACTTCTACTGTAAAATGCTATTTTGTAATACCTACTTGTTAAATATTTCTTTAAAGACTGTGTACTACTATGTAAGCAACCTCTTTACAGCCCGGCCGTAAAAAGTGTCCTTTAAGACCACGGCCTGCTAAATTGTGTGCCAAACGTCAAAGTGGTGTTTGTCACCTGCTTACAGCCATACAGAAAATTGGAAATACAAATAGTATAATACAAATAGATTTATTTCCCCAGTTTTTGTACATGGATCCTATAATATTCTTAAATTAGTTTTGTTTTGAAGTATTCACATACAAAGTGGGACGTTGCCACACTAGACTAGCTGATAATGTAGTCTGTATTGTGGCAACTTTTTAATAATGAGATTACGATACGCAACTAAACAACAAAACAAAGAAAAAAAAACTAAATATTTGGATGAATTGAATTTATTTGAATCGATTTGGAGAGGATGTGTGTTTTTGATTAACAATGTTAAGTTATATTATTAGACTTGAGAGTACATACTTGTTAGGTTTGATTCTATATGAAGGATGAAGAAAAGCATTATTGTTGATCAAATATTTTTTTAAATAGTGGTAAATTTTTTAAAATATAAATTTTAGAGTCTGTTTGAAATTTTTTAAATTTAGTTATCGAACGGATTTGTTTTGGAAGTGAGTTAAACATTTTTGGTCCTAAATAAGTTATGGATTTTTGACTAATCGATTTATTTGTTTTTGGAATGTTAAGTTTATCATGACTAATACTTCTGGTGCAATATACATGATTTATATAATTTATATCTGACTTTTTATACATATAATATATAGTTTGCAATATATATAGAGTTCTAATATCCGGTAGTCCGGCTTCCTGATATAGTTTCAACGTTGGATAAAGTTTTTGTTTTTTATAAATTATTTTAAGTATATAGTTTTGGGTTCTCTGCAAATTTTGTAAATGAGTTTTATTTAAACTACCCCAAGTTGTAATGCCATACTTAATTATTGATTCTACAAGAGCTACATAAACCATTTTTAAAATTTTTAATTTAAAGATATCTCGTATTGCATAGAATTTGTATATTAATTTTCTAATTTTTTTTGTTATATATTCAGCATGTATATTCCACTTCAAATGTTGATCTAACATGACACCAAGGTATTTAATTGAATTTACTTTTTCAATATTCATTGATGTACCAGAAATTGTAATAATATTGTTTGTTGGTTGGTCAGCTTTAGTTGCTGTAATTGCTAGAAATTTTGTCTTATTTATATTCAATGATAAGTGCTGATCTAACCAATTCTTAACTATCGCTAGACCTTTTTCAGCTTTTTCATAAACTTGTTGCCACGTGTGACCATCAAATAGAATTGCAGTGTCATCTGCGTAAGATACCAGTTTTCCAAGACAGATCAAAAATAAAGTAGGGGCTAGAACTGTTCCTTGAGGGATTCCTATTCTTATGATTTGTGTAGAGCTATTAAAATTTTCAATTTTTACGGTTTGCGTTCTGTCTGACAAATAACTTTTAAATAGCTTCAACACAGTGCCCCTGATACCAATACATTCTAATTCATTCAGAAGCATGTTATGAGGCACTGTGTCGAATGCTTTAGCCAAATCTAAAAATATAGCTAGATTTTTTTTTGAATTATCAATATTTGAATATAAATGGTCTGTTAAAGCATTTATTGCGGTTTCTGTGCTTGAACCTGGTACAAATCCGTATTGATTTTTCGATAATATATTATTGCATGAAAGATAACTTAACAATCGGGTTTTTAAACATTTTTCAAAAATTTTTGCAAATGTATTAATTTGACTAATGGGTCTGTAGTTTCCAGGTTCTGCTTTATCTCCATTTTTGTAAACGGGTGTAATCTGTGCTTCTTTAAAATTACTGGGTACTATTCCTGTACAAAATGTGAGGTTGATAATATGTAACAGTGGGCGAATAATTTCTTTGTGTGTAATTTGTACAAGTTTTGTCGTTATTTTATCAGGACCAGGAGCGCTATTTTTTTGTAATTGACTAATTGTACTGATTAATTCATTTTGTTTTATGGGGTACAAAAACATTGAGAAATTCTTTGATTCACTAATAACAGTTTGTGTTTTGGTAATTTTACTAGCCAGTGTTTCACCAATGTTAATAAAAAATGTGTTCATTATATTAGCAATTTTTACTTCCTTTTACAATAAAGGAAGTATTGGATTCACCCCAAAAATTCGAAATTGAGTTTTCAACAGATCTTCACGTTTTAGAGTCCCCTGATCCCAAAAAACATATTTTTTTTCATTGGTCTGTGTGTCTGTCTGTCTGTCTGTCTGTCTGTGTGTCTGTCTGTGAACAGAATATCTCAAAAACGAAAAGCGCTATGGCGTTGAAACTTCATATATAAGTTTTGTGTACTATGTAGATGAGACAGCAAGCTTTTGAAAAAAATCGCATAACCGGAAGTAGGTGTTTACTCTTGTGATTCTTCAGTTTTTTTCAATTTTTTCAAAAACGGCTCTAACGATTTTTTTTAAACTTTACATTTTTATTAAATTTTGAATGTGTATTGATGTGAGATAGGTGATTTTCCAGTTGAATACTTCTAAAATGGGTTTCTTTTGTTTTTTTTTTTCTATTTTTTTTATTAACTCTTATTTTAAATAGAACACCCGGTATATTATTACATTTTTGATTTCAGCTTAAAATTCTAGAGAAAATTTGTCTCTTCAACTAACACTCGATTTTGTACCGTTTTTGTAGAATTTGTAATTTTTGAAAATTTTTAACAAATGGTTAAAAATTAAAAATGAAATTTTTGACTAATTATAAGATCACTGTAAAAGGAAGTTGTGTGAGTGTATCACACCAGATTTTTTGTTTATCTGTTTCTAGTTGATCTTCGTGTGTTATTTCAGTTATATTTTTAGAGCGTTTTAATGGTTCGTTAGAAGCTACTGATATTGTACTGTAAATGGTTTTAATATCGAGCTTATTATTTTCTACTTTGTCTTTAAAATATTTTGCTTTTGCTACCTTAATAATTTTCACAAGTTTGTTTCTATAATTTTTATATTCATTTATCAGTATTTGATTTGTATTATTTTTTTTTATTTTTGATTTTAGTTTGTCTCTTTGTTTAATTGATTTTATAATGCCAGATGTGATCCATTCTTTAATTTTAAAATTTTTCCGAGGTATTTCATTAACGGTTGTATTTTTTATGATTAGTTCCCGATACTTACTTACAAACCGGGTCGCTGCAATTTCTGAATCCTGACAGTTCAATATATCTTCCCACCTTTCAGCTTTTAATTCATTATTTAAATTTTGGTAGTTTACTTGCATTCGTGTTTGCTTTGGTTTTTGTCGCTTTATTGAAGTGTCTGGAAGCTGGAAATTAACAGTTATTGGGTAATGATCAGTAATTGTAGATAGTAATACGGCGCTTGAATAATTAATCTTTATATGGTGCGGTGTTTTAATATTGATATGGTCTATGCAACTCTCAGTCGTCTCAGTTACCCTTGTTGGTTCTTGAATAATTCTTACAAAATTAAATTTGGAGAGTACATTGCAGTATTCACTGACATCTGCTTTTTCTAGTTGCATAGTATTTATGTTAAGGTCTCCTAAGATTATTTCTAACGAATTCGTTTTTATGTTGTTTAAATATTGATTGAACTCTACTAAGAAATTATCAACATTTGAGGCTGGTGATCTATATACAGCTGTAATTCCAAATTCAATTGAGTTTATTTTAAAAATGATTCGCTCTAAAGTCACTTCATTTAATTTATAACTTTTAATGTTTACATTTAAATTATCTTTGTAAAATATAACAATTCCGTCGTTTTGATTTCTCATAGATTCGTTATAATAATTATTATAACCTTCAATATTATAGTTGTTTAAATTTTCAATTTCCCACGTTTCGGTTAAAATGATAATGTATATGTTAATGCTACTAAGACGTTCAAGTAAAATACTTAATTCGTCAAAGTTTTTCTTCATGCTTCTAATATTTAAGTGTATTATGTTAAATTGTAAGTTTCGATCTGTTTTGATTATTTGAGTATACATTTCAGGTGTATATGTTTGTTTCAAATGTAGCTTTTGTTCATCATCCTCATCCAATTGGTCAATAAAATTCAAATCATTAATCATTATATATAGTAATAAGTACCTAAATAATAAAGATAAAGTTTGCAATTTAGAGATGATAATAGAAATAAGTAAAATAACAAATAAAAAAAAACATACGCCAACGCAAAAGTTATAGCACACGCAAAAAAATAAATGTTTGATACTGGCCTTTTAAAATTCAAAAATTAACGAATATGGGAAGTCCATTATTTAACAATATTTTCTAAATCTTCTCTTGATCGTACTGCCATTTTCCTGCCGTTCTGCATAATATAAATAGTTCCATCCCATGTCCACACTGTCCTGTAGCCAAATTTTTGTGCCGCCTCTTTATAAATCGCCAGCCTCGCACGGGTGAGATCTTCTTTGATTGTAATCTTCTTCCCTTTCAACAGTTTTCGTTGAGCCATTACTTTTTGCCGTTCTCGATAAGTGGCGAATTTTACAATTAACGGTCTTGGTTTTATGTCCTTATCTTTTAAACCAGCTGCGTTGGTTGTTTCTTTGGGTTTAGGTCCGATTCTATGTGTTCGCTCGATCGAGTTTAGCTCAATATCGAGGTTTAATTTTTCCTTGAACGTGGTAATTATTGTATTATCGGTGGATTCATTATTTTCCTCCGGTATTCCAAAAACTCGAATACAATTTCGTAGCGAGTATTGCTCTTGATCGTCGAGCTTGTTTTTCAGGAATTCATTTTCGCGTTTAGCTTCCCTTATTTCATTGTTCAGATCTTTAATTTTGTTTTCAAATTTTTGCAAGACTGCGGTCACTGCATTTTCAATAGTTTTTTCCAAATCGTTTTTGAGCTCTTTCATAGTATTTGCCATTAGTTGTTGAATTTCCAACTTATCTTCACGAGTTAACATTGTGGTTATGTGGATAAGGCACTTTTAAACTGATTCTGATTTAGCGCACTGTATATTTTTACTTGATAATATTTATGTAGGACGTTTTATTATCACTTAACACATAACCAGTTCAAAACACGTCTGTTCACATAGCAAGTTTCATGCCATATATATTGTTCAACATTTCGCCATTCGCGGAGTGAATTCGTTAGTTTATATTAAGTACCTAATGCCTCTTTCAAAATAATCTCGGAATACCATTTAAAATGTTGAACTGTGTCAACTACCTTCTTATAATTAATAAAACAGACTAATAGATGGTATTTCTAAACAACAGTTGCAACGAATGATATTTTGTAATACCTATTTGTTAAATATTTCTTTAAAAACTGTTTACTACTATGTAAGCAACCTCTTTACAGCCCGGCCGTAAAAAGTGTCCTTAAAGACCACGGCCTGCTAAATTGTGTGCCAAACGTCAAAGTGACGTTTGTCACCTGCTTACAGCCATACAGAAAATTAGAAAGAGAGGATATTTCTAAACAACAGTTGCAAAGTCCTACGCACTCTCAATCATTCTAAGACGTTATTAAACAAATCTAGGATTTTGATGAAAATAAATTAGAAAAAAATAGGTATCACCGAATAGTATCTAGGTATTACAAAAACTGTTGTACAATTAAGTATTATTCGACTCGTTCTTCGAGTTCGTCTCACAAACTTTCTGGCTCGACCGTAAAGGCTATCCTAACGGACTTCCACTGTAAAATGATATTTTGTAATACCTATTTGTTAAATATTTCTTTAAAAACTGTTTACTACTATGTAAGCAACCTCTTTACAGCCCGGCCGTAAAAAGTGTCCTTAAAGACCACGGCCTGCTAAATTGTGTGCCAAACGTCAAAGTGACGTTTGTCACCTGCTTACAGCCATACAGAAAATTAGAAAGAGAAGATATTTCTAAACAACAGTTGCAAAGTCCTACGCACTCTCAATCAGTCTAAGACGTTCTGTTTGGCCAACAGCTGTTCAACTTGGGAAACCAAGTTCAATCTTTCGGCTTCCAGGCTGTGAACGAAATTCCTCGGTTCTTCCAATTCTTGAGAGAGGTCTTTCTCAATCTGATTTTCTGAAACTAACTGCCTTGTTAGAGAGGCTATTTTGTCTTGCAGCGAGTCAGGAGTTGCCTCTTCGGCTTGGTTTTCGTTTTCCTGGAGTTTCTTGATGTTGTTTTTATTAAAACTCGCAGATAATATGGAACTGGCATCAGGCCATAGACTTTTGAGATGAGCCTCTAGTTCCTCCTTCACAGATACGTTGGAGTCTAAACTCGAAGGCCCCAAGCTATCAATAGTAACAGTCAGCTCTTCAAACCTAGGTGTAAAATGAACTCGTTTTTTGGAATCGTTAAAGCTGAAGCTTGTCGAGTTGCTTGATTCGTCTACTTCTAACTCGGTTAGATTCTTATCGAATCCCTGTTTTAATAGTTCAACTACTGTGTTTAGTTCGTCTACACATTCAGTGAAATACTTCATCACTTTATCAATCAGTTGCCCTAATACTGAAGTTGTTTTCTTTAAATTATCCCTGAAAATTATTATAAAATATATGACAGAAAATTGGAAAGAGATGGTATTTCTAAACAACAGTTGCAACGTCCTGAGCACTCTCAATCATTCTAAAACGTTATTACACAAATCTAGGGTTTTGATGAAAATAAATTACAAAAAGATAGGTATGACCGAATGGTATCTAGGTATTACAAAAACTATTGTACAATACAGTATTATTCGACTCGCTCTTCGAGCTCGTCTCGCAAACTCTCTGGCTCAAACGTAAAGACTATCCTAACGAACTTCTACTGTAAAATACTATTTTGTAATACCTACTTGTTAAATATTTCTTTCAAGACTGTTTACTACTATGTAAGCAACCTCTTTACGGCCCGGCCGTAAAAAGTGTCAGTAAAAACCACGGCCTGCTAAATTGTGTGCCAAACGTCAAAGTGACGTTTGTAACGTGCTTACAGCCATACAAAAAATTGGAAAGGGATGATATTTCTAAACAACAGTTGCAAAGTCCTACGCACTCTCAATCATTCTAAGACGTTATTAAACAAATCTAGGATTTTGATGAAAATAAATTAGAAAAAAATAGGTATCACCGAATAGTATCTAGGTATTACAAAAACTATTGTACAATTAAGTATTATTCGACTCGTTCTTCGAGTTCGTCTCACAAACTTTCTGGCTCGACCGTAAAGGCTATCCTAACGGACTTCCACTGTAAAATGATATTTTGTAATACCTATTTGTTAAATATTTCTTTAAAAACTGTTTACTACTATGTAAGCAACCTCTTTACAGCCCGGCCGTAAAAAGTGTCCTTAAAGACTACGGCCTGCTAAATTGTGTGCCAAACGTCAAAGTGACGTTTGTCACCTGCTTACAGCCATACAGAAAATTAGAAAGAGAAGATATTTCTAAACAACAGTTGCAAAGTCCTACGCACTCTCAATCATTCTAAGACGTTATTACACAAATCTAGGGTTTTGATGACAATAAATTAGAAAAAGATAGGTTCTGTTTGGCCAACAGCTGTTCAACTTGGGAAACCAAGTTCAATCTTTCGGCTTCCAGGCTGTGAACGAAATTCCTCGGTTCTTCCAATTCTTGAGAGAGGTCTTTCTCAATCTGATTTTCTGAAACTAACTGCCTTGTTAGAGAGGCTATTTTGTCTTGCAGCGAGTCAGGAGTTGCCTCTTCGGCTTGGTTTTCGTTTTCCTGGAGTTTCTTGATGTTGTTTTTACTAAAACTCGCAGATAATATGGAACTGGCATCAGGCCATAGACTTTTGAGATGAGCCTCTAGTTCCTCCTTCACAGATACGTTGGAGTCTAAACTCGAAGGCCCCAAGCTATCAATAGTAACAGTCAGCTCTTCAAACCTAGGTGTAAAATGAACTCGTTTTTTGGAATCGTTAAAGCTGAAGCTTGTCGAGTTGCTTGATTCATCTACTTCTAACTCGGTTAGATTCTTATCGAATCCCTGTTTTAATAGTTCAACTATTGTGTTTAGTTCGTCTACACATTCAGTGAAATACTTCATCACTTTATCAATCAGTTGCCCTAATACTGAAGTTGTTTTCTTTAAATTATCCCTGAAAATTATTATAAAATATATGACAGATAATTGGAAAGAGATGGTATTTCTAAACAACAGTTGCAACGTCCTGAGCACTCTCAATCATTCTAAAACGTTATTACACAAATCTAGGGTTTTGATGAAAATAAATTACAAAAAGATAGGTATGACCGAATGGTATCTAGGTATTACAAAAACTATTGTACAATACAGTATTATTCGACTCGCTCTTCGAGCTCGTCTCGCAAACTCTCTGGCTCAAACGTAAAGACTATCCTAACGAACTTCTACTGTAAAATACTATTTTGTAATACCTACTTGTTAAATATTTCTTTCAAGACTGTTTACTACTATGTAAGCAACCTCTTTACGGCCCGGCCGTAAAAAGTGTCAGTAAAAACCACGGCCTGCTAAATTGTGTGCCAAACGTCAAAGTGACGTTTGTAACGTGCTTACAGCCATACAAAAAATTGGAAAGGGATGATATTTCTAAACAACAGTTGCAACGAATGATATTTTGTAATACCTATTTGTTAAATATTTCTTTAAAAACTGTTTACTACTATGTAAGCAACCTCTTTACAGCCCGGCCGTAAAAAGTGTCCTTAAAGACCACGGCCTGCTAAATTGTGTGCCAAACGTCAAAGTGACGTTTGTCACCTGCTTACAGCCATACAGAAAATTGAAAGAGAAAATATTTCTAAACAACAGTTGCAAAGTCCTACGCACTCTCAATCATTCTAAGACGTTATTACACAAATCTAGGGTTTTGATGACAATAAATTAGAAAAAGATAGGTTCTGTTTGGCCAACAGCTGTTCAACTTGGGAAACCAAGTTCAATCTTTCGGCTTCCAGGCTGTGAACGAAATTCCTCGGTTCTTCCAATTCTTGAGAGAGGTCTTTCTCAATCTGATTTTCTGAAACTAACTGCCTTGTTAGAGAGGCTATTTTGTCTTGCAGCGAGTCAGGAGTTGCCTCTTCGGCTTGGTTTTCGTTTTCCTGGAGTTTCTTGATGTTGTTTTTACTAAAACTCGCAGATAATATGGAACTGGCATCAGGCCATAGACTTTTGAGATGAGCCTCTAGTTCCTCCTTCACAGATACGTTGGAGTCTAAACTCGAAGGCCCCAAGCTATCAATAGTAACAGTCAGCTCTTCAAACCTAGGTGTAAAATGAACTCGTTTTTTGGAATCGTTAAAGCTGGAGCTTGTCGAGTTGCTTGATTCGCCTACTTCTAACTCGGTTAGATTCTTATCGAATCCCTGTTTTAATAGTTCAACTATTGTGTTTAGTTCGTCTACACATTCAGTGAAATACTTCATCACTTTATCAATCAGTTGCCCTAATACTGAAGTTGTTTTCTTTAAATTATCCCTGAAAATTATTATAAAATATATGACAGAAAATTGGAAAGAGATGGTATTTCTAAACAACAGTTGCAACGTCCTGCGCACTCTCAATCATTCTAAAACGTTATTACACAAATCTAGGGTTTTGATGAAAATAAATTACAAAAAGATAGGTATGACCGAATGGTATCTAGGTATTACAAAAACTATTGTACAATACAGTATTATTCGACTCGCTCTTCGAGCTCGTCTCGCAAACTCTCTGGCTCAAACGTAAAGACTATCCTAACGAACTTCTACTGTAAAATACTATTTTGTAATACCTACTTGTTAAATATTTCTTTCAAGACTGTTTACTACTATGTAAGCAACCTCTTTACGGCCCGGCCGTAAAAAGTGTCAGTAAAAACCACGGCCTGCTAAATTGTGTGCCAAACGTCAAAGTGACGTTTGTAACGTGCTTACAGCCATACAAAAAATTGGAAAGGGATGATATTTCTAAACAACAGTCGCAACGTCCTACGCACTCTCAATCATTCTAAAACGTTATTACACAAATCTAGGGTTTTGATAAAATAAATTAGAAAAAGATAGGTATGACCGAATAGTATCAAGGTTCTACAAAAACTATTGTACAATACAGTATTATTCGACTCGCTCTTCGAGCTCGTCCCACAAACCCTCTGGCTCGGCCGTAAAGGCTATCCTAACGGACTTCTACTGTAAAATGCTATTTTGTAATACCTACTTGTTAAATATCTCTTTAAAGACTGTGTACTACTATGTAAGCAACCTCTTTACAGCCCGGCCGTAAAAAGTGTCCTTTAAGACCACGGCCTGCTAAATTGTGTGCCAAACGTCAAAGTGGTGTTTGTCACCTGCTTACAGCCATACAGAAAATTGGAAATAGATGGTATTTCTAAACAACAGTTGCAACGAATGATATTTTGTAATACCTATTTGTTAAATATTTCTTTAAAAACTGTTTACTACTATGTAAGCAACCTCTTTACAGCCCGGCCGTAAAAAGTGTCCTTAAAGACCACGGCCTGCTAAATTGTGTGCCAAACGTCAAAGTGACGTTTGTCACCTGCTTACACCCATACAGAAAATTAGAAAGAGAGGATATTTCTACACAACAGTTGCAAAGTCTTACGCACTCTCAATCATTCTAAGACGTTATTAAACAAATCTAGGATTTTGATGAAAATAAATTAGAAAAAAATAGGTATCACCGAATAATATCTAGGTATTACAAAAACTATTGTACAATTAAGTATTATTCGACTCGTTCTTCGAGTTCGTCTCACAAACTTTCTGGCTCGACCGTAAAGGCTATCCTAACGGACTTCCACTGTAAAATGATATTTTGTAATACCTACTTGTTATATATTTCTTTCAAGACTGTTTACTACTATGTAAGCAACCTCTTTACGGCCCGGCCGTAAAAAGTGTCAGTAAAAACCACGGCCTGCTAAATTGTGTGCCAAACGTCAAAGTGACGTATGTAACGTGCTTACAGCCATACAAAAAATTGGAAAGGGATGATATTTCTAAACAACAGTTGCAACGTCCTGCGCACTCTCAATCATTCTAAAACGTTATTACACAAATCTAGGGTTTTGATAAAATAAATTAGAAAAAGATAGGTATGACCGAATAGTATCAAGGTTTTACAAAAACTATTGTACAATACAGTATTATTCGACTCGCTCTTCGAGCTCGTCCCACAAATCCTCTGGCTCGGCCGTAAAGGCTATCCTAACGGACTTCTACTGTAAAATGCTATTTTGTAATACCTACTTGTTAAATATTTCTTTAAAGACTGTGTACTACTATGTAAGCAACCTCTTTACAACCCGGCCGTAAAAAGTGTCCTTTAACACCACGGCCTGCTAAATTGTGTGCCAAACGTCAAAGTGGTGTTTGTCACCTGCTTACAGCCATACAGAAAATTGGAAATAGATGGTATTTCTAAACAACAGTTGCAACGAATGATATTTTGTAATACCTATTTGTTAAATATTTCTTTAAAAACTGTTTACTACTATGTAAGCAACCTCTTTACAGCCAGGCCGTAAAAAGTGTCCTTAAAGACCACGGCCTGCTAAATTGTGTGCCAAACGTCAAAGTGACGTTTGTCACCTGCTTACAGCCATACAGAAAATTAGAAAGAGCGGATATTTCTAAACAACAGTTGCAAAGTCCTACGCACTCTCAATCATTCTAAGACGTTATTAAACAAATCTAGGATTTTGATGAAAATAAATTAGAAAAAAATAGGTATCACCGAATAGTATCTAGGTATTACAAAAACTATTGTACAATTAAGTATTATTCGACTCGTTCTTCCAGTTCGTCTCACAAACTTTCTGGCTCGACCGTAAAGGCTATCCTAACGGACTTCCACTGTAAAATGATATTTTGTAATACCTACGCGTTAAATATTTCTTTCAAGACTGTTTACTACTATGTAAGCAACCTCTTTACGGCCCGGCCGTAAAAAGTGTCAGTAAAAACCACGGCCTGCTAAATTGTGTGCCAAACGTCAAAGTGACGTTTGTAACGTGCTTACAGCCATACAAAAAATTGGAAAGGGATGATATTTCTAAACAACAGTTGCAACGTCCTGCGCACTCTCAATCATTCTAAAACGTTATTACACAAATCTAGGGTTTTGATAAAATAAATTAGAAAAAGATAGGTATGACCGAATAGTATCAAGGTTTTACAAAAACTATTGTACAATACAGTATTATTCGACTCGCTCTTCGAGCTCGTCCCACAAATCCTCTGGCTCGGCCGTAAAGGCTATCCTAACGGACTTCCACTGTAAAATGATATTTTGTAATACCTATTTGTTAAATATTTCTTTAAAAACTGTTTACTACTATGTAAGCAACCTCTTTACAGCCCGGCCGTAAAAAGTGTCCTTAAAGACCACGGCCTGCTAAATTGTGTGCCAAACGTCAAAGTGACGTTTGTCACCTGCTTACAGCCATACAGAAAATTAGAAAGAGAAGATTTTTCTAAACAACAGTTGCAAAGTCCTACGCACTCTCAATCATTCTAAGACGTTATTACACAAATCTAGGGTTTTGATGACAATAAATTAGAAAAAGATAGGTTCTGTTTGGCCAACAGCTGTTCAACTTGGGAAACCAAGTTCAATCTTTCGGCTTCCAGGCTGTGAACGAAATTCCTCGGTTCTTCCAATTCTTGAGAGAGGTCTTTCTCAATCTGATTTTCTGAAACTAACTGCCTTGTTAGAGAGGCTATTTTGTCTTGCAGCGAGTCAGGAGTTGCCTCTTCGGCTTGGTTTTCGTTTTCCTGGAGTTTCTTGCTGTTGTTTTTACTAAAACTCGCAGATAATATGGAACTGGCATCAGGCCATAGACTTTTGAGATGAGCCTCTAGTTCCTCCTTCACAGATACGTTGGAGTCTAAACTCGAAGGCCCCAAGCTATCAATAGTAACAGTCAGCTCTTCAAACCTAGGTGTAAAATGAACTCGTTTTTTGGAATCGTTAAAGCTGGAGCTTGTCGAGTTGCTTGATTCGTCTACTTCTAACTCGGTTAGATTCTTATCGAATCCCTGTTTTAATAGTTCAACTATTGTGTTTAGTTCGTCTACACATTCAGTGAAATACTTCATCACTTTATCAATCAGTTGCCCTAATACTGAAGTTGTTTTCTTTAAATTATCCCTGAAAATTATTATAAAATATATGACAGAAAATTGGAAAGAGATGGTATTTCTAAACAACAGTTGCAACGTCCTGCGCACTCTCAATCATTCTAAAACGTTATTACACAAATCTAGGGTTTTGATAAAAATAAATTACAAAAAGATAGGTATGACCGAATGGTATCTAGGTATTACAAAAACTATTGTACAATACAGTATTATTCGACTCGCTCTTCGAGCTCGTCTCGCAAACTCTCTGGCTCAAACGTAAAGACTATCCTAACGAACTTCTACTGTAAAATACTATTTTGTAATACCTACTTGTTAAATATTTCTTTCAAGACTGTTTACTACTATGTAAGCAACCTCTTTACGGCCCGGCCGTAAAAAGTTTCAGTAAAAACCACGGCCTGCTAAATTGTGTGCCAAACGTCAAAGTGACGTTTGTAACGTGCTTACAGCCATACAAAAAATTGGAAAGGGATGATATTTCTAAACAACAGTTGCAACGTCCTGCGCACTCTCAATCATTCTAAAACGTTATTACACAAATCTAGGGTTTTGATAAAATAAATTAGAAAAAGATAGGTATGACCGAACAGTATCAAGGTTTTACAAAAACTATTGTACAATACAGTATTATTCGACTCGCTCTTCGAGCTCGTCCCACAAATCCTCTGGCTCGGCCGTAAAGGCTATCCTAACGGACTTCTACTGTAAAATGCTATTTTGTAATACCTACTTGTTAAATATTTCTTTAAAGACTGTGTACTACTCTGTAAGCAAACTCTTTACAGCCCGGCCGTAAAAAGTGTCCTTTAACACCACGGCCTGCTAAATTGTGTGCCAAACGTCAAAGTGGTGTTTGTCACCTGCTTACAGCCATACAGAAAATTGGAAATAGATGGTATTTCTAAACAACAGTTGCAACGAATGATATTTTGTAATACCTATTTGTTAAATATTTCTTTAAAAACTGTTTACTACTATGTAAGCAACCTCTTTACAGCCCGGCCGTAAAAAGTGTCCTTAAAGACCACGGCCTGCTAAATTGTGTGCCAAACGTCAAAGTGACGTTTGTCACCTGCTTACAGCCATACAGAAAATTAGAAAGAGAGGATATTTCTAAACAACAGTTGCAAAGTCCTACGCACTCTCAATCATTCTAAGACGTTATTAAACAAATCTAGGATTTTGATGAAAATAAATTAGAAAAAAATAGGTATCACCGAATAGTATCTAGGTATTACAAAAACTATTGTACAATTAAGTATTATTCGACTCGTTCTTCGAGTTCGTCTCACAAACTTTCTGGCTCGACCGTAAAGGCTATCCTAACGGACTTCCACTGTAAAATGATATTTTGTAATACCTACTTGTTAAATATTTCTTTCAAGACTGTTTACTACTATGTAAGCAACCTCTTTACGGCCCGGCCGTAAAAAGTGTCAGTAAAAACCACGGCCTGCTAAATTGTGTGGCAAACGTCAAAGTGACGTTTGTAGCAAGCTTACAGCCATACAAAAAATTGGAAAGGGATGATATTTCTAAACAACAGTTGCAACGTCCTGCGCACTCTCAATCATTCTAAAACGTTATTACACAAATCTAGGGTTTTGATAAAATAAATTAGAAAAAGATAGGTATGACCGAATAGTATCAAGGTTTTACAAAAACTATTGTACAATACAGTATTATTCGACTCGCTCTTCGAGCTCGTCCCACAAATCCTCTGGCTCGGCCGTAAAGGCTATCCTAACGGACTTCTACTGTAAAATGCTATTTTGTAATACCCACTTGTTAAATATTTCTTTAAAGACTGTGTACTACTATGTAAGCAACCTCTTTACAGCCCGGCCGTAAAAAGTGTCCTTTAACACCACGGCCTGCTAAATTGTGTGCCAAACGTCAAAGTGGTGTTTGTCACCTGCTTACAGCCATACAGAAAATTGGAAATAGATGGTATTTCTAAACAACAGTTGCAACGAATGATATTTTGTAATACCTATTTGTTAAATATTTCTTTAAAAACTGTTTACTACTATGTAAGCAACCTCTTTACAGCCCGGCCGTAAAAAGTGTCCTTAAAGACCACGGCCTGCTAAATTGTGTGCCAAACGTCAAAGTGACGTTTGTCACCTGCTTACAGCCATACAGAAAATTAGAAAGAGAGGATATTTCTAAACAACAGTTGCAAAGTCCTACGCACTCTCAATCATTCTAAGACGTTATTAAACAAATCTAGGATTTTGATGAAAATAAATTAGAAAAAAATAGGTATCACCGAATAGTATCTAGGTATTACAAAAACTATTGTACAATTAAGTATTATTCGACTCGTTCTTCGAGTTCGTCTCACAAACTTTCTGGCTCGACCGTAAAGGCTATCCTAACGGACTTCCACTGTAAAATGATATTTTGTAATACCTACTTGTTAAATATTTCTTTCAAGACTGTTTACTACTATGTAAGCAACCTCTTTACGGCCCGGCCGTAAAAAGTGTCAGTAAAAACCACGGCCTGCTAAATTGTGTGCCAAACGTCAAAGTGACGTTTGTAACGTGCTTACAGCCATACAAAAAATTGGAAAGGGATGATATTTCTAAACAACAGTTGCAACGTCCTGCGCACTCTCAATCATTCTAAAACGTTATTACACAAATCTAGGGTTTTGATAAAATAAATTAGAAAAAGATAGGTATGACCGAATAGTATCAAGGTTTTACAAAAACTATTGTACAATACAGTATTATTCGACTCGCTCTTCGAGCTCGTCCCACAAATCCTCTGGCTCGGCCGTAAAGGCTATCCTAACGGACTTCCACTGTAAAATGCTATTTTGAATACCTACTTGTTAAATATTTCTTTAAAGACTGTTTACTACTATGTAAGCGACCTCTTTACGGCCCGGCCGTAAAAAGTGTCCGTAAAGACTAGTGATGGGAAGTTTCGATACTTTTGCGGACTCGTTCATTCCAATCCCATTCCGCAAGTGGATCGACATCGAAATTGAATGTGCATTTCAGACACCCGGGGTCCTCGGTCATTCCGGACCCGGAACGAACAACGCGAGTATCTTTGTTTTGGTGAGTGGTCACGCAGTCGGTAATTCAGTATGTTTATATGTCTCAAACATCAATTGGGCACATACAAAGCCGTCAAAAGCCATAAACCACTGATAACTGATAAAAAAGCATGCAAGTTCGGCCGTATCATGTGTCGCCTGTCGACGTCGAGCCTTTAAAACGAACACCATCATCATTTGCTGTTCCCCATCAACACATTGTATTGTACCTATTCTGTATTGAAATGGATTGAATAACGGAATGCCAAAGGAATGAATGAATGTCCGCGAGAATTGACGCCTCGCGACCTTTTCGTTCCTCGGAACGAATCCGGACCGAAACTTGGACTCGATCCAAATCGATCCTGCCCCGGATTCGATCCTTTGTATCGAATCCGACCGGATCGACACATCGCTAGTAAAGACCCCGGCCTGCTAAATTGTGTGCCAAACGTCAAAGTGACGTTTGTCACCTGCTTACAGCCATACAGAAAATTGGAAACAGATGATATTTCTAAGCAACAGTTGCAACGTCCTACGCACTCTCAATCATTCTAAAACGTTATAACACACATATAGGGTTTTCATGAAAATAAATTAGAAAAGGATAGGTATGACCGAATAGTATCTAGGTATTACAAACACTATTGTACAATACAGTTTTATTCAACTCGCTCTTCGAGCTCGTCTCACAAACTTTCTGGCTCGACCGTAAAGGCTATCTTAACGGACTTCCACTGTAAAATGATATTTTGTAATACCTACTTGTTAAATATTTCTTTAAAGACTGTGTACTACTATGTAAGCAACCTCTTTACAGCCCGGCCGTAAAAAGTGTCCTTTAAGACAACGGCCTGCTAAATTGTGTGCCAAACGTCAAAGTGACGTTTGTCACCTGCTTACAGCCATACAGAAAGTTAGAAAGAGAGGATATTTCTAAACAACAGTTGCAAAGTCCTACGCACTCTCAATCATTCTAAAACGTTATAACACAGATCTAGGGTTTTGATGAAAATAAATTAGAAAAAGATAGGTATGACCGAATAGTATCTAGGTATTACAAAAACTATTGTACAATACAGTATTATTCAACTCGCTCTTCGAGCTCGTCTCACAAAGTTTCTGGCTCGACCGTAAAGGCTATCCTAACGGACTTCCACTGTAAAATGATATTTTGTAATACCTATTTGTTAAATATTTCTTTAAAAACTGTTTACTACTATGTAAGCAACCTCTTTACAACCCGGCCGTAAAAAGTGTCCTTAAAGACCACGGCCTGCTAAATTGTGTGCCAAACGTCAAAGTGACGTTTGTCACCTGCTTACAGCCATACAGAAAATTAGAAAGAGAAGATATTTCTAAACAACAGTTGCAAAGTCCTACGCACTCTCAATCATTCTAAGACGTTATTACACAAATCTAGGGTTTTGATGACAATAAATTAGAAAAAGATAGGTATGACCGAATAGTATCTAGGTTTTACAAAAACTATTGTACAATACAGTATTATTCGACTCGCTCTTCGAGCTCGTCCCACAAACCCTCTGGCTCGGCCGTAAAGGCTATCCTAACGGACTTCTACTGTAAAATGCTAGTTTGTAATACCTACTTGTTAAATATTTCTTTAAATACTGTGTACTACTATGTAAGCAACCTCTTTACAGCCCGGCCGTAAAAAGTGTCCTTTAAGACCACGGCCTGCTAAATTGTGTGCCAAACGTCAAAGTGGTGTTTGTCACCTGCTTACAGCCATACAGAAAATTGGAAATAAATGGTATTTCTAAACAACAGTTGCAACGAATGATATTTTGTAATACCTATTTGTTAAATATTTCTTTAAAAACTGTTTACTACTATGTAAGCAACCTCTTTACAGCCCGGCCGTAAAAAGTGTCCTTAAAGACCACGGCCTGCTAAATTGTGTGCCAAACGTCAAAGTGACGTTTGTCACCTGCTTACAGCCATACAGAAAATTAGAAAGAGAGGATATTTCTAAACAACAGTTGCAAAGTCCTACGCACTCTCAATCATTCTAAAACGTTATAACACAGATCTAGGGTTTTGATGAAAATAAATTAGAAAAAGATAGGTATGACCGAATAGTATCTAGGTATTACAAAAACTATTGTACAATACAGTATTATTCAACTCGCTCTTCGAGCTCGTCTCACAAACTTTCTGGCTCGACCGTAAAGGCTATCCTAACGGACTTCCACTGTAAAGTGATATTTTGTAATACCTATTTGTTAAATTCTTTAGTTTTTTTTTTAAGAAAACTAAAGAACTAATAGACAAAAGGAAAGAACTAGCAAAGAAAGGACAACGAGGTACAGTGGAGTATGCAGAGGTCAACAAACTGGTACGTAAAAATATCAGACAGGACATTACTGAATTTAATAACACTCTGATAAAGAAAACTATAGAAGAAAATAAGAGTCTCAAAGTTCTAAAAAGGAAAATAAACGGCAACATAAATATAATTAACAAACTAAGAAAAGACGACGAACAAGAGATAATGGACAGAAAAGAAATAATTGAAACCACAGAAAGATACTATAAAAACCTATATACATCACACAAAGAGAAACCTCAAACAGTTAAAAGGAGAACAATAACAAACGTGGGATCAGAGGAAATACCAGAAATAGAAATTACAGAAATCGAACACGCAATAAAAGACCTCAAAAACAACCGAGCACCAGGAGAAGACGGCATAATCCCGGAATTGCTAAAGTATGGAGGTAAGACAATGTTAAAAAGCTTGAGAACACTATTAAACAAATGTTTGGAAGAAAGAAAAATACCAGAAGGATGGAACAACGCAGTAATTGTATTGCTTCACAAGAAAGGAGATAAGACACGGTTACAAAATTATAGACCAATAAGTCTATTATGCCAAATTTACAAGCTATTGACGAAAATACTGACCAACAGGTTGACCAAGAAACTTGACGATTATCAGCCTCCAGAACAAGCAGGCTTCCGAAAACAATACAGCACTTTGGACCATCTGCAAACAATACGAAACATAATAGAGAAAACTCATGAATATAATATGGACCTGTACCTGGCTTTTGTCGATTATAACAAAGCATTCGACACGGTCGAAATATGGGCAATAATAGACTCCCTCCAAAATTGCCGAATAGACTCCCGATATATAGAACTTTTGGAAAATATATATAAAGAAGCCACAAGCACAATAAAACTACACGAAAACACAAACCGAATTAAAGTGGAACGAGGTATACGCCAAGGAGACTCAATCTCCCCAAAACTATTTACCTTAGTAATGGAGGACATATTTAAGAAATTGAAGTGGGAAAACCGAGGTCTAGTTATTAACGGACACAGAATCAATAATCTAAGATATGCCGACGATGTGGTGATAATAACAGACAAGGAAGCGGACCTACAAGAAATGTTACAGGAACTTAAAGAAAAATCAGAAGAAATCGGATTAACAATGAACATGAACAAGACAAAAATGATGTACAGATCCTCAAACCAACATAATATTAGAATACAGATAGGGGAAGAAGAAGTAGAAAAAGTGGACCAATATATATATTTAGGACAGACACTGACAATAGACAAAAACATGCAAAATGCAGACCTTCAGCGTAGAATAAAACTAGCATGGGCAGCGTTTGGGAGGCTGAGTCACATATTGAGAAACAGAGACAAGAATTTTACAATTCGCATGAAAGTACAGGTATTGGAAAGCTGCATCATCCCTGTATTGACATATGGCACAGAAACGTGGGCATTTACAAAGAAAACACTACATAAAATTCAGACCACGCAAAGATATATGGAAAGATCTATATTAAACATAACGCTAAAAGACAGAAAGACAATACAATGGATTAGGCAAAAAACAAAAATGGAAGACGTGGGACATAGAATAATGAGAATGAAATGGAGATGGGCAGGCCACATTGCACGAATGCAGCCAATGAAATGGACACGAATAACAACCGAGTGGAAACCATGGCCAGGAAAACGAAGCGTAGGACGCCCCTTACTGAGATGGTATGACGATATTCGAAAGATTGCCGGGAGGAGATGGATGACAATCGCGCAGGAAAGAGTAACATGGAAAGAAATGGAGGAGGTGTATGTTCGCATGCGGACGCTCAACACTGATTAAAGAAGAAGAAAGATTTGTTAAATATTTCTTTAAAAACGGTTTACTACTATGTAAGCAACCTCTTTACAGCCCGGCCGTAAAAGTGTCCTTAAAGACCACGGCCTGCTAAATTGTGTGCCAAACGTCAAAGTGACGTTTGTCACCTGCTTACAGCCATACAGAAAATTAGAAAGAGAAGATATTTCTAAACAACAGTTGCAAAGTCCTACGCACTCTCAATCATTCTAAGACGTTATTACACAAATCTAGGGTTTTGATGACAATAAATTAGAAAAAGATAGGTATGACCGAATAGTATCTAGGTATTACAAACACTATTGTACAATACAGAATTATTCAACTCGCTCTTCGAGCTCGTCTCCCAAACTTTCTGGCTCGACCGTAAAGGCTATCCTAACGGACTTCCACTGTAAAATGATATTTTGTAATACCTATTTGTTAAATATTTCTTTAAAAACTGTTTACTACTATGTAAGCAACCTCTTTACAGCCCGGCCGTAAAAAGTGTCCTTTAAGACCACGGCCTGCGAAATTGTGTGCCAAACGTCAAAGTGACGTTTGTCACCTGCTTACAGCCATACAGAAAATTGGAAAGAGATGATATTTCTAAGCAACAGTTGCAACGTCCTACGCACTGTCAATCATTCTAAAACGTTATAACACACATATAAAGTTTTTATGAAAATAAATTAGAAAAGGATAGGTATGACCGAATAGTATCTAGGTATTACAAACACTATTGTACAATACCGTATTATTCAACTCGCTCTTCGAGCTCGTCTCACAAACTTTCTGGCTCGACCGTAAAGGCTATCTTAACGGACTGCCACTGTAATATAATTTTTGTAATAGCTACTTGTTAAATATTTCTTTAAAGACTGTGTACTACTATGTAAGCAACCTCTTTACAGCCCGGCCGTAAAAAGTGCCCTTAAAGACCACGGCCTGCTAAATTGTGTGCCAAACGTCAAAGTGACGTTTGTCACCTGCTTACAGCCATACAGAAAATTGGAAACAGATGATATTTCTAAGCAACAGTTGCAACGTCCTACGCACTGTCAATCATTCTAAAACGTTATAACACACATATAAAGTTTTTATGAAAATAAATTAGAAAAGGATAGGTATGACCGAATAGTATCTAGGTATTACAAACACTATTGTACAATACCGTATTATTCAACTCGCTCTTCGAGCTCGTCTCACAAACTTTCTGGCTCGACCGTAAAGGCTATCTTAACGGACTGCCACTGTAATATAATTTTTGTAATAGCTACTTGTTAAATATTTCTTTAAAGACTGTGTACTACTATGTAAGCAACCTCTTTACAGCCCGGCCGTAAAAAGTGCCCTTAAAGACCACGGCCTGCTAAATTGTGTGCCAAACGTCAAAGTGACGTTTGTCACCTGCTTACAGCCATACAGAAAATTGGAAACAGATGATATTTCTAAGCAACAGTTGCAACGTCCTACGCACTCTCAATCATTCTAAAACATTATAACACACATATAGGGTTTTGATGAAAATAAATTAGAAAAGGATAGGTATGACCGAATAGTATCTAGGTATTACAAACACTATTGTACAATACAGTATTATTCAACTCGCTCTTCGAGCTCGTCTCACAAACTTTCTGGCTCGACCGTAAAGGCTATCTTAACAGACTTCCACTGTAAAATGATATTTTGTAATACCTACTTGTTAAATATTTCTTTCAAGACTGTGTACTACTATGTAAGCAACCTCTTTACAGCCCGGCCGTAAAAAGTGCCCTTTAAGACCACGGCCTGCTAAATTGTGTGCCAAACGTCAAAGTGACGTTTGTCACCTGCTTACAGCCATACAGAAAATTAGAAAGAGAGGATATTTCTAAACAACAGTTGCAAAGTCCTACGCACTCTCAATCATTCTAAAACGTTATAACACAGATCTAGGGTTTTGATGAAAATAAATTATAAAAAGATAGGTATGACCGAATAGTATCTAGGTATTACAAAAACTATTGTACAATACAGTATTATTCAATTCGCTCTTCGAGCTCGTCTCACAAACTTTCTGGCTCGACCGTAAAGGCTATCCTAACGGACTTCCACTGTAAAATGATATTTTGTAATACCTATTTGTTAAATATTTCTTTAAAAACTGTTTACTACTATGTAAGCAACCTCTTTACAGCCCGGCCGTAAAAGTGTCCTTAAAGACCACGGCCTGCTAAATTGTGTGCCAAACGTCAAAGTGACGTTTGTCACCTGCTTACAGCCATACAGAAAATTAGAAAGAGAAGATATTTCTAAACAACAGTTGCAAAGTCCTACGCACTCTCAATCATTCTAAGACGTTATTACACAAATCTAGGGTTTTGATGACAATAAATTAGAAAAAGATAGGTATGACCGAATAGTATCTAGGTATTACAAACACTATTGTACAATACAGAATTATTCAACTCGCTCTTCGAGCTCGTCTCCCAAACTTTCTGGCTCGACCGTAAAGGCTATCCTAACGGACTTCCACTGTAAAATGATATTTTGTAATACCTATTTGTTAAATATTTCTTTAAAAACTGTTTACTACTATGTAAGCAACCTCTTTACAGCCCGGCCGTAAAAAGTGTCCGTAAAGACCACGGCCTGCTAAATTGTGTGCCAAACGTCAAAGTGACGTTTGTCACCTGCTTACAGCCATACAGAAAATTGGAAAGAGATGATATTTCTAAGCAACAGTTGCAACGTCCTACGCACTCTCAATCATTCTAAAACGTTATAACACACATATAAAGTTTTTATGAAAATAAATTAGAAAAGGATAGGTATGACCGAATAGTATCTAGGTATTACAAACACTATTGTACAATACAGTATTATTCAACTCGCTCTCACAAACTTTCTGGCTCGACCGTAAAGGCTATCTTAACGGACTGCCACTGTAATATAATTTTTGTAATAGCTACTTGTTAAATATTTCTTTAAAGACTGTGTACTACTATGTAAGCAACCTCTTTACAGCCCGGCCGTAAAAAGTGTCCTTTAAGACCACGGCCTGCTAAATTGTGTGCCAAACGTCAAAGTGGTGTTTGTCACCTGCTTACAGCCATACAGAAAATTGGAAAGAGATGGTATTTCTAAACAATGGTAGCATGGCTCGCTGACACATAAAGCGTGGTGCAGCAATTTCATGAAATGGCAGGCATGCCTGAGGTGTGTGGGGCAATTGACAGAACATTCATAAATATAGATGCCCCTACTGTTAATCAACCGACTTACATAGATCAACTTGGAAAACACTTAATACACTGTATGGCTGTTTCTGGGCCAGATATGAAATTCTAGTATGTGAGTGCTAAGTGGCCTAGAAGCGTACACGATGCTAGGGTACTCCGCATTAGTTCATTATTTCGTAGAATGGAGAACAGTTGAAGACCTCATCCCAATGCAATAATTTGTATATTTTTTAAAATATGGAGTTATCTTTTTCTAGGAATTATAATAAAGTTTACTTTTTGAAATTTACTTCAGCCGTTTTGAAGTTATTCGATTTTTTCTGTAAAAACGTGCGCTTACGGACAGTTATTAAAAAAATCACAGGGCACTTGATCGTAGAGATATCAAATTGAGATTTTGCTCATGCCTAAACAACTTTTTGGAGTATCATTTAGCAATAAGAACTCTTACCTGCGCTGTGGGATTACTTAGTTGTGACACGTTAACTTTTCGAAACTTTGAAGGGCCATAACTTTATTTTTTCAAATGGCACTCCCTATATTTTAGTCGTATTCAGCATCTTATTTTACAATTTTTATGTCCTACATGTCTTATGCCAAAAATTGATAGTTTAGGAAATAATTCGGATTTTTTGAAAAATGCACAAATATCTCATCTATACCGACTTAGTGTGCCATGGAAACAAGTGTTCACGAGTTATTGTTTGAGACATGTCAAAATTGCACTCGTTTAACCTCATGTGTTTAATTTGTCGGGAAAATGAAATTAACAAAAGATGAAATGGTGGATATGGTTTATGTATTAGGTGAAAGTGAGCGAAACACTTTACTGGTGTCTAGAATTTATGCACAAAGATATCCCGGTAGGAGGCATCCAAGAGCAAGAGGCTTCGGAAATGTGCAAGCAAGATTTGAAGAAACGGGCAGTGTCCAGTATGAGAAACACCGTTGGCAAAACCCAGCGACCGAGAGTGAAAATAAAGATCTGGTTGTGCAAAGTGTTGTAGAAAACCCGCACACAAGTTCCCGTGCCGTAAGTCAACAACTGCAAATTTCCCAAACCAGTGTTTCTAGGATTATCCGTAAAAACAAATTCCATCCGTACCACGTCCAGTTAGTACAGCACCTAAATGAAGACGACTATGTAGCCAGACAAAATTTTTGTTTATGGGCCCGAAATAAAAAACAGCTGGAAAACTTTTTTTTTTCAATAACGTGCTATTTTCGGATGAGGCAACATTTAAAAAAGATGCAAAAGTTAATATCACAACTTTCATTACTACGACACTCAAAACCCCCATTTCATTCAAACACTCGACCACCAACATCGATGAAGATAATCTCTGAAACTTCTTTGTGGCGTGAATTCATAATTCATTTTCTTATATGGTCACTTAATGTTTGGGGTGGTATGGTTGGTAGTAGGGTTCTTGGGCCGTATTTCTTCGACGGCCCACTGAATGGAGAATCGTATTTGCACTTTCTCCAAAACGATTTTCAATTGTATCTGGATGATTTGCCTTTAGCTGTGAAGAAGAATGTAGTTTCAACATGACGGTGCCCCAGCACATAATAGTCGTATTGTAAGGGAGTATTTGGACGGCAAATTTGAGGACGCTGGATTGGGAGGGGAGGTCCAGTACCATGACCTCCGAGGTCGCCTGACGTAACAAAACCAGACTTTTTTTATGGGGCTTTGTCCACGATCAAGTGTATGAAGCTGGAGGCACTACTAAGGAAAATATGCAGCAAAAAATTACAAAGAAGCTTTTCATAGCATTGACGCTGCCACACTTGAAGCCGTGAATGCGTCGTTTTTAAAAAGAATTGACGAGTGTATAACCCAAGGGGGTCGTCATTTTGAACATGTTATGTAATTCTAAGTGCTATTTGTTATAAATAAATAACTCCAAGTTTCTAATTATTGTTTATACTTGGGTACATGTGTATACTTCTGGATATCATAAAAACATGTTTAGCATTTTTCAGAGGTCTATCTTTTGTGCGTCTTCTATGGGGGTATCTATTACTTTCCGTAAATACATCTTTTGTTAATTGTATTTTCTCGACAAATTAAAAATGTGATGTACAACAAGTGCAATTATAAGGTGTGTCAAGCTATAATTCATTTGTTTTCCATGGCACACTCGGTAGGTATCGATGAGAAATGTGTGCATTTTTAAAGAAATTCTAATATCTCCTAAACTATCAATTTTTGGAGAGGACATATTGAAGAAAAAAGATATAAAATTAGAGATTGAAGACCACTAAGTAATAAAATACAGGGGGTGTAATTTGAAAAAATAAAGTTATGGCCCTTCAAAGTTTCGAAAAGTTAACGTGTCACAACTAAGTAATTCCATAACGCAGATGGACGTTCTTATTGCCAAATGATACTCCAAAAAGTTGTTTAAGCACTAGCAAAATCTCAATTAGATATCTGTACGATCAAGTACCCTGTGATTTTTTGAATAAGTGTCCGTAAGCGTACGTTTTTACAGAAAAAATCGGATAACTTCAAAACTGCTGAAGTAAATTTCAAAAAGTAAACTTTATTATAAGTCCCAGAAAAAGATAAATCGATATTTTTAAAAATATACAGGGTGTTCCATTTAAAAAAATTAAGTTAAATACTGTCCTGAAAAAATGAAACACCCTGTATAACAAAAAATAATTTTACAAACTTTACCATAACTTCTTGTATATAGTGGCAGTTGGCTCGTTTTGATATTTTTAACGGCTTAAGTGCAATCGAGCTTTCCCGTATTAATGACTAACCCTGTATATTTCTTCTCTTGTTATTTTCATTTCTATCGTCATTAATCTTTCATTTATATGTTTTCCTTTTACTACATCTTTCAACCTGCTCGGTTCCAGTATTACGCCTACCCCACTTTCCGCTCTTTCTTCTTCTTCTACTCCCGTCCAGAATAGCCAGTATCCCTTATGTAATTTAGTTATTTCTTTAATTTTCTTTTTTGTTTCAGTTAGGCCTAATATTTCTATTTCCTGTTCTATCATCTCTTCAATTATTTCTTCTTCCTTTCCTCTTATACTTCATACGTTCCAAGTTCCTAATTTCAGTTCTCTTCTTAAATTCTCGTTTTCTGATTGTTTCCTTTTATTCTGTGTTATTTTATTATCCCATTTCTTATTTTGCTGTATCTTTTTCTTTTTGTTTTTTCTCACGTGCTTTTCCATTGCTTTGTTTGTCTCCCTGTTTTCTTCGCCTATGTGAGTTCTTAGTTTTTTGATTTACTGCGATCCTTGCGTATTGTGTCCTTTAGTGTGTTGATTTCCATATCCCATTTGCAAAACTTATTATTGATATGCAATTTCCCATACACCATTCGGGTGTTATTTTCCTTGTTTCTCTTTCTTTCTTTATTAAGTTTTCCTTTATGTATACTATTTTGTTCTTCACTTGTCTAAGTTTATGTCTGTTTTTCATTATTTTCGTTTTTTCCAATGTTGTTTCTATTTCTAGTACGTACTTTTTATTACAGATTTGTTTTGCGCTCTTAACTGTGTTAAGTTTTTCTTTGATAAATTTCTGTTTCTACTTTTGCTTGGTTTTCATCTTGTATTATTAAGTTATGTTTTCATTATTCTTTTTCGATCCATTCTATTCCTTTATTTAGTTCTCCTATTTCTTGTTTCATTCTAGTATTCTCTTCTATAACTTCCTTCACATAGACGTAGTACTCCCGTTGTTCTTGCTTGATTTCTTTTATTTCTGTCATAAGTTCTTTCATTGTTTGCATCATTTCTTCCACCTTTATGTATTAGATTTGGCTAAGCTTTAAAGCCCTCTTTTGTATTTTCTAATATTCTATTAGAATTATTTGAACGCCTACTGTACACTTATTGTTATTCGTATATTCTGCAAGTATCGCTTTGCACTCCGCACTTGTGTTTATCACTATTAACACGGCTGCCACGCCTCGCTGTGCCAAGGTTGCTCTTCGTTCTCGGTTGAACAGTCTTTTATTTATGTTTTTTCTCTTTGTTTTACACTAGTTACTCGCTAAATCACTTTAATTACACTTCATCACTTAGAATTCACTGATCCTTGGTTCGCCGCGTTATATATCCCGTTAACACGTAGCGCGTCCGTTCTCTCTCTTTGGAATCTCGAACTCAACTCCTTAACTCTTGAAATCTTACAAATGCAAAATGGAAGCTTTAGATACGAGTTGTATAGTACATAATTTTTTCGACTACCAAATATTTATGCTAAAATGGATTACAAAACGTCAACGTCATTTTAAATTGAAAACTCATGAAAAATCATATGGAAATCACAGACGGAAAGTGTCAAATAATAGCCTCCTTTAGGAAATGGTAGTCGAAAATAGTTATTTACGATACAAGTGCGTAAAGCTAGTGTCTAGTCATGAATGGGAAGAGTTAAAACGAGTGACTAAAGATGTTTTACCTACCTACCTGCCTGCCTGCCTGCCAGCCTGCCTGCCTGCCAGCCTGCCTGCCTGCCTGCCTGCCTGCCTGCCTGCCAGCCTGCCTGCCTGCCCAGCCCAGCCCAGCCCAGCCCAGCCCAGCCCAGCCCCGCCGGCCGGCCGCCCGGCCGGCCTGCCTGCCTGCCTGCCCAGCCCAGCCCAGCCCAGCCCAGCCCAGCCCAGCCCAGCCCAGCGCAGCCCCGCCCAGCCCAGCCCAGCCCAGCCCAGCCCAACCCAGCCCAGCCCAGCCCCGCCGGCCGGCCGGCCGGCCGGCCTGCCTGCCTGCCCTGCCCAGCCCAGCCCAGCCCAGCCCAGCCCAGCCCAGCCCAGCGCAGCCCAGCCCAGCCCAGCCCAGCCCAGCCCAGCCCAGCCCAGCGCAGCCCAGCCCAGCCCAGCCCAGCCCAGCCCAGACCAGCCCAGCCCAGCCCAGCCCCGCCGGTGCCTGCCTGCCTGCCTGCCTGCCTGCCTGCCTGCCTGCCTGCCTGCCTGCCTGCCTGTCTGCCTGCCTGCCTGCCTGAAAAATAAAATACAATTATATTTACAATTGTCGTTTTTTACACAGTCGTGCCCATAAAACCGTTACAGGAACATGTCAGGTTGACCAGTGGTCTATTTATTCATCATTGCAAATTCTCAGACACTGATAATGGAGGCCATTGATCCCCTGATGCTCTGCAGTAATAATTTTGAAAGCGCTAAATTAAGATCTGTTTCAGTATTAATATCCAACTTCCCTCTTCTTACTTCGTTAATAGTATATCTGTCTGCCTGCCTGCCTGTCTGCCTGCCTGCCTGTCTACCTGTCTAGCTGTCTACCTGTCTAGCTATCTACCTGTCTACCTGTCTAAGCAGTGCTTTCGAACCTATATTAAAACAATCGAATCTAAAATTTGGTCTTACGTAAAAGAAAACAATATGCAATTAAAATGGTACGGCTGCTAAAAGCGGTATAGAAATTTTTAACTCAGTTTACACTACAAACTGTAACCTGTAAATCTCTACAGCATAATAATATTTCTTTAGGAACTTGCTTATTGCTAAAGTGAGGGAATGCTGTCCTTCTGTACATAAATCCAACAGCAAAAAGCGAAATAAATAACTATCGACTCAATTTCGAGACTGTGTATTTAATAAAGTACAGGAAAAAACACTTAATATTTACATTCGGTGATTACAGTGTCTGTAAATTTTCAGTCAATTTTAAGCAAATTTCTTAACCATACATTTATTAGCAACCTTGCACATTCCCAGATTTCCCGTCAAAAACCTGATCATAATTTAAAATTCATCGCCAACATAATGGGCAGAATTTGAATTTTCCGACAAACCTACGCAGAATTTGAATTTACCACCAAAACCTACGCAGAATTTGAATTACCAGCCAAACCTGCGCAAAAACCATCGCGCAGACCTGTGCAGAAACCCCTGCGCAGACCCTCGCGCTGACCTGCGCAGAAACCCCAGACAATCACATCCGTTTCATTTTTAGCAACCTTGCACATTCCCAGACGCTCACATTCACAAGTCTTGACAGGTCTGACATCTGGCGACACGCAAATATAGCCTCTATTAACACCTGCAATAAAGGAGACGATAGGATAACTTATAAAAACTGAAAGATGCTGGGTGGCTACAAAAATATGATCAACAGACGACTCTTTCATCGCTCCGTTTTGTAGTATAAAATTCTGCTATTTAAAACTACCAGTGATCGGTTGCTACGAGCGCGAGCGGACGTGAATTATAAGTGCGACGATAAATCACCCGAGTGCGGGCCTTATCCCAAACAAATTTACAGTTTGCAAATTAAGTGAACTAGCAGAAACACCAAGTGGTTAGGATAAAAAAATAGTTTATTATCTATAACGAATAAAGGGAATAATTATTAAGTGAGTGCAACAGAGGTGCGGGCAAGCTTAAGTTGAGCGCGCGAGAGCGTAAGAAACGAAGCAAGGCCAAGCGACGGTCGTGACGATAGCGGCTATCGGAGGTCGAGCGGCGAATAAGATATCGGATAAACAAAAACAAAACATCAAATGAGTCAAGGTAACAAACGAGATAGGGGATCAAATAGTAGTGAAGAGGAAGCATTCAAAAGAAGTAGGAAAATAATTAGGTCGCCGGGAAAAGAGGTAAGGGTCAAGGAATCTAACAGCGAAGAAATGGGAGACCTAAAGAAAATACAGGATATGATGGAAAAAATGATGGAAGAAATAAGGAAAAATACGGATGAAAATAGAGAGTTAAGGGAGGAAATGAAAAGGAGAGAAAAAGAGTGGAGCAGTGAGAAAAAACAGTTAAAATGTAGAATAGAAAAACTGGAAGACAAGTTGGAAACGATGGAAAAAGACAAAAAGAGATGCAACATAGTGATCAAAGGAGTAAAATTCAACGAACAAAATAAAGAACAAGCGGCCAAGCAATTTCTAAGTGAGAAGCTGGAAGTAGATGCGGAAATAAACAGAGTGATACCGCTTGAAAACAAAGCAGGGATTTCAATAAACATATTAGAAATGAAAAACTGGACCGGGAAACAACAGATAATGAGTAACAAATATAAGTTAAAGGGAACAAAAATTTATATTGATAACGATATGACTTGGAGGGAGAGGAATGTACAGAGAGAAATTAGAAAAATTGTGAAGGAAGAACGGAAAAAGGGAAATAGAGTTAAAGTGGGGTACAGAAAGATAGTCATAGGGGAAGATGAATACACTTGGAATGAAGACGAAGAAGGAGTAGTGAAACAGCAAAAAAACTAACAAGACAAGAAGGCCAAACAACAAAGAAGAAGAAAATAGCAAAGGACATGGACGACGATAATGGAAAAAGGAAAGAAAATCAAGTAAGATACGGAGAGGCGAGTATAACACAGGAAAAGAACAATGAAAAAGGCAAATATACAGGTGAGCAAAAGAAAAGTAAGAAAAGTGTACTAAAAATGGGCACATGGAACGTGAAGGGTATAACTGGAAAAGAAACGGAGTTAGTAGAAGAGATGGAAAAGCAGCAATTAGAATATTTAGGTATAACGGAAACGAAAAAGAAGGAACAGGGTTTAATCAGAATAGCAAAAGGATACTGGTTTCTCTGGTCGGGAATCGAACAAACAAAAAGAGGAAGTGAAGGAGTGGGTCTGATAATAAAACCGGAAAAAATGGAAAACATAGTAAAGGAAAAATTCGTAAACGCAAGGTTGTTAACAGTGGGCGTAAAAATAGAGGCAACAACATGGACAATAATAGTAGCATACGGACCGACTGAGAACGCGGCGAAGGAAGAAAAGGATATATTCTGGGAGAATTTACAAAAATAAATAGACGTGAGCGGACCAAATATCATCATAATGGGAGACCTAAACGGAAGGGTAGGAAACGGCAACAAAGGCATAGAAAGACATCTAGGGATACACGGAGAAATAACAAGAAACAACAACGGAAACAGAATAATCGAGTTATGTATTGAAAACGATTTAGTAATAACAAATTCGAAATTTCAACATAAAGAGGTCCACAAATACACACGAGAAGTTCGCTCAAGACTAGAGAAGTCAATCATAGATTACTTTCTAGTGGGAAAAGAAGACAGCAACCGAATAAAAGACGTAATCGTGAAAAGAGGACCGGAAATTGGCAGCGACCACTACCTAGTAAGGATGGACATGAAAATTGAAAGAGAGGCACCAAAAGAAAAAAGAAGAAAAGTAATGAAGGAAAGCATTAGAAGTTATCGACTGAAAGAAGAAGAAACGAGAAAAGAGTATCAAGAAATAATACAAAGGAAGCTAAATACAGAACCAAGGGGAAAAGACGTAGAGGAAGAATGGAGCTACTTAAAGCAAAGCATACTAGAGGCAGCAGTAGAAAGCTGCGGAGCAACAAAAGTAGTTAATAAGGATATAAAGAAAACAGCTTGGTGGACAGAGGAAATAAAAGAAAAAGTAAGACAAAAGAAAAATATTTGGAAGATATACCTACAGACTAAGACCAGGGAAGACTACGAAAAGTACAAAAACAAAAGAAAGGAGGTAAAAGAAGTAGTAAATAAGGCAAAACAAGAAGAATGGGTGAAATTCGGAAACAGAATGAAAGACAACTTTAATGAAAATCAAAAGTTATTTTACAGTACACTAAAACAACTAAGGAACAAACGAACCAGCACATTAAAAAACATTAGAGATAAACAAGGTGAATTACTTACAAAAGAAGAGGACATAATGAAAAGATGGGTGCAACATTTCAAGGAGGTGTTAGGAGACAACGGCGAAGAAGAAGAAAATGAAGGCAACAACGAAAATGAACAAAACAGCACAACGACGAACGGCGATGGAGGCATCGAGTATATAACCAAAACGGAATTAGAGAAGGCAATACAAAAGATAAAACTAGGAAAGGCAGCAGGGATAGATGGGATAACACCGGAAATGATAAAATACATAGGGGAGTCAGGAAGGGAAAGAATATTAAGCCTAATGAACAACATGATAAAAGCAAAGAAAGCCCCAAAAGATTGGCAGACGGGTGTAATAATTCCACTGTATAAAAAAGGTGATATAAGAGAATGTGACAATTACAGAGGAATCACTTTACTAAGCATACTGGGCAAGATATGGGCGAGAATATGGGAAACCAAATTAAGAGAAAAACTAGAAAACACATTAGAAGACAGTCAATGTGGCTTTAGAAAGGGAAGAGGAGTACAGGATAACCTATTCATACTACGGCAAATCAGCGAAAAGGCAATAAGAAAGGGGAAGGAAGTGCATCTATGCTTTATGGATCTTAGTAAGGCTTTTGACCGAGTTAGAAGAAAAGATATATGGAAAACACTAGAAAATAGAGGTGCAAGCGCAATGGAGATAGATATGGTCAAAGCACTATATCATAAGACGGCAAATGTAGTGAGAACCAGACACGAGGAATCGGAGGAGTTTGCCACAACGAGAGGCTTAAAACAGGGTTGTGTACTAATCCCATTTTTATTCACAGTAATTATGGATGAAGTAGTTAAGGAGAGTAAAAAGGAGACAAGGAAATATAACGTAGGGAGGTGGAGAATGGAAAAGGTGCAAATGTCCGAATTACTATATGCAGACGACATGGTGATTTTAGCAGCAACAGAGAAAGAACTACAGAAAAACATAAACATATATAATAGGGAAATGCAAAAGGCAAACATGAAAATTAACATAGAAAAGACAAAGACGATGGTTATAGCAGCAGAAGAAAGGAGGCACAGTATTACAATAGAAGGGAATGAAATAGAGCAAGTGTACAAATTCAAATACCTAGGGTCATATATCAGTAACAACGGAAAGATAGATGACGAAATAAATGAGCGTGCAGCCGTTGTAGGAAGAACTTTCAACGCTATAAAAAACACCTTTCTGAGTAAAGCGGAAATACCGAAAGAAACCAAAGTGGAAGTAGTGAAAAAAGTAGTGTACCCGGCTCTAGTGTACGGTAGTGAATCGTGGGTGGTCACAGATAAACAACGAAGTAGGCTGACAAGCACAGAAATGAGATTCTGGAGAAAAATAGAAGGAAAAACAAGAGAAGACAGGATTAGGAACACAACGTACAGAGAGCAGTTAGGTGTAAAGGCAGTGAACGAAGTGATACAAGAAAGACAATTAGGATGGCTAGGACACGTGTATAGAATGGAGGAAGACCGACTGGTGAAACAGACTTTTGAAGCAAGACCAGGTGGAAAGAACAGAGTGGGAAGACCGAGGAGGACGTGGGCAGAAGAGGTGAGAAAGGCAGCACAGCAGAGGGGATTAGAATGGAACACAGCGAGACAAAAGGCACAAAATAGAAAAGAATGGAAAAAGTGGTGCAGAAAAACTCCAAACAACGAAGACTGACAACCAATCGACACCAAGCCTTACACCTTACGGTAGAAAGGCTCAGGATTATGTATGTATGTAAAACTACCAGTTTAGGATTGGCTTGCGGATGTCTTTCGAACCTATATTAAAACAATCGAATCTAAAATTTGGGTCTTACGTAAAAAAAAACAATATGCAATTAAATGGTACTGTTGCTAATAGTGGTATAGAAATTTTTAACTCAGTTTACACTCCGAATTGTAACCTGTAAAATCTCTACAGCATAATAATATTTCTTTAGAAAGTTGCTTACTGCTAAAGTGAGGGATGCTGTCTACTGTACATAAATCCAACAGCAAAAAGCGAAATAAATAACTATCGGCTCAATTTCGACACTGTGTATTTAATAAAGTACGGGAAAAACACGTAATATTTACATTCGGTGATTACAAACAGTGTCTGTAAATTTTCAGTCAATTTTAAGCAAATTTCTTAACCATACATTTATTAGCAACCTTGCACATTCCCAAATTTCCCGTCAAAAACCAGATCATAATTTAAAATTCATCGTCAAAATAATGGGCAGAATTTGAATTTTCCGACAAAACCTACGCAGAATTTGAATTTACCACCAAAACCTACGCAGAATTTGAATTACCAGCCAAACCTGCGCAAAAACCATCGCGCAGACCCTCGCGCTGACCTGCGCAGAACCCCCAGACAATCACATACCGTTTCATTTTTAGCAACCTTGCACTTTCCCAGACGCTCACATTCACAAGTCTTGACAGGTCTGACATCTGGCGACACGCAAATATAGCCTCTATTAACACCTGCAATAAAGGAGATGATAGGATAACTTATAAAAACTGAAAGATGCTGGGTGGCTACAAAAATATGATCAACAGACGACTCTTTCATCGCTCCGTTTTGTAGTATAAAATTCTGCTATTTAAAACTACCAGTTTAGGATTGGCTTGCGGATGTCTTTCGAACCTATATTAAAACAATCGAATCTAAAATTTGGGTCTTACGTAGAAAAAAAATATGCAATTAAATGGTACTGTTGCTAATAGTGGTATAGAAATTTTTAACTCAGTTTACACTCCGAATTGTAACCTGTAAAATCTCTACAGCATAATAATATTTCTTTAGGAAGTTGCTTACTGCTAAAGTGAGGGATACTGTCTACTGTACATAAATCCAACAGCAAAAAGCGAAATAAATAACTATCGGCTCAATTTCGACACTGTGTATTTAATAAAGTACGGGAAAAACACGTAATATTTACATTCGGTGATTACAAACAGTGTCTGTAAATTTTCAGTCAATTTTAAGCAAATTTCTTAACCATACATTTATTAGCAACCTTGCACATTCCCAAATTTCCCGTCAAAAACCTGATCATAATTTAAAATTCATCGTCAAAATAATGGGCAGAATTTGAATTTTCCGACAAAACCTACGCAGAATTTGAATTTACCACCAAAACCTACGCAGAATTTGAATTACCAGCCAAACCTGCGCAAAAACCATCGCGCAGACCCTCGCGCTGACCTGCGCAGAAACCCCAGACAATCACATCCGTTTCATTTTTAGCAACCTTGCACATTCCCAGACGCTCACATTCACAAGTCTTGACAGGTCTGACATCTGGCGACACGCAAATATAGCCTCTATTAACACCTGCAATAAAGGAGACGATAGGATAACTTATAAAAACTGAAAGATGCTGGGTGGCTACAAAAATATGATCAACAGACGACTCTTTCATCGCTCCGTTTTGTAGTATAAAATTCTGCTATTTAAAACTACCAGTTTAGGATTGGCTTGCGGATGTCTTTCGAACCTATATTAAAACAATCGAATCTAAAATTTGGGTCTTACGTAAAAAAAAATATGCAATTAAATGGTACTGTTGCTAATAGTGGTATAGAAATTTTTAACTCAGTTTACACTCCGAATTGTAACCTGTAAAATCTCTACAGCATAATAATATTTCTTTAGGAAGTTGCTTACTGCTAAAGTGAGGGATGCTGTCTACTGTACATAAATCCAACAGCAAAAAGCGAAATAAATAACTATCGGCTCAATTTCGACACTGTGTATTTAATAAAGTACGGGAAAAAGCACGTAATATTTACATTCGGTGCTTACAAACAATGTTGAGAATTTCTCTCAATGTCTCTAAGACTCCAACACTTTTGTATTATGTTAAATACTGTTTACTAACTGACTGTTAATAACTATCAAAATATGCGAGAGACTATCAACTACCAGATCCCAGTCACTCGTGTGTCTCACCCAGAGCCTCAAACAAGTTTTAATTTCCAAACAAAGACAGCATTCAATTTAGCGGTTGCGCAGATTTTTCTCAAACAATAGGTTTCATTATTCAATTTTTACCAGCTTTGCACATTTTAATCTCTAGACAATAACATCCTGTTTACCTGATAATGGATGTCAGCAAAAATTCCTCCAGACAACAATGGCTTCATTGTCCAATTATTTTTTGCAATCGTGCAGATTTTAAAACAATGGATGTCATTGTTCAATTTACTGATAATAACATCCTGCATCTGCAAGACTGGACATGTCTACATTCTCAGACGATGACTCACATCCTGTTCAGCCTGAGAAAATTTTGCTAAGTCTTGTAAAAATTTAAAAATTAGACATTTAGTACAAAAAATTCCCGGAAGTGGCCGAGGCCAATGACCTTGGCCCCGACTAGGCCCACGACCCCAGCTAGGTCCGTGACCTTGGCCTAGGCTAGGCCTATGACCTTGACAAACCTGCGCAAAAACCCCGCGCATTGGCCCCGGCTAGGCCCGTAACCTTGACCCCCGGCTAGACCCGTGACCTTGAGCCGGATAGGCCCGTGACCTTGACTCGGATAGGCCCGTGACCATGACCCGCATAGACCCATGACCTTGACAAACCTGCGCAAAAACCCCGCGCAAACCGGCGCAGAAAACCTGCGCAGTGACACATTTTGGTCCAGAACGCCTATAGATACACTACTTCCTTAACAAATGGGAGGTTAAGAGGGGACATTTCATATACAACTTTAAATTTCAAAAATTTTTAAGTGAAATGGTGCGGCTTAAAGTAGCCCTGCGTGAGAAAGGGTTTGTAGGGAGTGGTGAGGCATATTCATCAACCAGCTGTTTTTAGGCTACTCAAGTAAAGAAGCAAAAATTCCTTATACAAACTACTTAACAAATTGGAGATTAAGAGTGGACATTTCTCATACAACCCAGGAACCCAACTGGTATAAAAGCGGTATAAACTAACATTAGTCCTACAAAATGAGCGATCCAGAAGAAGCAATGGAGGAATTCACGAAACATCAACAAATAATAAAAATGTTCAGAAAAATCAGTAAAAATTTAAACAGAATTAAAAAAAATTTAGACAACTCTGATGAGCGGGTAAAACTACTGGAAAAGGAAAACACAAAGCTGAGACAAATAGTGGAACAAGATCACGTCTGAAAAAACTAGAAAGAGATGAGAGCAAAAACTTAATATGAAAAGGGATACCAGATAGTAATAATGAAACCTCAGAACTTCTGCAAGCAATATCAACAACGTAATGCAAATTATAGATTAAAAAAATTCAATCTGGAATGAAGTGGAAGACCTAAGACGCATAGGGAAATACACCGAAAATTATAACAGACCGATACTGTTAAAATTGAAAACCTGGACCGGAGCTACTTAAGACATTCGAGGCACAAAATTTTGGATAGATGAAGATTACCCTAGAGCAGTACTTGTAGAAAGGAAAACTTTGATAAAATACTTGAAAGAGGCCAATTCAAGGGGTCTATAAGCAAACATTAAATACGATAAGCTAGTTGTCAATGGCAAAGTGTATATGGCGAAGGAGCTCCTCACTCAAGAAGTCCTACAACAGAACCAACAGCGAGAAAAAAGAGAAGAGAAGGATCACAGTAACACAGCTAAGGACAATAAACGCAAAACCCATCAACGCTCACTGGAGAACATAACTGCAACTAAATAAAAAATGTGGCAACAAACGTTACTGAAGGGTTTCCTCAACAACAACAACAACAACAACAAAGCAACCTTGTAAGAACCCGCAGCTTCTGAAAGAAAGAGACCTAATGAAACTCTCAAGTAAAAGCAGGGCGGATATTATGGATGACGACATAAGCAACTTCACAACCAAGGAATTGAATGTTGATACTATTAACAAGGTGCTTCCCAGCAAACTGGCCATTAGGGAAGTAGAAGCAATGGAGGAATTAACAAAACATCAACAAATAATTTTTAACAGAATTGAAGAAAAGTTAAGACCTCTCATATTCTTTTCCCATTAATAATACTAAAGATTCTATTAACAATAAAATAAACAAACCAGAGTGTAAATTTGTAGGTAAAACTATAAGACTTAAACATTTGTACAATAAATGTACAGACCCTACTATCAAATGGTAGATACAAAGAACTAGCCCATGCTATGACAGACATCAAATGAGATATTATAGGCCTTTCAGTAATTCGCCGTATTGGAGAAAAAATTTTAGATACTAAACTAGGCCATATATTTTATTACATTTGGCAAAGAATATGTCTGTACAGAGTGGGATTTTGGGTTAAATAAAAATGGAAAAACAGAATCCACGAATTTAAAGGTTATTCAGACTGACGTGCTACGTTGCTCTTGGAATTAAAGCCAAATATAAAAGTTGGAATAGTACAAGTGTATGCACCTACAATATTAGCAGAAACAGAAGAAATCGAAACATTCTATGAAGAATCAGGTAACGCGATCAAGGCTTTAAAAAAAATACTAGTAATCTTATAATTATGGGTGATTTCAACAGCCAAATTGGTATGCCAACAAAAGAAGACCACAATGTAATGGGTTCTTATGGATATGGAAGAAGAAACGAAGGTGGGAGGAGGCTGCTCGAATTTGCTCAAGAACACAAAATGGCAGTCAACTCGATATTTAAAGAGAGAAAAGAAATGAAATGGACGTGGATTTCGCCAAAAGCAAGTAAAAAAACGAGATTGACTATGTATTAACAAATAGAAGACAATGGATAACCAACATGGAAGTAATAAAGAAATTTACGTTTAGTATGGATCATAGAATTTTAAGAGTTAGTTTAACAATAAATGGTAAATACGACAGAGCCACAAAAATTAAGAAAACACAAATTCATAAAATACCATGCGAAATGAAGGAAACTTACATTAACAAACTAAATGAAATAAGCGACAATTGGGATATCGAAGAATTAAGTCAATACGGAATTAATCAAATAAATAATCTTATATGCAGTGCTATGACAACAGCTTCTAATATAAAAAATTCGAACGATTACAAGGAAGATAAAAACAAAGTGCTTACAAAGAAAACTAAAGAACTAATAACTAAAAGAGAGCAATTGGAGCTGGGAATGGACGCAAGATCGAAAATAAAATATTGTGTAATAAATAAAATAGTCAACAGAGCAATCCGACAAGACAGAGGATCATTTCAAGTAAAAACAATTACGGAAATTATTAAAAGATCGAGCTCTACAAGAAAAATCGCAAAGGATCTCTCTAAAGGTAGGTACCTCATGGATTATAGAACTGAAAAACTATAAAAAAACTGAAAAGGAACCGTAAAGGAATAATTGAAATAGCTAGAGATTTTTACAAAGATTTATACAAAGGAGAGGAAAAGGAGAAGATCAAGCTATCGGAGCAAACATTTTTGGAGGAGGAAATGATCCCTGCTATAAAAATGGAAGACCTGAAAAAACATAAAATGTTTAAAAAACGAAAAATCACCAGGAGAAGACGGAATAACGACAGAGCACCTCAGTTATATACCGCAAAAATTTAAAGAACTAATTTTAACTGTTTTCAACAAAATCTTAGAAACAGAAACAATCCCAACATCGTGGCAAGAATCAACTATTATGTTGCTACATAAAAAAGACGATCTAGATAACATGAACAACTATAGGCCCATTAGCTTGATATGCACCTTATACAAAACATTTACAAGAATAATCAAGGAAAGAATAGCTATTAAACTGGAGAAAAATCAACCTATTAAACAAGCAGGATTCAGATCTGGTTTCTCAACAACAGATCACCTCCACAGTATTAACCAGATCATTGAAAAATGTCGTGAGTGTGACATCCAAATACACATGTCATGTTTATTGATTTTAGTAAAGCATTCGACAGCTTACTCCATAGTTACATGTTATTAGCTTTAAAAGGACAAAACATTGAATAGAGAACACAAATATATAAGACTAATTCAAAATATATATTGCGATGAACCTGCTATAATAATAATAATAATAATAATATGTTCTAATAATTATTAATTCGCTTTTGAGATGTGTTTTTATAAAAATTAATTTAGACTTAGACTGATTAAAATTACTGCTGTCTTGTATTTTTATTTATTTGATCCAAAATTAATGGTAGTATGCCCTTTTAATATTTTATTTATCTGCAATTTATTATTGAAACGCCAGCTCAGTAGACCAATTAACTCTAATCCCAGGGGTCAATTCCTAATAAATTGTAATTTTTACTTATAGGGTGCACCACTGTACACCCGAATTAGTTCCAATACGCAGTCGCTAATGTATGCAATACTGTCAAAACTTACAAAATGGTTCGTATCGTGCAGTAAGCGTTGTTGAGTTTTAAAAATCAAAATTGTGAACATTCGAAAGATATTTATTCAAATCTTAGCGCTTTGGCGGTTATTATTAGCTTTTGTTTCAGACATTAATTCGTTCATGACGTCAGAAGGGACGCAGTCTGAATCTTGCAATTGTTTAACCTTCGCCTAACCTCAAATTTGGGAAACTGCTTATAATTTGAATTGCGCCCTCACTAGATGCCAGGATATGCTTGAATCTTGATAAGCAAGGTCTGGTCTCGTATGCACACAAATTTACCGATCCTAACACTGATACTTTTAGGTTAAAACAGTACCTTAACATTTGGTGTGTTCTTCGCAATGTTCGGAGAAGGGCCCCAGCTGGTATTTTCCTCTGGAACGGTTTTCTCCGGTGTTTTTGATGTTGGTCAGTCTCCTGCACTCCTGCCTGATGCTTCGCAGTAGAAATCCCTGGCTTCGGACCCTAATTTTGGCCGGAATTCAATATCGGAATCCTGATGTGAACGGGTGCCGATGATCTCCTCGGAGGTACTCTCAGTGAAAATTTATTTTTTGTTGCGTAAAATCCCACAAACATTCCCACATAAACTTCAACACTTTCTCAATACAATGATATACTTTTTAGCTCTAAATATGTTCATTTATTACATAAAAACTTTAATTGAAGTGGAGCACAAAACTACATGTCAAGCTTAATTTAATTATTCATTTGTTCTCTTTGTTTGTCCGTTATTAAAACAAATTATAATCTATCACTATGGTTACTAAGCTAACGGAAATTACTTTTGATCAAATTAAATACATTTTAGAAATAAGTTTGATTACAAATTATTAAATTTACGAATTTCTTATAACTAAATATTGTCCATTTCTTAATTTTAAAATGTCTCTTTGCGCCACAAACACGTTTTATTATTTGCCCTGCTCATTTTCACTAGCGTAATTTGCACTGAATACTTTATAGAGTTCATTTCTTCATAATTGATTTTCCATGTCCTTCTGTCTGCTTGCTTTATCATGTCTTGCTGCCTGATTTTCCAATTGCTATTTCCTGACTTTCTGCCAGCCTTCTAATTTATCTTTGCGACATTATTATCTTATTCTGCCTTTCTATACCTTTTTAGATTGCTCACAATTTTACCTGTTTAGCTATATTGAAATCTACGCTTCATTGACATGCACTCAACAAACCTTTTTGTGACTATTTCTTTCGGTTGGGCTATTCATTCTGCACAAACCTAGTATTTAATTAATTTGACCGTCAACTTCAACCCTGTGAAAAGCGATCTTTGCCCTATGCGTTCCTTACTCAATTCATTTATAAACCTGGCATCTCTTTTCCAATGCATTTACTGATTGAAACTTAAGCTTAGTATTGCAGTTACATAAAACACCCCAACTCTGTGCTTATTGACTTGTTTCTTAAATTGTATTGCTAGCAGAGTCGAATCGTGGGCCTAAGACCATTACAATATACAGAAGGGGCGGCAAAAATACGCCTAGATCATACAAGAAAGCCATTTAATATAAACAAAAGAGTAAAGCAGCGAGATCCACTGTTGCCTAACCTATTTAACTGTGCCCTAAAGGCAATATTCCAAAACTGCAGTGAAAGAATTATAGAATATCTATCGAAGGTAAAAAGCTAACAAACCTATACTTCGCAGACGACGTGGTACTGCTAGCAGAATCCAGAAACCAGCTGGCTAACACAGTAGACGAACTACAACTGGCAAGTAAAGATTACTACAAATTACTAACATACCATAGAGCATTTGTGAGCAACCTTAGTGTTTTAGACTGTAGACGTTGTATGATGTTGACATTAGATTTACATGAGCATCCCCAGAGTTCAATGCCATACGTCCATATGGGTTTAATTATTACCTTGTAGAGAAGGATCTTGTTTTCTAGAGATAAACATGAATTTCTACCGAGTACCCAGTACATCTTCTTGATTCGTAAGTCAGTCTCCTTTCTTTTCTTTAGTATATGACATTTCCATGTAAGTTTCTTATCCAGATGGAGTCATAGATAACGTGCTTCATTTGCTGGAGGAATTGCTATATTGTTTAGATACACTCCCGGGTAATCTTTCCTATTTAAAGTGAAGTTGACTTGAGCACTTTTCGTTTCATTCACTTTAATACGCCACTCAGCTAGCCAGGTTTCTAGGAGGGATAAGTGATTTTGTAGGTATGTTGAGGCTACTTGGGGATCGGAATGATTTGATAGAAGGACAGTGTCATCAGCAAAAGTGCCTATATACGTGTCAGGTGTTGTAGGTATGTCTGCCGTATATAATATGTACAATAGGGGTCCCAGGACGCTTCCCTGGGGTACTCCGGAAGTAATTGGATGAATATCGGAATATTCTTGTCCATATTTTATCTGGAACTGCCGGTTAGTCAAATAAGACTTGATATGAAGATAAAATTCACTTGGAAAGAGTGACTTAATCTTGTACAAGAGACCATCGTGCCATACCTTATCAAATGCCTGCTTTATATCAATGAATACTGCTGGACAGTAGGACTTGGTTTCGAACGCTGTAGTAATTATATTTACAATACGATGACACTGTTGTATAGTAGAGTGATACTTCCTGAAACCGAATTGATGATCCGGGATGCAGTTTTCTAGTTGAGCAGTTACATATAATCTTTTAATTAAAAGTTTCTGTAACAATTTTGAGATTTGTGGCAATAAACTTATTGGGAAGTAGGATGCAACTTCTTCAGCCGGTTTTCCTGGTTTTAATATTACTATTATCTGTGCAAATTTTAGCGGTGATGGCCAGTATTTAAGGCGTAATATGGAATTGAAAAGATTTCTTAAGAATAGTATACCATTTCTAGGTAATTCTGTAATCACCTTCCCTGTTATTAAGTCGTAACCGGGAGCTTTTTTCTTGTTGAGGTGTTGAATTTCTGTACATAACTCCATAAAGGTAAAGCTTTTAATAGGATATGATAGCTGTAGAGGTGCTTCAATGAATCGCTTTACTTCAACATCTAGTACGTTGGAGTGTGGGGTAAATGTGTTTGCGAAGTGTTGAGCAAGTAACTCACCTTTTTAATGGTCCGTTCAGGCCCATTCAGTATTTGGTTACCTTAGTGGAGGATTTGTAGCTTGCGGCCTCTTATTTGTATTGGCAATTTTCCAGATACTATTGTCTGTTCGTGATAGTGTGGTTAAATAGTACTTAATTAAATGTTTCTTGTTTTAACATTTTTATTTTGTTCTTTAAACTATATGCTAGCCTATTACATATTGTTTTATCGGCTGGATTGCATGTTCTGTGCCATTTCGCTCTTGCTCTGCGCTTTTGTCGTACAAGTTCAAGAATTTCGTTGGGAACATTCAGATCTTGACGTACCTCGTTGGTGACAGTAGGTGTTGAGTGCCAAGCTGCATATTGAATTGTAGTGATAAAATGGACGCAAGCTTCTTCTAACTTATGGGGAGTACTTAGATTGATATTGGTTAGTAGATTTTCTTCAACAGCTGCTCTGAATGTGTCCCAATCTGTTTTATGGTTATGTAATAAAGGTCTAGGTAATTTTTTAATTAACCCTTCAGTACCCGTTTACGGTCTGTGAGACCGAGCAACCACATGATGCAGTATAGTACTTAATGTGCTAGCGTTAGTTTACCGCCCATTTCACTACCTTCCTATATATTGCCATTGAAGATCCGTATGCAGTTTTGAGTTCGTTGGTGCAGTGGTTTAAAAGTTATTTATAATTTCGGTTTCAGAGACCGAAGCGGGTACCCAAGTTGCTTTTATTTTTACCTTTGATATACGACCAATGTGAGGAGAATGAAGTATTTTTTGCATTTTTAGCAACACTGTTATACTAAAACTTTATTATAGTCATGGCAGATTTTATGAGAAAGAACAGGCGCGACTAGAACAGACGATGCGAGATATAATAGCGGAGGAGGATGTTGATAACTCGTTTTATGATGATGTGCCATCGTCTGACGATAATTTATTGAAAACTAGGGAAATTAACAGTGACACTGAACAGGAAATATCTGATTATGAAGACGTTAGTGAACAAGAAACTAATGTCATAAGGTATCTCATTATTTTTATGAAGGTGCCAGAGGGGTGTCGGACTGCGAGACCGGTGCGGGTACTGATGTCTTAGAATTTTGAACGGGTACTGGAGGGTTAATGTTGTACTAATTGTAGCTGTAACTGCTGTATGATCGGATGATAGATCATGGTTGCTAACAATGTCAACGTAGTTAGAAGACATGCCTTTTGTGCCAAAAAAGTCCAATAAGTCAGGAGTTCATGAGTTAGGCAGTATGTTAAAGTTTCTTATGTTTTTAAAGTAGTTTTGTCTTGTTTAAGTAAACATTTTGTGTTGCTGAACCCTAATTTCGTGAACTGGATGAGGTTTTGTGTGGATAGATTAAAAATTTTGTGTTTAGATGATATTTATTTCAATTTCATGTTAGCAGTGAGAAAAGTGAGGTTATAACATCAGTGAAATGACCTGTAGGGGTGTGCAGCCAATACATGAAACCTGCAGCAAGTTATCTACCACTGAAATTCGTTGCATTAAGCTTCAGAAGCGTATTATGAAATTCTTCTGTGAAAAGTGTAATAAGGGGTGGAAAAAATGCATTGGGGCGAATAGTGATGTACAAGAGAATTTAAAAGAAATCAGGAATGAAGTAGGGAAAATAGGAAAGCTAAGTGAGTTGCTGACGGAGCTTAGTGAAGTGATGAAAGGTAAGAAACTATGCGAGTCAGGAACGACTGATGTTAAGAAGGTGAAATCATATGCAGAAATAGTAAAAGTGGAGCCGAATGAAGTATTAATTGTGAAACCGAAATCAGGTGAAAATACGGAAAAAACTAAGAAAGATGTGAAAGAAAGTGTGATTCCAGCTGAATTAGAAATTGGAGTTTCAAAGGTTAAAGCCATCAGCAGGGGTGGGATATTGATTGCGTGTGAAAACGTAGTTGACAGAGATAAGCTAAAACTTGAGATAGAGAAAAATATGGGTCAGGAATACAGTGTTCATTTAGTACATAAGAAGAACCTAGGCATTAAAATTATTGGGATAGAGGAAGAACTAACTAAAGAAGAGATTAAAAAAGCCATCATAACACAGAATAAAAGTCTGATTAGTAATAAAGACAACTTAGAGATTGAGGTGAAAGTGGTGAAAAGAATGAAAAGTAGGTATATGGCTATTGTACAAGGTAGACGGCGATACATGTAATAAAATAATGGGAGTTGGAAAGTTAATGATAGGATGGATAGTATGTCCAGTATTTGAGAATGTTGATGTATTTCGATGTTTTAAATGTTTCGGATATAATCATAAGGCTGAGAATTGTACAAATAATTCATGCTGTGTCAAATGTGGAGAACAAGACCACAAAGTTAAAGAATATAAAAATGATTTAACCAAATGTATAAATTGTGTTGCTTACAATGACAGGTTGAAATTGAACCTGGATTGCAATCATGCTGCATTTGATTTGGAATGCCCGGTGTACTTGAGACAAGTGCAACGACGTAGAGAAAATGTAGCTTATAACATATAGCAATTACCGAATTATCAGAAAAGTTGGGATGCACTGGTGCAAGTATTAACTGTAAATGCCCAAAGTTTGATATCAAACAAAAAAAGATAGAATTGTTAGTTTATGACTGCAGACCTTTAATCATGTGTTTAACTGAAACAAGAATTAGGTACCAAGGAAATTGAAGAAAATGAAATCGAAATAAGTGGGTATAAATGTGAGAAATGTTTAACGTGCAGTAGACATACTGGTGGGGTTGCAGCATATATTAGGGATGATCTGAGTTATAAAATATTCCTAAACAACTCATATGATACTAATTTATGGGTACTCGGAATTAAATTTAAGACTAAAGTGCAAACTTACAAACTGCTGGTTCTTTATCATTCACCTTCAAGTAGTGACGCAAACTTCTTGAATTTCTTGGAAGATATTCTTGAAGATGCGATAGTAGACCGAAGTGTGATCATCTTAACTGGTGATTTTAATATTAACCTATTGGTGAATTCTTTTTATGCCGGTAAATTAAGGGAGATGATTGATAACTTTGGATTGAAGTTGTTGGTAGAAGAACCAACAAGAATAAACCAGGATGGTGCAATGATGGTGGATTTATTGATATCAAACGACGTGACTCTTCAAGGTAGTGTTCACCATACTCCAAGAATAGCAGACCACTCTATTTTTGGGGTTATGCTGCGCAAAAGTGAGAAAGAAACACAGGAACTTGTGTCAGCATTAAGAAGAAATTTTAAGAATTGGAATGAAGATTTATTTAAACATCTGCTTTCTATCACCGATTGGGATCCTAACTGTGCAAACATAAATATTCAGTAGTTATATCCCTAGTGCATTCTGTATATTCGAGTATTTTTCGAGAACGCGAAGCGTTCGAGAGAAATACTCGAATTATACAGAATGCACGCGGGGAATATTGCAAGACTATTCCTCGAAGAAATATCATCCTTTGTATACCACACTATTCATTTTTAAAGAGTTTTCAGTTTTCTTTCTGAAATGTCTTGTGTACCTAGCTGGTTTGCTCGTCTTCCCGCAAATACTCGATATTGCACTTGTGCAAATACCCGGGTATTGCACTAGTGCAAAATATTCGCTGTATTCGACTCTGATTGGTTCAAATTTTGAAAATTGATGGATGGGATTGGTTTATATTATCTGAGGGGAATAGTCTTACCAATAATTTAATAGAGTGCATAATTAAGACATTAGACATGCCCCTATGCGTGTGATCAAAACACCAGTTCAATATGGTAGTAAAAGATGGTGTAGTGATGTCATTAGAAGACATATGAAAATGAGAGATAACCTGTATAAAATTGCAGCATTGACCAGGCGAAGAGTGAACTGGGAAAGATTTAAAACAGCTAGAAATCAAGTTGTAGCTTTACTTAGGCAAGCAGAAGTGGAATGGTACAACAGGGAAATTGATAAAAATAAGGGAAACTGTAAGCTTATGTGGAAGGCATTACAGGACATAGTAGGTAAAAAGCAAGGGAGTTTACCTAAAGAAATAAAATTCGGAAATGATTACATCAGTGATAATTTGGAGATTTCAAACAGGTTTAACATATATTTTATTAGCAGCATAGATGAAATTGTTAATGGAATACCGAAACTGGCTAGCAATGAATTAACATTAAGTAGACTGACGCCGATACAAGCACGATTCTGTAAATTTCAGCTACTGTCAATAAATGATATTAAAAAAATCATAAAAGAGTTACCAAATAAATCAAGTACTGACGAGGGTATTTACACATATATTTTAAAAATAGCTTTCGATGTGATTGGAGACAGATTTGTTGATGCAATAAATACATCTCTCAGTAGAGGATGCTTCCCAGATAAATGGAAAACGTCTACAATAGTGCCTATTATTCTCAGTCCACTTTTAATTTTGTTCTTGGAGTTCATCCTTAGCTGCATGTAGTTACTCTTGCTTTGGTTGATCTTTGTACCTCTTTTACTCGCTGACTCTATTAACTGTTTTGTTATGTCTTGCAATTCTCGTTTTTTCCTTGCTAATAGCACCAGATCGTCAACGTACGCTAGACATTGGTGACTCTTATTAAGTAGTGTACCGTTCCTGCTGATACCGCTTTCTCTTATTATTGCCTCTAGACTTATATTACATAATAGTGTTGATAACGGGTCACCGTGGCGTAGACCTTTTCGTACTTCAAATTCAGTTGATATTTTCCCAGTGACCCTCACCGCATTTACTGTTTGGCTGAATGTCATTCCAATAAGTCTGATTAATTTTCCAATAAGTCTGATTAATTTTCCAGGGATCTGAAGATCGTAAAGGTCATTTACTAGTTGTTGTCTTGACACTGAATCATATGCCCTCTCAAAATCAACAAATAACATATCAGTCGGCAGTTCATATTCATAGCTTGATGTTAGTAGCTGTTTTAGCATAAATATTTGGTCCGTTGTTGATCTGTTCTTTCTAAACGCGCACTGGTATTCTCCCAGTTTACAATCGGCCTTCTCTTCTAGTTTTTGTTTAATCCAAGTTGCCAGCACCTTATAAGTTACATCTAATAAAGCAATTCCTCTGTAATTTGAACATTCAGTTGCATCTCCCTTTTTGTATATTGGGAGGATGATTGCCTTATTCCAGGCTCTGGGCATCGATTCCTGTTTCCAAATGTCATTCACCAATTCATATATATTTTACCGTAGTACTTCGCCCACATATTTGATATTTTCAGCTGTTATTCTGCTTTGCCCTGGGCTCTTATTGTTTTTCAAACAGTTTATTATTGAGTCAATTTCCTCTTTTGTTGGCCCTGTGATTTCGTCTTCTTTCTTCTCTGCTGTTATCTGGTACTGTATCTCATCTGTTCCCTCTGTTTTTGCATTTAACGTCTCCTCGAAATACTGCTTCCGTCTGGCTGTCTCCTCCTCCTCTCCAATTAGATTTCCTTCTTTATCCTTGTAGTGTACAGGTTTCGTTTGAAATCCTTTTCTTATATCTTTAGTTGCTTTGTAGAAGTTCCTAATTTCTTTCCTGTTGTATCTATCTCCTATTGCAAATATTCTGGCTTCTTCGTGTTTTCGTTTTCGTTCTCTACATAATTTCTTTGTCTTCTTTCTTTGATTTTGATATCTTAGTTTGTCTTCTTCCTTTTCTGTCTGTAGAAATATTTTCCGTAGTCTTTTCCTCTTCTCTATTTGTTCTCAACACTCTGCATCTAGCCATTTTTTTCCTTTCTTCTTTTTGATTTTTTCCAGGTTATTTCCGGTTGCTCGTGTTATTATTGTTTCGGCGACTTCCCATTTATCTTCAATACTATTGTTATCTATTCTAGAATGTGCGTTATAACTATCGCTGATTTCTTGATTATACTTCTCTGCCGTTGCTTCATCTTTTAGTTGATCCATATTATACTTTTGTTCTAATTTCTCTATCTTTTTTATTTTCACCCCAACTAGGAAGTGGTCCGAATTACCATCCGCCCCCCTATATGTTCTGACATTGGTTATTAGATGGGCGTATTTTTCCTGAATTAAAATGTGGTCAATTTGGTTCGTCTGATTAGTTCCTGGAATGATCCATGTCCCTTTGTATATTTATTGCCTCCTAAAATGTGTGCTCATTATTTCCATTTTCTTTTCTATTACAAAATTAATTAGTTCTCGTTGCTATCTTGATGTTTGCTTTCCCCACCCGTTATGTTTCTAAAAATGTCTTCTCTTCCTACTTTTGCATTTGCATCTGCTACTATCATTTGCACATTTGGTCTAGGGAGTTGATTTAGTACTTCCTCTATTTTTTCATATAATATATCTTTTTTTCGTCACCCAGTAGGTGCATGTATGTTTACTATGGTTATACTTGTAGTTGTTAGTTCTATTGTTAAATAGCAGAGTTTCTCAACTTTTGAGTGAATACCCATTTTAACTAAGAATCCTGTACCAATTGTTCTAGTTCCCCCTCCACTATTATACAAGACATAGTCACTGATTTCCATTATATTTTTCCCTTTTAGATAATATGTTTCCTGTAATGCTATTATCTCCATGTTATATTTCTTTACTTCCTCTACCAAATTTATGACTGCTCCTTCTTCGTTTAATCCTTGCATATTCCAAGTTCCTATCACCAAATATTTTCTTTTCCTCAGGTCGTTAATTTTGTTCTTGCCTTTTTCTATAGCAATTGCCGTTTTTATGCTTTCAGACTCCGAGGCTTGTGTCGTAAGACCTTTATCTTTTACCTTGTCCTTTGCTCTTGTCGTCTTCATGTTGGTCCATCCCTTCTGTGTTGAGTTTTTTGCTTTTTCGACTACACCTTTTTATTCGTCGTTCCATACGTATTCCACTCCTCCAATATTGATCTTTCTATACCCGGTTTTTACTTTCCGCCCTTTACTTATTTGTTCTTTAGCGATTTTTCTAATTTCAGCTTGCACGCCTCTTTCTTTTATCGTCATGTCGTTATCTATGTAGATTTGAGTTCCTTTTAGTTTGTATTTATTTCATTCCTACGATATTGGTAGTTACGCCATTTTTTCCCTGCACTGTAATTACCGTCTTTACTTCTACTTCCACCCCCAGCATGTCACTTAGAAATTGTTTTGCTGCTTGTTCTTTTGGGTTATCTTCAAATTTCACTCCATTAATTACTAGATTATATTTACGTTTCTCTTTTTCAATTTGTTTTCTAGTAGGTCTATTCTTTTAATCACTTGTTTTTTCTCACTCTCCCATTTCTTCTCTCTCTTTTCCAGTTCTTCTCTTAACTTGCTGTTTTCTTCTGTATTTTTCTTAATTTCATCTAACATTGTTTTTATCATGTCTTTAATTTCCTTTAATTTTCCCATGTTTTTGTGTTTTACAGTTGCTGCCTCTGATTCAATAGGAGGGGATCGGATGATTTTCTTGCTTCTTTGAAATACTTCTATTTTTTTTCCCAGCTACTGTTTAGGTCCCTGTCTCTTTTGGATCCCGCACTCATTTGTAGTGGTTAGTTCTGGTTCATATTTTAGGTACACAGCTTTTCCTTATCTGCGTTTCCAGCCGTTATCACAGTCTATCCGGCACTCGCCGGCGCCGTTTCACCTTCACCTTGCTTCGTTGTTCACGGCAAGTTAGTGTGGCCAATTCGCTCGCTCACCTACCGACCATATATACAACTTCATATACGAATTACTGTTATTTGTGTTGCCTATGCAGCCGCGATTCCAAATCCGCTTCCCGGATCTACTCCCCGGAGGTCGCCGTCTTTATCACTACTCTTATCAATTACAGTTTGCTTTGAGGTTATAAGGAAATTCCACCTAAATCTAATCTGACCTGCTGAAGCTGTCCTTTGTCCCCGTTTCCCTTTTTTGTCTACGCTATCCTTGTCCACTGCACTTCAAATTTACTAACTCTGATGAATTACTTTGCTCAAAAAGATCCAAAATATGAATTTGATTTCGGAGCTGCAATTCACACACGAAATACGTGACGTACCCATCTTTGACGCTATAGCTTACATAATAGACCGATTGCACAAAAACCATAAATTGGCAGGTCTATACAGGGAATTTATTTTAATAGTTAACGTAAGAGTTTCGTTTCTATGCCACCATTTAATCATACAGGTCATTTCCATAGTTACAAATAAGACCAATAGAATAGAGCGTGTATTTTAAGAGTTAAAATAGGAATTATTACTTATCAAAAAGACAATTAAAAGTTATCCTAATGTATACCACTGAAGAAAAGATAGAATACACAAGATGTTCCTACGTATCTACTTTTTAGTTGCATACCTACATTTCGGTAACGAAATTAGTTTCTTATTAGCAAGTATCTAATTAAAATTTCTTATGTTAACTCGTGAAATAAACGGTCTAATCTATTGATTTCATTGGTAACTATGGAATTGACCTGTATTATTAAATGCTGGCATAGAAACGAAACTGCTATGTTAACCATTAAAATAAATTCACTGTATTTCGATTTGTCAAAGGCCTTTGACACGGTTGACCACACCGTTTTGCTACATATCTTGGAGGGATATGGTATGAGAGGGGCCGCCTTAAATCAGATAAGGTCATACTTGTCGAATAGGAGGCAAACCGTGCATGTGTCATCTGGGGGTTTTAGGGCTTGTTCCAGGTCCATGATCATCAAACAAGGGGTACCAAAGGGCTCTATTTTCGGTCCTGTTCTGTTTTTGATGTACGACAACAGCATACCAAATGAATTTCTTCCAAATTTAGTGTCAATTTTCCGACAACACGTCAGTGATCGTTTCGGGTTTTTCCATCGATGTCCTGTCAACTGGTTGCTCTAGGGCTGCAGATCTGATGAGGGACTGGTGTATTAATCATAATCTGATACTAAATTCAAACAAAACGGGTCTGTTGGTTTTCTCAAAATCTGCAAATAACTCCGAATCTTTACTTGTTCGTTTTGACGATAAAACTATACCTGTTACAGATCATATCAAATTTTTGGGACTTCATTTGGATCCCACCTTGAACTGGGACTATCATATATATTCTCTGCAACCCAGATTAAGCAGCGTATGCTATCTTATCAGACGTATGAGAGAAGTTGTGTCAATTGATAAGTATAATTAGACTGTTCTACTTTGCGCAAGTCCAATCTAAATTAAACTATGGGATTATATTTTGGGGTTCTGCTAGAAAGTTTTGAAATATGTTTATATTGCAAAAACGCATCATACGGTGTATTCTTGGACTGCACCCTAGAACCTCATGCAAGCCATATTTCTTCCAATTGGGTATATTAACTGTCCCGTTACCTTACATTGCTGCCTTAGTGGTGTTTGTGAAGAAGAACCCCCAATTGTTTCATGAAAATCATACCTTCTATAACGAGACCATGACTATTGTCACCAGACACACAGGGCTGACTTAAGCATTCCATCTCATAATTCATCCTTTTTCAAAAGAGGTCCACTCTATATGTGTATTAAGGCATACAGAATGCTACCTATGAATATTAGGGAACTTAAATCATATAAACAGTTTTAAAAAAATGCTGAACCAGTGGTTGTACCAAAAATGCTTCTATTCCTTTAATTTTTTATCTTGAAATGTAGTTTTATCAGTTTTGTAATTATTAGTTTTGTAATTGTTATTAATGTACTGTAAAATTATTATTGTTTATAGTTATACTATTAGGAAGCCTTCTGCTTGTTCCATCTGTTTGTGACGTTGCTTTGTCATGTTTATCGATATTGTTGGCAATAAAGGATATTATTATTATTATTATACTGGGTGATGTGGTTAGCATCACGCCTTCGACGACTGCCTTACTTTCCCTACTTCCACAACTGTGGTTTCGGTACCCAATTTTTAAAGCGACTGGGTGGGCCGCCCGCCAGTTGCCAGATGTGGGGATTGAACCCCGTACCGTGGCACTGCAGCCTGACGTCCTAACCGCTCGGGCACGCTGGCGTATAAATCTGACCTAGTGATAATAATAAATATGCGGCAGTCTGCATAAAGCATCCTTATCATAACGTAACTTGACCTAGTATGGCGACGCTAGCTGAGTCTTGTGTACAAATATCGTAATCGGCACATGTGATCTAGTTTTTATATTCTAATTGGACGCACCTTTGTGTCCGTATGATTTACTTAATTTCACTTATTCCGTGTTCAAGCATTAGTTTGAACACTAAGAGACCCTATCAACACAAAGTTAAGAGAAAATCAAGCAGGTTTTAGACCTAATAGAGCCTGCATCGACCATATAAACATAAACACTAAGAATCATATTAGAACAAACAGCTGAAGTAGAGGAAGAACTCCTCATCACCTTTATAGATTTCCAAAAGGTCTTTGACTCAATAGACAGAGAAATAATGTGGAAGATATTGAAACAATGTGGTATTCCAAATAAATGCGTAAGAATAATAAAATTATTTTAGAACAACTCCACTGCATATATAGAACACGAATGACAACTTACTCGAAAAATCGAAATACAAAAAGGAGTGAGGCAAGTCTGCATCCTTTCTCCCCTTCTATTCATAATAGTGGTCGATTGTATAACGAGAAAAACTGAGGACAAAAAAACAGGCATAAATTGCGATGTGTTTAACAATTTCGAGGATTTGGAATTTGGTGATGACATTTGCCTGATGACAACAAACAAAAAACACACGCAGGAGAAAACCATCACACTAAACAACAATGCTAGGAAAGTAGGCTTATAAATAAATATAAATAAAACCAAACTATTAGTAAAAAACAGAGAAGTACAAATAGAGGAAGCATAGTGAACACTAAAGGCGGCACAGAGAGAGACATAGAAAGGCGTATAAGATTAGCACAAAACACCTTTAATGCACTATATAAAATTTGGAAATCAAACATTAGCAGGAAAACAAAACTCCGACTCTTCCGCAGCAATATAAGAAGCACACTACTTTATGGTACAGAGACGTGAAAAGAAAATAAAAAGCAATATAAAAAGCTACAGTCATTCATAAATAAATGCCTTACTGCCGGTCTTATAAAGGTCACTAATCTGACGTTAACTTTAATTCGCTGTTAAAATAAACAAAAGCGTATCAAAACGTCAGTGCTTATGACATTTTATTCATTAGTAAACAAATTTTGATGCGCTTTTGTTTATTTTAACAGCGAATTAAAGTTAACGTCAGATTAGTGGCCTTTATAAGACTGGCTGTTAGAGTTATATCTGTAATTTTTTGGCCAGAAGTAATCAGCAACGAAGATTTATGGAAGATGACGGAGGAAGAAAAAAATAGAAGTAACCATAAAGAAACTCAAATGGAGATGGATTGTCCACACTCTCAGGAAACCAACAGAGAATATAACAAGACACGCTTTGGAATATAACAGGATAGAGAAAAGAAAGAGGGTAGACCACATAATAAATGGAAGAGAACAATCATGGAAAAATTAAAACAAACTGACCTAAGTTGGAATGAAGAAAAAAGAATAGCAAGAGATAGAAAACAATGGAAGATACTAATAAACCGAATTACGACAGCTGGACGGACCCAAGATTAGTGCGTGAGACTAGCATCCACACTACATACATATCTGTATGCTAGTGAAACGCCCTATGGGCGCCCTTTGCTCCAACTGTGGAGCTACATGATATATGATGATTGTCAGTTGTCATTAAATTGCAAAAATGTGTTCTTTTTTGCGGTTGTGGGAAAATAGCACACATAACTCGCTGTAAGTGTATTGTACGCTTGTATTTTAAGTCACTTTCGCAGCTTGTTATGTAATATACTATTGCGCCACTATATTTTTGATAAATATTCTCAACTTTATTCAACAGTTTATAAACTTAGATTTAATCTTATTTTGCAGGTGGCCCTTTGCAGTATGAACCACTGCTCTTTTTCTTACAGTCGGTTATTTTTACCTGACTGTAGACTTCGTACCAGCAGCATAAGATCGAATCCGAGTTTACCTTGTGTAATATGTTATAGTTACATAGTTAATTAGGGGGCATTAGTGTCGGTGCGTTACCGTTCGAGTTGAATTTGCACATGTGGTTGACAGTCAGTATACGGGCGAAAATTCCAACGCGCGGCAAGGCAGCGAACAATTGTGTACGCGCACGTGACGAAATAAACACGTCTAAATGGTGCATTTAATTTATGGTCTTCAAGTGTGGTGATAAATTTTGTGCGAAGCGCGACTGCGTACAAAACATAACATTGTTATTGTTTGAAGTGCATTAATCAACTGAGTGATAAAGTAAACTGGTAGCAAGTAGGTAAGTAGTAAGTAAATCATATATTTAGCATCAATAAGTAATAACAAAATGAAAAAATATATATACAGCGATAATTAAATGTAAGTGCAGATTCGGAAAACTTTGAACTTTCGCGATATTGTGCGACGCGATAACCGTGACACGGTCCGTCCCCTAATAAAGTTTAAATAAAGCTTTCGGTTAAATCGACAGGAAGTAATTAGTGTAAAAACGATTTTAGGTGAACCCAACGTTTATAGTAAACAATAAATTGCAGTTAACAAAAAAAATCGCAAAGTTTGAGAACTAAACTTAAAGAACAATTTTATCAATCTTAAAGGCGAGAGTCGCGATTTCGCAAGTGATCAGCAGCGGTAAATGAAACACGCGCTTAGGCTAAAACTAAAGTGTAATTACAATAGCTACTAACTTGGGGCTGTTTCCGATCTTCTTGCGCTGGCACCAATAGTTGAAGGAGCTGAGTTGGTTTCAAGATTCGGTGGAGCCGTGATATCACCAAATGTCGACGGTGCTGCGCTGGTTCCAGCGTTTGGTGGAGCCGTGCTAAAAAATATTTAAAAATCTTGAAAATAAATTTTTAGTTAAAGTTAAAAAAATTAGAAGTGTTCTGGCTTTGAGATTGTTCAGTTAGCTAAAAATAACACACTCATTGAAATTATACTCAATTTCCGAAAAATAGCACTTTTCGAATTTTGACAATTTCGGAAAGCTCCATTTTCTACATAACTAAAAATCACTCTGTATATTTGATAGGGACTAAATAGGTTTTTCGACAAGGGCGTAAAGTTTTTTTGAACAATCAAAAATAAAAAAATTCCCATATTATGCCGACTTTTTGGCGGACACTAGGTATAATACAAGATTACTTACTAAAGTTATTAATAAATGATGTTTTTACTTCGTTTCACTAAAACTACGCTTTATATTTAAGTTTAGCAAAATAACAAATAATTTGGCATAACCTTACTTACAAGTATGACGCTACTGACTGTTGAGTACAATCAGCTGAAATAGTAGGTACTTATAAGTACTTATCAAGTACCTACACTAAAAAGTTTGCATTTGACACTGTAAATGTCACGGGAGTTTCCTAAATGGATTATAGTCTCATATGACAGAAAAACCTCATGCTTGTACTGAGTGTGAATTTGATGGAAAAGTCCAAATTAAAAGGAACCCGGGTTTCCATAAAAGGAGACCTAACAAAAGCAAGGCAATCATTTCTGCGTTCTGCACAACAGATATATATGGTATCACCAATGCCTGGTCGTCGGATGGCAAAGTTTTTAAGATTCAATAAGCTGCTGAGTTATCTGCTGTTTCACGTTCCACATAAAGCTGTGTTTATATTTTAGCATCTTTAATTTAATTTCTTATTGCAATTGCATTTTAAATTAGTTGCCTAATTATATCTCATATTTCTGTTTTATTAAAAATAAAAAATCTATTGATCATGAATGATATCGTTTCTAATTTTCAGTGTGCGCACCTGCATGCAAGCTCATTGATGGCAAGTTTTTCGAATATTCGCGACCATGTAACTGATATAAACTAATGACCGTTTGCACCACTTCACCTTAAACCTCGTCCTTAGTAAAGTGGCACTTAAAATTAAGGACCACATTCTCTTAAGGAATACTTAACTAAGTAAAATTTAAATCTGACAACACTGCTAAATGTTGGGGATTTTTCATGCTAAAGAGGTTGAGTTGACAGTTGAGAGATGGTGGTTAAGTCGCTAATGTCAAAACCGTTATGTCAAAACGGAAATTTCATTGTTGATTTGGCGAGTGGAGGTTAAGCGTTTGTGGTTATTTATATCAAAATTTTTATTTTCATTTTTCATATATCATATGGGAATTCCAATCGGTGTTCGATTTGTTCCAACACAAATAAAACTGTATCTTTTGTCAGTCGAAACATTCTGAAAAATGATAATTCATCCATTCTGTCGAAGTACTGAGCCCTATCATTTATTTGTCGTGGATATTCGAAGTCAATGATTTCAAAAGTTCGACATCGTGTTCAAATATATAATTTTCCACAAAAATTTCCATTTTTGAAGGTTTTTCGTAATAAATAATAGGAAAGCCTTCAACTGGTTTGGTTTTAAAATTTCTCTTTTAGTTAAGTCGAACCTTAAGTCGCAGAGGTTTGGAACTTAAAGATAAGTGCAACTTAAGAGACATAAGTCTACCTTAAAATCTGGTGCAATGAAATATCTGTCAACTTAAATTTTAAGTTTCACTTAAAAGTTAAGGGAGAGTGGTGCAAACGGGCATAAGACTCACTGACTGTAAGTGAAACCTGGTTAACGTCTAATGTGGTGGCAATAGATGGCTCCTGCTTTTTGCGTCTGATATTTAGTCTAGTACAGGGGTCTCCAAACTTTCCAGCCTTAGGGCCATACTGATTACTCCAGCAAGTTCCAAGGGCCAAAGCCGTTTTAATTTTCCTGCCATTATCTATAATTTCTAGACTAGTCGCCGAGTACGCGCCCTGAGTGAGCAGGCGCTTGCTAAATTCCCTAGTTCAATTATTGTGTATTTTAACGACTGACACTTGACGAATCTGGTGGTCAAAAGTGGAAATAGGTAGTCGTAGCCGCGGAACTTCAAAGAGAAATTATTGATTTACAGTGCAGTGATATATCTAAGAAGAATTATATCAAAAGTCATCTTTGTTGGAATTTTATAAGTCTTCCCCTGGTACAATTTGATAATTTGCATAAATTTGCTCGTGGGCTGTTTTCTGTTTTTGGCACTACTTACTTGTGTGAGAAAACATCCTCCAAAATGAAGTACACAAACAATGTTTACAGATCTAAGTTAACCGATGAGCATCTTAAATCTCTTTTAATAATTGGTACAAGTAAAATTGGTCCACAACTACAAACTATTGTCAGTGGTAAATCACAATTACATACATCTCATTAGTATTTATTATTATTATTTTTGGACACCCCGCGGTTTCATTCTCGTTAATTTAGCTTTTCCGTTCCTGAAGGATTTTCAGGATAAAAATCATATGTGTGATTCAGGATATATCTATGCATTACAAACATCGATATACATACATATACGATACTCTTTACCCCAACATAACTACTGAGGGTAATTGATAAACTTAAAAACCAAAAAAAAGAAGCGGATACCGAACTTATTATAAAGGAGATAAGAGAACGGAACACGAGGACAAATAATATCCTTATTTTCAACGTGGAAGAGTCTGATGCAGTTAATGCTTCCGAAAGGATTGATGTGGATAAAGATAAGGTTAAGGAAGTGCTGCAGTTAATTTATTCTGAAGTCTTGCTGGAAATTGTGTCTAAAGTTATGCGAGTTGGAATTAAGAAAAATCTCAACAAACGCCCCATAAAAATAATTCTGTAAAGACCTGAACTGATTAAGGTCATTCTAAGCAATGGATACAAATTAAAGAATTCGAACTACAGAATTAGCCCAGACAGAACCAAGACGCAAATGGAATATTACGAAAAGATTAAGGCCGAACTTAAGGAGAGATCAGATAGAGGGGAGCAAAACCGTTAAATTCGTGCAAGATATTCCAAAAATTATCAAGAAAACATCCTCCCAAAAAAAACTAGATAATCCCCCATTACAAGTATACTGCCAAAATGTTGGTGGTTTACGTACAAAACTCACTGACTTATCAACTGCTATGGCTTGCTCAAACTATGAAATATTAATTTTGGTGGAAAGTTGGTTATCTAAAGATTTTTTAAATAATGAAATTAAAGCAACAAACTATAACATTTATAGATGTGGTCACAGTACATTAACTAGTGCTAAAAGCAGATGAGCTGGAATCGTTATAGGAATTCTAAACTCAATTAACGAAAGGCAATTAACCACAGTCACCAATGATGTTGAACAGCTCTTTGTGCTCTGCTCCACTGACCAATCGGAATTTATCATCGGCGGTGTCTACATTCCACTTCAGGCCCCGGAACAAATATATCAGTCACATATTCGATCTATAGAGGATGTTAAGCCATTTTGCAGTCTTCAGTAATTAATTTACCATTTAAGCTTTCAGAACAGCCTGTCTGTATTTTATACCCGGCTTTAGCTATTTAATTTTTCATCACATATGTTTGCAATAATGAATTCGAACACCCTGTAGTTTATTTTTTTTATTTTTATTTTTTTTTATTTTAATTAAATTTGTCCAACAGAAAATCCAATTACAGGACAATATAATAAGCTAAATAAAATTTAACACAGTTATCCGGCGTATTAGTATAAAGACATAGGCTAGAAATAAAGATATCAGTTATTAAGGAAATACACATAAGCAAAAATTTACATAATAAGAAATAATTCAGATATATAATATAAAGATCTACATCTAATAATTATTGCTATAACCTATTAATTTAAATTAATTTTGTAATTCTAATCGAGAATCACAAGCTACCTTCATAATTTCTTTTAACGTGTTTATGTTAATATCAACCCGTTAATATGTTAATATCAATTTAGCGCAGTTATCTCGATTTGGGCCACTCTTTATTTACTGATCCTTGCACGTGGCTTTAGTTCCGCAACGCTGGTTTCAGGCGTGTCAAAAACTCCTGTTGGAGAAAATGAGAGGGCTTCGTCTTCCTTGTTGCGCCACCATTATATTGTTTTACCCGGCTGGCTTCTTACGCTCTGATTGGCTGACAGCTTTTGGCGGTTAAGACGCGCTTGGCTGGAATTGAGATTAACGGTCGTTTTTTAGTCAGTCAATCCCAGGCCACCGATCTGAGCGGTGGTGTGTTGCCGTGCGGGCGCTCCCTCGCGTTTCGCGTGGGAGCGTTTGCTTTCAAATAGGTGCCGTTGCCGCAAAGGGTGCTTGAGTACCGTGTGTTTCTCTGCGGTCCGGCAGTCACAAGAGGGTAGTTGTGACACAAGGAGCATTAAATGGTGCCGTGATATTTCACCGTCAGTGCGTGGGTGCTTGTGTATTTGGATGGCCGAGATAGTTCTGCTTCATTGACATAGGGTCGAGGATTGACCCATTCCTCCCGAATAACGGGGATTCAAACTCGCAGGATTCGTGGTTTAGTAGGCCTCACGTCGTTCTGTCCCGCACTGGGACATGTTCCAGCTTATTGCTCGCTAGGGCGAATTCCAGCAAGCATCTTACCGCCTCCCACGCCTTCGATCATACGTGGAGACTCCAGGCATGCCGCCCGCAACCGTTTCGCTCCCGCTCAAAGAACGTCCATATTAAGGTAGTTGTGTAACCTATTATAATTAACGAATTACCTGTCACTTATGTGGCCTGAATTTGCATATTGTACTCGCTAATCACATGTATTCTGGCCGTAGTTAAACAAATTACCTGTCATTTATGTGGCCTGAATTTGCATATTGCACTTGCTAATTTACTGTATTTTGGCCGTATTCATTTGTAGCTAATTATTTGATGTTTATGCGACTTAATCTTGCACACGTTGCTTGCTAATTTAATGTGTTTAGGCCGTATTCATTTGTAATCGATCAGATATCGTTTGCAAGGGTTAAAATAGCTTACTGTGGTCGCTCGCTTAATGTACGTTGGCCGCATTCCTTTGTAAATAAGCACCTGCTATTTGTGTGGTTTAAATCTGAACGCGCTGGCTGCTAAGTTAATGGGCTTTGGCCGTCAATTATTGTTCTCTAGTCGCTGACCTTTGAGATAATCCGTGGTGGGCGCGGGCCTAATTTGAATATCGACCTTGGGTCACCAACTTGGTGGCTCCGTCGCCGTCAATTTCAGTTTCACGTACTGCCCGACCAAGGCCCGTTGGATTTAGGAGTTCATACTAAGGTCGCCCATGGCCGGCGGCATAGTCAGCAATTATTTCGGCCATTGATATTGCGACCATAAATGTGTGACCATTTGCTGTTATGTTGTACTAGAAATAACGCGCCTCTCCAGCTGGGGCACTAAATTTAGGCATAGTGTAATCTTGGTAGCCTTGTAAATTACCCCCTTTGTTAACGTCAGACCAATAGACGAATATTTGAACAAAGGCCTTATCATTGCGGGGAATTTGTGCATGCTCTTTTTTGGATAAGCTGCTTATGTAACGATTGATGTACGACGTCACCTGAGCGTTGGAGCGTCAGTCATTCGAGTATCTGTCCGACATAGTACCTTGAGTACTTCTCGTCCCGTCTAACCGTCCAGGCCCGGTTGAACGAATATACCCCGACAGAGACCTGGTGGCGCCCTATTTACTTTTATCGTTAATTACCGCCCCCTCTCCCTTGCGCCACTAATGCTTTAGCCGGCATTACCTTGTTGCGGCATGGGCAGCGGCCTAGGGAAACCTTTCGTACCGATTTTTTCGAATATTGTTCTAACTGTAATCTACCAGACAGTATGTTTTCGGGGGACAAGCTGGGTAATGGTGGTGAGCAAATTGCTCAATTGTTCGTCGATCATTTCTCCATTATTTATGTAGAGAGTAAGACTGAGGCAAAAGTAAATAATTTAGCAATTTCGAGAACTGAAATATCTTATCGTGAACTGTCACAAAAACCATAATTTTCGAAAAAAAATCAGAAATTACCAAATAAATTCACTGTGGGGCACGATGGAGTGCCTAATGTACTTCTAAAAAGATGTGTCACCACCATCACACAATCTGGTAAAAAAGACGATGTTAAGAATTATAGAGGTATATCAATCCAATCCAGTATCGCTAAACTACTAGATAGCTTAGTTTATAACCAAATTGCTTTGTCCTGTAAGGATATTATTGAAGACCGTCAACATGGTTTTATGCCAAATAAATCCACTGTAACAAATTTGGTCCTTTATGACATAGCAATTTTAAATTCATTGGAGAACCATAATACCATAATATTTTAATATTTTAATATACAAATTACAAAGCCTAGGGGTTAATGATGGGCTCTTAAGATGGTTAACCAGTTTTCTACTAGACCGTAAACAGAGGGTTAAGTTAGGATCATTTGTCTCCGAGGAAATTAGCGTAAAGTCTGGTATTCCTCAAGGTGCACACCTATCACCATTATTATTTAATCTCTTCATCAATGATATTAGCAGTTGTATTAAGCACTGCAAGTACTTGTTACTTGCTGACGACTTAAAAATCTATCTATCTATAAATTCAATCGAGGATCAAGAGCTTTTGCAGGAAGACCTCAACAGTTTGGTCGGTTGGTGCAAAGAGAACAGTTTAAATCTCAACATTGATAAGTACCGTTTCATCAGTTTCTACAAAGTGCACAAAAAATTCAATTCGTCATATTCTATCGAAAACCGTCAGCTTCAGCCAGTGACTTCAGTAAAAGATCTTGGTGTGGTTTTTAACAAACAGATGACCTTTATAGATCACATTAATAACGTTTTAGTTAAGGCAAACAAATTACTAAGATACGTGTTCAGAAACTGTGAGTCAATTAAACGAGTATATATGTCTCTGGTGGTGCCTCACTTAGAATATGCCTCAATCATCTGGTCTCCTTATTATGAGGTGCATAGTATTTCCCTAGAACGAATACAAAATAAATTTTTGCGAGATTGTTCTTTCAAGTTACAATATATAGTCAAAATTATACCCATTCGGAGTCACGTGACTTTTGTCTGTCTCTGTTCATCTTTAGTAAAATAGATGAAATGGAGGAAATTTGAAAAAAGGCATGTCGATTCATAAAATTAATTTTTAAAATTTGACGTTACTAATCTGTCGGATTATATTTTTCGTGTAAGTTATTGAGATAAGGGTAATAAAACCTAAAATTGTTGAGCCGAAAACTGGAAATTAAAAGAAACCATCGGACATGCGGTATAACGAGCAGTCACAACAATTAATTTGAATATTATGCGTTTTTTTTATGAAGAGTACAATATTAATAATAGTAAATCAACAGTTTCACCCTCCAACGCTGTTCGCCGTGCTTCTCTTGCGTTAAATATCTCGGAGAGCACAATTTACCGAAAATATGAGCCAGAAAGTGAAGAATGCAAAAACGGAAGTCGACGAAGCAGTCAAGACACTGTATATAAAATGTATGTAGCTAAAGAATTTGTAACCATAAAAAATCTAAAAAATGCTTGGTTGAAGAATCTGGAGATTTTTCACATTCACTTTCTTCCCTAAATAGATTGTGCAAGGAAATAGGCTTCAAATGGCAATGTTCTATAACAGAATATGCATGCACAGAAATTGACTTAAAATTTGCTATACGCAGCAGGTTTTTAATGTAGCAGCTGACATATCTTTATTATATTTACATTTTACGACATGTTATGTTTTCTTTAACCTGTAAATTCAGTTTGATTTCATATAAGAGAATAAACCCGTAGCAACCTTGTTTTAGAAATTGGCATATGTCAGGATAACCTACAAAACGGAATGTCATTTATTTCCCTAAAATTGCATTTTTAAGAATCGACATACGTAAAATTACTAGATTATCACGTGACTCCGAATGGGTATAAATTTGACTATACAATCGTAGATCATAACTACACCGATACTTTAAATATCCTTAATATGCAAACTCTAAAAATTCGTCGTACTACCCATGACTTATGCTTCGTGTTTAAATTGATCAATGGATTGCTGATCTGATTGCCATTGTATTTGTACACTTAATTGTTGTGTTTTTGAGCGCATTGGCAAGTTTATGCTGGAAGATCTTGTGATATTTAGACCAGTAGTACTAATATTTTATTGGGTGCACCCGGCGTACTAAACGTCATATTAAAGTACAATAATATTGTCTATTATATGTTATTGTTACTGTGCAGTACTTGTATTATTTGTTATTGCAACCCTTTATATTATTTATAGTTCACATTATCTTAGCATCGACTGCCTTCTTTTTGAATTTATGAGTTCTCGCATATATATGGCTTAAGATTTTGTATCGTAACCCAGCCGTCTGTCCTGCAGTTAGTTGGCCGTCAAATGCGCGGGGGGCGCCATTGGTCACTTTGTCTAGCAGTTAAACAAGAAATGACATCGTAGGTTGCCAAAATTTAGAGAAATTATCATCATCATAGTTGGCTTTCCAGTCCTAGTGGACTATAGCCTGCTTCTTCGAAGCTTCCGAAATCCTAATAGGGATTATAAGAGAGGTGGATTGGTCCTCCCTTCCCATGAATAGGTGTCGAAGTTAGATTCTTCTTCTTCTTCTTCCTGGCTTCTCAAGGTCCACTGCTGGACATAAGCCTCCTCCATTTTCTTCCATTTGTCTCTGTTTTGGGCCTTCAGCATTTAATTTCGCCCCGCTATTTCTTTTAGGTCATCTCGCCATCTTGTTTGAGGTCGTCCAACACTTCTTCTGGTTTCTCGAGGTCGCCACTGTAGTATTGCCTTCGTCCATTTATTACTATCTCGGGCAATATGACCGGCCCAGCGCCATTTTAGTTTTGCAATTTTTTCGATAACATCGTCGACCCTCGTCCTGGCTCTTATATCTTTATTCCGAATCCTATCTCTGAAGCTAATTCCGAGCATGGCGCTCTCCATTGCTCGTTGACAAATTCTCAACCTGCTTGCGCTGTTTTGTTAGCGTTGCTGTTTCCATTCCGTATGTAGCCACGGGAAGGATACATGTGTTGTATACCTTTCGTTTGAGATTGTTTGGTATTTCAGAGTTTCTGAAAATATAACTGAGTTTTGCGAAAGCTGCCCATGTGAGACTGATTCTTCTATTGAGCTCAGCGGTTTGGTTATTTTTACCCCGTTTGATATTTGTTTAGATTTGGTTGTTTGTTTTAGTCTCTTCCACTATTCTTCGCCACTGTCTTCTGTGGTGTATTTCTTTCTTCCAGTTTACAATACCCATGGTCTGCAGGTCCTTGGTTACATCGTCCATCCAGCAAAGGTGGAGTAGTAGCATCTGTGTGCTGCTTGTATTCTGTTCGTTATTTCTGTGTTTGTGTTGTTATTGATATCTATCAGTGATCCTAGATATGTAAATTTCTCCAGTAGCCAATACAATATATTATATTAAATATAATTGATTCAGTTAATTTATTAGCCTCGGCCACAAAATGTATCCTCTTCCGTTATATGCTCAATATTGACCTAATACCGTTATAACCATTTATTTTTAATAAAAATGAAACACTAAGCTGGGAAGAATTTTTTTTTCAAAAATGATACGCATGAATAAATATGTATGTGAAACATCGGATCAATAATTAATCCAACTCAGTCATAATTATTCAAAAGTTAAAAAAACAGGTTAATTATCTACCATCTGAAATATTCCTAATGCACTGAATATTACCAATTATTTTTTCAAGTTTAAAAATGCTTTTGCAAAAAGCATAAATCATTAATGGCACACAATTATCTGGAAATATTTAGGCCACTTGCGATATTTAGTATGTATACTAGCTTACGTATTGTTTCCTCACAAAATAAAAATTCTGTAATGTTCAAGTGGCTCAAATTATCGCTGAAATTAAACTAGCGCAAAATAATCAACTGAAATCAATTATCTCCATACAAACTACGATAAACAGTCTCATGCTATTGGTTGTTTGAATAGGCATATTTATTTTTAAATCGGTAAAGTCTTTTCCCATATTTAAGTGACAATTAATTATATGCTTACTTGAAGCCTATAACGACTATCGGCAGGATTAGACAAGACACCCCGTCGCTATTATGTGAGCTCCTACGCTTGGAATTTTGCTGTGGTTCTGAAAGAAGAGAATGTTCTTACTACAAATGCTTTAATCACTTGCTTACTGAAATATAGCTATTTACAAATATTGTTAACAGTAGATACTGCTCACCCAAAATAACTACGGCTGAAATGTACAAAAGAGAGCCAAAGACACTACCTGTTCAAAACTTATTACGCGCAGGACCCACATCAGAAATGGAACTGATGTTTACCGTACACATGCTTCATTAGAATGAGTAAAGACTGCCCCCCGCCCCGCTTCAATTGTCCACTGCATATACATTTCTCACCGCAATTATTTTCAGTGACCTATACTACAGATAACGAACATGGACAAAAATACAAGTAGTTGGTATCCACACCTTGGGGGTTTCGGAAATGTATTGAACCTGCCAGATGCGTGTAGCGCACACAATTGATAAGTTTATAACAGACGAATCACTCCAGTAAATGCAGTTTTGCACATTTTAGATTGTATTTCACATAGGTAAACGTTCTAACATTAGTTAATAAAATTTCTGTACCGACACACTGACTAACGATTAGTTAATGGTAAATCACCACGTTTTAATTTTCGCAAGTATCTAATATCAACAACTGTACTATAGTTTGACCATCCAAATCTCGTTTTTTATTTTTATGGTTATAATGTCAAATTTGTTTATTTCTATGCACTCTTCGTGGAAATGTGTATAAAGCATCGCACAACCCTACGTTAATTATCAGGTACGTATTGGTTAAAAAATGCAAAAGTTACATCTTAACCACATTTTCAAATTAAACACCAAAATATTCAATTCTCAATTAAATTGAAAACAGAAAACACTAACGGGAAGCAAAAAAATAGATACATTACAAGAACGCTTTAACAGGAGAGTAGTGCAATGGTTCTTTCAATATCACTTATTGCATTTATTAACCAATACGTACCTGATAATTATTGTAAGGTTGTGCGATGCTTTATACACATTTCCACGAAGAGTGCATAGAAATAAACAACTTTGACATTATAACCCTAAAAGTAAAAAACGAGATTTGGATGGTCAAACTATAACACAACGATGAGAACAAGTAACTACTTTTGAAATACAAATAACTTCACATTATTCAATCACTTATTACCTTACTGATCTACTCTGTGATATTAACAAATTGTACAACAAAAAGAAAAGCCTGAAGCGTGGTTGTTCATGACTCCTCTTTTAGTAGGAGTCGCTATGTAGTTTAAACTCGAACAAACTCTTGCCGAACATGTAAATTTCCAACTACTTTATTTTCATTGACTTTCGCGAGAGGTTCACATACTGGTCATTCCATTAGCCAAGTTATAATCAAGCAATTAATATTTCACGTCCATTAATGTACCAAACATAAAATAAAATGCAAAAAAGGATTTAGTTGGTTATGTTTATAAACAACTTATGGTAATCTTTTAGTTTAAGTCCCTAGCGTGCGCACTTTTACTGCGCCGATTATTTTAGGTCAAATCACCAGCAGCGTTACCGCCTTTATTGTTTGCCTAATCATTTAATCATTAACTATCGGAATCATACATTTAAATAATATAATTTAATTATTATTTGTTATTTGACGTCACTTCTATCGGCGCAGTAAAAGTGCGCACACTAGGGACGTAAACTACAAGATTACCCAACTTATTAACGAACTTTATATTACGATACTTACTGCTTACATGGAATAACATGAAAACTGAAGAAAATGGGCTACAAGCAAACGTAACATTGAGTTACTAAATTAATAACAACTTTGTCAGGGTTACGGAACAATACCCAAGCCAGGAAAGATCACTTCGATCAAATGAAGCTTGAAAGAACTACTCTAATATACAGCATGCTTCGCAGAAATTGTAATAATACTACCAAGTCAAACTCAAGACGACGTTTTTTATCTGTAGGAATCTGAATTTACAACTGGCAAGAAATTTAAAATTATTTCCAAACGTCACTGTCAATCACGCCTAGAGTAAGTTTAATTTCAAAATCTAGGATTACTTCTTAAAACGGTATAACTATTCGACGAGGTGTACATTTGCCTAGTTTTATAATTGTATTGTGTTGTGGCTTTTGATATTAAAATTTGATATGACACAAGTACGACATGTTTATATAATCTATTCCATCTTTAAAAAAACGATGGTTGGCCATGACAATCTGACACATATCACTCTGTATATGAACTGACAAAACTGCGGTAAAGTTAGGTTAGGAATTTTGAAGGTTCAGAATGCCCGATGTTGCCATAATGTGCTACATTATTTTTAGTAATTATAGAATAGATAACAGATCTTTTTACCTATAAATAAATGATGCACTTTTTAAGAAAATTCTTTTATGGGATACGAATTCGGTGTACTCACGATGAAAATGTCCATCAATCTATTAATAATTTGATCATTGCTTAGATCGGGTTTATCTCATCTGAAATGTGTGTAGCACTTCAACACACTACGTTTCATCTCCGAAGCCACAACTTTGGGCATGCGGTTTATTAAATTTTTCACAATAATCACTTACACTATCACTTTATTTTTCAGAGATTAGGAAAGTGTTATAATGACATTTATTGACATATTTTTTTGACTTTTTGGTTTGGTAGCATTGGCAACACGGCATTTCAAATTTAGTTAGAAAAAGTTTCCCAACACAAAGAAATGAAATATAACTACTGCTTTCCTTAGTACTGCCAATTTAGGAAAAGAAAAGCATGGCAACCTATCGTTTTTTTAAAGATGGAATAGATTATAGTATTTAACATTACTAGCTTGGTAAGAGGGTTTTTACTGGCGAACACCTTGAGCCAGTAAAACTTGTTACCTTGCGTGTATTTTTGAATATTTTATTTGTTCCTCACTTGTAAATAACTAGAAATTTACCATTTATTCAAAATGTCCAGTAAAAATTTACAGGCTAGCCAGTTAAAAAACATTTTCAAGGTGAATACAGTGACTTGATAAATTGATATTTACAAGTGAGGAACAAATAAAATAATTTACATAGCAGCTAAGGTCACTTAATCAACTAAAATAGTAAAAATTCATGGCTATTATTTTATAAATTGTTCTAGTTTTTTTTAGTACCAATAGTACATCAGTACACACAGAACTTCAAATGTTTGTTCAGAAAACAAGAATTAAAGAGTATCGTGTGTTCAAAAAAAAAAACTAATTTAGGGTAGGCCTTGGAAAGAAAGATAGAAAATCAGTCACGTCGTAAGTTAAGTCTGTAGGTGAATGTCAGATTGCATTTTGTTTATGAAAACATCTGTCACTGTGACAGGAAAAAGTTTAGGCATTCAGATTATTTGTATCAAGCAAAAATTAAATAAGATGGCAATTACACAACAACAACGAGTGTATTAATCATAACAGTCAATAAAAATTGTTTTTTCTAGCTGTCGATCATGTAAGTCTCAGTAACAAAACGTGTAGGTCGGCGATTATATTTGTTTGCTTATTTCCCTTGACCACGAAACTTAATATTATTATTACGCTCCTAGGATAATGAAACTAACAAAACAAAATGCAGACTTAAACGTTTTGTTTATAATTGCAAGTGTTTATGTGACATGTAACATTCACAGGTAACACTACTCACGAAAATTAATCTTGGTGACAAGTGACAAACCAATCGATTTTTTTAATATCTAGGAATATTTCGATAAGCAGTGGGCAGCAAGTCGCGGCTTCGCCTTGCCTTGTACTTGCCTACCTCAAATGTTATTAGGTTCTTACATTCCTTGTTACTTAAATAGCTATTATTCGGCAGGCAACAAGTCGCGGCTTCGCCTTGGCTTGTACGTACCTACCTCAAATGTTAATAGGTCCTTACATTCTGAACAGAGATGCCTGAGAGGCTGTATCAGGACTCCGTTACTTTGCGCTGATTCTATCCGTCAAGCACGTAAACAAGACTGTGTTTACGTTTTAAACCAATGTAGTCAATGGTACTTGAAACGGACGGCAGTAGAGACACTAACCCTCGGAGCACAGCCTCATGCCCCGTGAATATTATGGCTTAGAAAGGGTAGTGAATGAATCAAACATTAAATGCAGATTGATTTTTATTATGAAAATAGACTAGTATTTATATAAAACTAAAAATTCTTAACGCAGTAACAATATCAAAGTTCATAATAGTGTAATAGAACGCGTTTAAAGGTCCGCAAAGACCGCAACTCAGCATGATAAGCTTTTATATTTCCGCATCGGTTTGCAGGCTGAGCGTTGAACTTGACTTTCTAGGTCGCCGAGTTGCATTTTCACTTAATGTTGGCGAAACAATATTCGTTTAAGGTTTCGTAAATGGGAACTGAATTTTGCCTGTTTTAATTCAAGATTAAAACAGATATAAATTACGTATAAACTTGCGAAATTATGAAGTAAAACTGGAGGTTAAAACTGTTGGTTTATGAAATCAGAATTACATTTCGAACTTCTGACTGGCTTCGTAAATTTTGTTATTAAAATTTATGTGTGTTTAAACCAAGTTTAAACATATTGCCAACTTTAGGCCGAAGAAAAAGAAAAGGAAAACTATATTGTTTCTTCCACATTAAGGGTTCTTAAAGGATATTCTTCTACGGTTGACTGGCGTTGTTTGGATTGATGCTTCCTTCGGTTGATCCTTTTTCGAATGTAGTAGACTGCTCCTATTAGAATATCCCCTCCCAATAGGCTGCTTGTTATCCCGCTGGAGTGGTGGCGGATGGTTTTCCAAGTAATGTCCTTTAGGTGCTGCTGGAATTCCAATTGTGAAGTTTGTAGATCCTCGAAGTGGTCTGATTGTTTTAGAACTGGCTCCTCTGCAATTTCTGAAAAGGAGTTGGGTGTTATTGTGTTGGTAAAATTGATGCTGACGGCCTTGGAATATCCTGCGAGGATCTTGAATTTCTTGCTATGCCTGGGGTTTAACGTATTCTTTGGAGTTTGTATGATGCAGTCTGACGAGATCTGAATCACACCTGTAGTGTTGACAGTGACTTCTTCCCTATTGCCACTACAAGTGTTAGCTACTCGGGTTGGCTTGTTGACTACGAACATCCAGGTGTTTTCCATGTATAGTTGTTTCCAAATAATGGACTGGATCTGATGTCTTCGTAGGCTGCTCTGACTAATTTCTGTTCGATGATATATATCATCAATGATGCAATTTGGGTTATTTTCAATTCCTTTCACGACTGTTGGACTGCAGATATACGTGTTTGGAGTAATTTGGAGATTTTCTTTGAATTCCTCATCTGTCTCTTGAAAATACATTTGTAAGTTGTAATCCACAGCGAAGATCCCTTTTGGTACGTCGATCACCCAGTAGGACCCATTGTTAATTTGGAGAGGAATTGGTGTCACCTTGATTAAGGTATATTCGGTTTTTTCTACTATGATGAAGTATCCTTGGACGTTGATGTAGATGTCATCATGTCCGATGTCGACCTTTAGGATTGGGGTCGGTAAAATTTCTAAATTTGGCGAGAGTTTACTGGTTGCATTTGCGAGGATTTGCTTGATTTGGGCAGGTGTTATTAACTCGTAAAAATTACCTTGTTGGAAATGAACGTTCAAAATGTTTGTGTGGTAATTGCACAGTTCACTAATAACATTTGTGGCGACTTGATAGACACTGATGATGTGGATATTTAATCGGTTGGAGTCGGTTGCCTTATACCACTTGTCCATGTTGTTGATCGCCCTGATTCCTTGGTTCAGCTTCTCTTGGAAATGTTCCAGTTTCTGATCGATTCGTTCTTCGGTCTCATTAAATCTTGAAAGTGCTGACAGCAAGAATTTGGATTGTTGACTGTCCATTTTTATTAATTCCTGTTGATTTTTGTCGAGTCTGTCAATATCTTGATAGACCTCGTCATTTACTCCGAAAATTGACGTTAGTACAGTCCCAAGCACTCCTCGTTTCTCTCGTCTTGCTATGATATCTTCCATGCCAGTTTTAATCCATTCCATATGCCTTTTTTGTTCCAGAAGATGATGCACCAATGTCTTGCATAACGTGTCTTCGGACAGTTCTTTCGCAGAGTTGCGGAGGTCGTTGAATTTGTCCACCATGTCGGTAACTGTTTCGAAGTCTTCTTCGATCTTCCCTCTCTCGAACTGAATTTCGATCCTGAATGTTCCTCGTTCAATCTTCCCGTGTCCAATATGCTCTACATAGTACCCGCTGTCTGGTTTTTGTATGTTGAATTCTGCCTTACTCGATGTATTTGTAGTAAGGAGAGTAAATATTAGTAGAAACATTTTCCATTTGGACGTGACAGTTTTCTTTGGTGCTGGGAATGATTGTGTGTGGGTGCTGTTGGCCGAAATTTTTTCTTCAGGCTCTGGTTCCTGCGATTCTTCGTTATTTGGTAATGGAATGATACTGCCTATGGAACGTTTTAATTGATGTCCTCCTGATTTCTGGATGGTTATTACTCGTACTGATCCATCGGTTGCAGGATGAATGTCGGCAACTCTCGCTAATGGCCATTTACTAGGATTAATGTTTTCTTCTTTGATTAGCACCAGGTCACCAACTTTTATATTCTCCACCGGTTTTTTCCATTTGTTTCTTTGCTGCAATCCATGAAGGTAGTCTGAGCTCCATGATTTCCAAAAATCTTGCTTGATTTTTTGGATCAATCTCCAGCGATTTGACAGATTTGTAGATATTGGTGTGCTGATTGGGTCCGGTGGTGAGATTATCTCTCTTCCTATCAGGAAATGGCCTGGTGTCAATGCACTGGTGTCTTCAATATTGTTGCCTTGTGGGCACAGAGGACGTGAGTTTAAGCAGGCTTCTATTTGGCAAAGCAAAGTTGTTAATTCTTCGAATTGTAGAGTAGCGTTGCCAATGGTTCTCTTCAGATGATGCTTCATTGATTTTACTCCTGCTTCCCATATTCCTCCGAAGTGTGGGGCTACTGGGGGGATGAAGTGCCATTGAGTACCAATGGTGGATAAATTTTCTTGGATAACTGGGCCTTCCATTGCTTGACGGATTTCCTTGTCCAAGACCTTCCTTGCTCCAACGAAATTCGTTCCGTTGTCGCTATAAAGATGTGCACAGCGTCCTCTTCGGGCGATGAACCTCCTGAAGACTGCTAGGAAGCTGTTAGTTGTCATGTCGCTGACAGCTTCTAAGTGTATTGCCTTGGTTGATAGACAGACAAAAACGGCAATGTATCCCTTGGATGAAGAATGCCCTCTTCCTTTAGATGTTCGGATTTGTATTGGACCGGCATAGTCCACTCCTGAATGGAAGAATGGCGGGGTTGAATTAACTCTTGATGGTGGAAGATTCCCCATTAATTGCTGGGCTGCCTCTGCCTTGAATCGGATGCATCGAAAGCATTTCTTGATGCTGGAACTGACGGCTTTTTTTGCGTTGATGATCCAATATTTTCTTCGGACATAGGACAGTGTGAGCTGAGTGCCACCGTGTAAGGTGCGTAAATGTGCCTCATGGATTATTAATTTGGAAATATGATCGGAATAAGGAAGGATAATTGGGTGTTTTTCGTGGTAGGATAGGTTCGAATTTTCTAGTCTTCCTCCAACACGTACGATTCCATGTTGATCGATGAATGGATTGAGATTTGCGAGTTTGTTGTTGGAGTCCACACATTTTCTCTTTTGGAGTTGAGATCCTGTTGCCTTCAAAATAGGATCACTTCCTTGGACGACCTTGATGAGTGTGAGGATGGTGTCTTCCATTTCTTTAACTGATAGACATCCTGGTTGAATGGGAAGACGCCTACACTTGTTGATGAATCTTCGGCAATAGGACACAACTCGTACCATTCTTGTCAGAGACGAGAAGCGATGAATAATCTCGTTCTCGTCTTGATGAACTGTGGCTTGATGCACAGTGTAACCTTTTGCTTCTTCATTGGTTGTGGCGGTGTCTGGTTGGCACGGCCATAACTCTTTGTTAATTAACCAACTTGGACCCTCCCACCATAGTTTATGTTCCTTTAATTTCCCTGGACTAGTACCTCTGGAGATGACGTCTGCAGGATTTTCTTCTGACTTGACGTGGTTCCAATGTTGGGCCGGAATGTTGATTTCGGCTACGCGGTTGGCGACGAATGTCTTCCATCTTACTGGATCTCCCTTAATCCAACCTAGTGTGACCATGGAATCGGTCCAGGCGAAGATAGATACCTTAGGAATGTCCAGTGCTGTAATTACCCGTTGTAATAGATTAGAAAGTAGTACTGCTGCGCAGAGTTCTAGTCTGGGTAGGGTTGCCTTTGCTCGAGCTGGTGCCACCTTGGATTTGGCTATTAATAATGATACTTTGGATTGGCCTGATGACGTGATGACTCTGGAGTAGACCACGGCTCCAATAGCTCTTTCGGAAGCGTCACAGAATCCATGTAGTTCCATTTGGGCTTCCCTTTTGGTAAAAAGCCACCTTGGTAAAGTAATTTCTTCTACTGATTTGAGTTGAGATTTAAATGTTTCCCATTTGCCTTGGATACATTCTGAGACTGGGTCGTCCCACTTGACATTTTCGAGCCATAGCTCTTGGATGAGTAGTTTAGCAGTGATGATGATGGGTGCTAACCAACCCAAAGGGTCGAAAATTTTAGCGACTTCGGATAATATGCTGCGTTTTGTGGATCCCTTTTGCTTCACATCCACCTTGAAGCAAAACACGTCTTCATATGGAGACCAGTGAACGCCCAATGACTTCTTTAAGCCGTCCTCACTTATTTCGAGGTAGGTTTGCTCCTTCAATTCTTCGGGTAGTTCTTGTATGATGGCTAATTCATTACTGCACCATTTATGTAGGGTAAAGCCTCCACGTTTTAATAAGGAAATTAACTGACCTTGCTGCTTGATTGCTTCTTCTAAAGTGTCGGCTCCGGAGAGTACATCGTCCACATAGAAATCTCTCTTCACAACTTCCGCTGCTAATGGAAAAGAAGATTTTTCGTCCTCTGCTAATTGGTGCAAGGTTCGGATGGCCAGATAGGGAGCTGATGCGGTTCCATACGTGACGGTGCATAACCTGTATTCCCTGATTGGCTGTGATTGATCGAATCTCCATAAGATTCGTTGATACTCCTGGTCTTGGCTGTCCATCTTGATTTGTCGGTACATTTTCTCAATGTCCGCAGAGAAGACGACCTTGTGAGTTCTCCATCGGAGTAGAATGTCGACCAGTTCTTGCTGAAGTTTCGGTCCAGCATACATGACTTCGTTTAAGGATTTTCCATAAGATGCCTTGTTCGAAGCGTTGAAGACGACACGGAGCTTCGTTGATGAACTTGCTTCTCGAATTACGCCGTGGTGTGGGATGTAATACTTGCCATTGTTTTCTTGCTTCTTTTCTACTCTTTCCATATGTCCTAGATCTAGATATTCTTGCATGAATTTCTTGTATTGGATTTCTAGATCTTGGTCTTGTCTCAGCTTCTTTTCCAGATGTAGTAATCTTGCCAATGCCGAAGGTTTGGATTTTCCCATGCTCTCTGGAGTTTGCTTAAATGGAATCTTGACTATGTATCTGCCATCCTGGTCTCGTTGCACTGTGTCTGTGAATTTATTCTCACATACCTGGTCGTCTGGGGAAATTTTTCGTTTAGTGGAAACTTCTTCTATGTTCCAGAATTTTTGTAACTGCTCATCTTCTTCGATTTTGGCAACCATGGTGTTGACTTTAATGATTTCGTTATGTTGTCTTCCAATGGTTCCAGATAAGATCCAGCCCAGCTCGGTATTTTGTCCTAAGATGCCATCCTTGGTTTTAGTGATTCCTTCTAGAATTATTTTTGAATATTCTTCGGCTCCTAGAATTATGTCTATGGGGCCAGGTTGGTTGAAGGTTGGATCGGCGATAAAAATATTGCTCCAGGAATTGATATTTATGTTTGGGATAGGGGATGAAGGCATGGCTTTGGTAAGTTTGGGAAGTATTAGTAAATTTACAGGTAGGGAAAAGTTACTTGAAAATCTAGGTGTGATCAAACCTGGGATTTTCCATTTGGCAATTTTTGGCTCGCTGTTCCCAATTCCTGTTATTTCAGCTCGAACTTTGGTCCTGGGTAACCCCAATAATTCGGCTGATGCTTCCGTGATAAACGACCCCTGAGACCCGGGATCTATTAATACTCGTAGTAGATGAGTCATCCCGGATGCTGCCTTTACTTGAACCATTGCTGTGGCAAGTAGAACTTGGCTCTCCTGTGCGCCTACATTGGCGGTGATGATGTCCGACTTCGGCTTCTTTTC